>CM042244.1:17182409-17747409 GCA_023566225.1 Romanogobio albipinnatus | reverse complement strand
CCACCCATGCGTTTCTGGATGTGGTCGTTCCCTGTCGCCTGCTGAGGGTCACAATCGCTGCATCACGTATCTGGGCATCCTGCACACTGAAGCAGCATTTGTGGATAGTTTGTGTTCTCACTGTGGGAACATGACTATCTCGGCGCTTAGGTCGAGACTCACCTACCTTCGGGAAGGCGGAGTCCCCCTCCCCATACCTCGATCTAGTGATATTCCTGCATCGCAGAATAGACCTACTTCGACGGATGGCCGGGGTGACCTGAGGATTACGTTCAGGGCAAACCCGCCGAGTCAGCCTCCGCGGGCCCCTGATCCCTCACAAGTGCCACAACCGGTAGAGCTTCCGGAAGAAGCCGCTGGCCCCTCCCATGGGCGTCCAGCCGGGACTTTCGGGGCTACAGCAGACGATCAGATGTCGATCACTGCATCGGAGGGGGAGTTCCTGTCCTCTGGGGATGAAGATCCGACTGTACTGCCTCCCTCTGGGAGAGTGGCAACGGTCGAGTCGGACCCGGAGTTGACGGCTATGCTTTCCCGGGCCGCCGAAAAGGTCGGGCTTGAGTGGAGCCCTCCACCACGTCCCGAGTCTTCTAGGTTGGATGATTGGTTTCTCGGGGTGGGTCGCGCTGGTTCTCAGCGTCCCGCCCCGGTGCCTTTCTTCCCGGAGGTGCATAAGGAGCTTACTAGGTCGTGGTCGACGCCGTTCAGTGCTCGGAACCGACCTAGTGGCTCTTCCCTCCTCACTACCCTCGACGGCGTACAGGCCAAGGGTTACGTGAGAATCCCACCAGTTGAGCGGGCTGTCGTGATGCAGCTGTGTCCGGCGACCGCTTCCAACTGGGGTGGTGACCTGTGTCTCCCGTCCAAGGCCTGTAAGTTCTCTTCCGGTCTGACCGCGAAGGCTTACAGGTCATTTGGACTGGCCGCGTCTGCCTTGCATGCCATGCCACTGCTTCAGGTGCACCAAACCCAGGCACTCATGGACATGCACGAGGGTAGGCCTGACCCAGAGCTCCTCCGGGAGCTCCGGACGGCGATGGACCTCGCCCTATGGGCAACAAAAGTCACCGCCCGTTCCCTTGGTCAGGCGATGTCCACACTCGTGGTCCAGGAGCGGCATATCTGGCTCTACCTGGCCGACATGAGGGAGACCGATAAATATCGGTTCCTGGACTCCCCCATCTCCACAGCCGGGTTGTTTGGCGATGCGGTCGAGAGCTTTGCCCAGCAGTTCTCAGCCGCCCAGAAGCAGATGGAGGCGATTAAACACATCCTGCCCCGGCAGCCCGCTGCTGCCTCCACCCCGCCGCCGACCGCAGTGCCTCCGGCTGCTCGTCGCAGAGGACGTCCACCCGCCGCCTCCGCCGCCACCGCCGCCTCCGCTCCCGCCAAAGCCCACGGGCGTCGGCGTGGAGTCGGTCGTGGGAAGGACGTCCAGCCCGCTCAGGCCGCTGCCAAGCCAGGTGGCAAGCGACCCTGAGACGGGCCGCCCAGAGATGGAGGAAACTGCTCTTCAGGAGATGGCCACAGCTCCACTCCTTCCCCCGGAGGAGGGCCCCAGTGCCAGCGGCACCCACATTTTCAATAAAAGAGCAGTTTCCAATATCTCTGGGCCCTAAGAGAGCGCGCTTGGCGGTGTTCGACGCTCCCATGCCTTGTCAGGGGATGCCGGCTGTGGGGATGCACACAAGCGGCCTTCCCACACTCGCACATCCCCTCAGCGGAAGCAGGTAAGTGTTGCACAGCACACTCAGACCACACTTCGGGCCGCTCCCATGCCGTCCGAGTCAGGTCCCTGCATGCCGCTACGCTGCGTCCGGTCAGTGTTGAACTGCTTGAATTCGTTCAAATGCAGGACAGCGGTACCATTGAAACATTTTCAGAGGCTCCTGGGGCATATGGCATCCGCAGCCTCGGATTGCTTCATTTGAGACAGCTTCAACGCTGGCTACACGACCAAGTCCCGAGTTGGGCGTGGCACAGCGGATCCCTCTGTGTCCAAGTGACGCCAAACCTTCAGCTCGTGGTCAGACACTTCGTTTCTGCGGGCCAGAGTGCCCATAGAACAAGTGTCCAGGCATGCTGTTGTCTCCACGGATGCCACATCCACCGGCTGGGGTGCCACGTACAACGGGCGTGCAGTTTCGGGTCTTTGGACGGGGCCTCAATTGCAGTGGCATATCAATTGCCCAGAGTTGTTAGCAGTCCGTCTTGCACTCAGATGCCCTGGCACACAGCTGGCCCCAGGACCTGCGCAAATATGCGTTTCCCCCAGTGAGCCTTCTCGCACAGACACTGTGCAAAGTCAGGGAGGATGAGGAGCAAGTCCTGTTGGTCGCTCCCTACTGGCCCAACAGGACTTGGTTCCTGGAACTAGTGCTCCTCGCGACAGCACCTCCTTGGCCCATTCCTCTGAGGAAGGACCTCCTAACTCAGAGACGGGGCACCCTTTGGCACCCACGTCCGGACCTCTGGAAACTCCATGTTTGGTCCCTGGACGGGACGCGGAGGTTCTAGGTGGCCTACCATAAAATGTGGTAGACACCATCACTTCCGCTAGAGCTCCCTCTACGAGGCACCTCTATGCGTTGAAGTGGAACCTGTTCGTCGATTGGTGTTCTTCTCGCCGAGAAGACCCCCGGAGATGCTCGATCGGTTCAGTGCTTTCCTTCCTACAAGACGGGCTGGAGCGAAGGCTGTCTCCCTCCACCCTCAAAATTTATGTTGCCGCTATCGCCGCAAAACATGGTAGATGTCATGGTAAGTCTGTTTGGAAGCATGATCTGATCGTCAGGTTCCTGAGGGGGGCGAGGAGACTAAATCCGCCTCGCCCTCCCTCTTGGGACTTAACTCTGGTGCTAACCGCACTACAGAGAGCACCCTTTGAGCCTTTGCAGTCGGCAGAGTAGAAAATCCTGTCCCTAAAGACAGTACTCCTGACTGCATTGGCCTCTATAAAGAGGGTAGGGGACCTGCAGGCATTTTCGGTCGATGAATAGTGCCTGGAGTGGGGCCTGGTAACTCTCAGGTAATCCTGAGACCCCGGCCTGAATATGTGCCCAAGGTTCCCACCAGACCCAGCCCTGGCTTTTCTCTGTCCCGTCCACGCCCTGCGGACATACGTGGACAGAACGCAAAGCTTCAGAACCTCAGAGCAGCGCTTCGTCTGTTACGGAGGACAGCAGAAGGGAAAGGCTGTCTCCAAGCAGAGGATGGCCCACTGGATAGTGGATGCCATCGTCTTGGCGTATGAAACGCAAGACGTGCCCTGCCTGCTCAGGTTAAGAGCCCACTCCACTAGGGGTGTAGCCTATTCCTGGGTGTTGACTTGTGGCGCCTCGCTGACAGATATTTGTAGAGCTGCGGGCTGGGCGACACCTAACACGTTCGCTAGATTTTATAGCCTCCGTGTAGAGCCGGTATCTTCCTGTGTGCTCAATTCCCATAGTCAGTAACCCTGAAGTGCCCATTCTAGTGTCGACTTGCTGCACCACTCCCTTCCCTGTGGAACGGATATGTGCGCTTATTGCTCCAGTCGAGTTCCCCAGATCGGCGAACCCTGTCGAGTCCTGGCAGTCGGCTGTGGCAGAGCGTCCGACGCCAGGTCTAACACTTGTATGCATTGGTTGGAACTTGTGTTAGGCTGGGTTCCATATGTTGTGACCCCCACGGCGGTCCCATATGTGTATTCTTCCACGGTACAGCTCGTGTCCTTCCCTCAGCAGAGTTCCTCTGCCGTCTCAGTGCAGTGTTGTCCCCCGCCGACTGTAGCCGGGGCCACCCCTGGGACTCCCGTATGTTGTACTGCCCAAGGCCAGTCCATACGTGTATTCTCCACATGTTAACTCCCTCCGGGCATGATGTGGCTTCTGCAGCAGCCCTTCCGGGCACGCTTTCCCAGCGTTATCCAATAAGTCTGCTGAGTGGGTCTTGCGGAACAGCTGTGTGACTCTCCCTGCATGAGTTTCCCGCCCGGAACAGATGGGGTCTGAGGGGCTCTACGCTGGGCGCTGGAAGTGGTAGTAACTGTGGCGTTTTCCAAAGGGAGCCCAATTCGTCTGTGACGTCCGACGTACGTCGAACATTACCGACTGAAAGGGAACGTCTCGGTTACGTATGATAACCCTCGTTCCCTGAAGGAGGAAACGGAGATGTACGTCCCATCGCCACAGTTACTGTACCATCACTGCATGGCCGAGTCACTAGTTCGGCTCCTCAGTGAAAAACAACTGTGCGCTTCTCTCGCTTCCGCTTTATACCCGCAGCACGGGGCGGAGCACAAGATGCAAATCTCGCACGCCAATGGCCCATTGGCCTGTTCTCCATATCTCGAAGCTGATAGGGGCTCTCTGAAGTGATCCCAATTCGTCGGTGACGTCCCTTCAGGGAACGAGGGTTACCGTGTGTGTGTGTGTGTGTGTGTGTGGTCCAGGTAAACCCTATGTTATGAGGACAAAATGTCCCCACAAAGATGGAAATATAAAAAATCCTTATCCGTGAGGAAAACAGCTTATAAATCAGACTAAATTATGTTGTTTGAAAATGTAAAAATGGAGAAAGTTTTGTGTTGTGTTGGGTTGGGTACCCAAGTAGGAGGGGACATTCTTGCGACCTTGTGCAACGTTGCTTAAAAGTTCTCTAAAGGTGACGAAAATCCTGAACCTTTATAGAACATTAGGGACGTTCCTGAAATGTCTTCTTTTGGTTATGAAAGTGCTGCAGTTCAAGATTCCTTAAATGACTTTAGGGGGATGTTCCATTTTGGTTATTTTATTGTCAAATAGCAACATTACAAAGAGGACATTTGGGATGTTAACAGAACATTCCCAAATGTCCCTGTGTAGGTCATATAATAACATTCCCGATATGACTTTAGGGGGATGTTCCATTTTGGTTATTTTATGGTCACATAGCAACATTACAAAGAGGACATTTGGGATGTTAACAGAACATTCCCAAGGTCATATAATAACGTTCCCGATATGACTTTACGGGGATGTTCCATTTTGGTTATTTTATGGTCACATAGCAACATTACAAAGAGGACATTTGGGATGTTAACAGAACATTCCCAATCCCACATGGTCCTCTGTTGGTCATATAATAACATTCCCGATATTACATTAGGGGGATGTTCCATTTTGATTCTTTTATTTTCACATATCAACATTACAAAGAGGACATTTGGGCCGTTAACAGAATGTTTCCATAAGGTTCCCCGTTTGTCGGATGGGGACGTTTCATTCACGACTGCGCTGCAATGTATCTTGTTCAGTGCAGTGGTCTCTACACTACATGCCCATAACGTCTGCAGGACCTTTAGGGGACCAACCTAAAATGTAATTTTTTGGTCCTATTTAGGTCCTTCCATCATGTTTACTGAATGTTTTCAGAACATGTTTGTGTGAATCAACACTGGGCTGCTTTGAAAATGAGGGTCAATAAAATAGAATTTGCAAAAGTTGCACAAAAAAAGTTTGCACAAAAATAATAAATACTTTTAAATACTTTTTTGTAACAATGTAAAAGTCTTTACTATATCAAATAAATGTAATTTTTTTTTTTTTAAATCAGTTTGGAAAATTTGGTTTACAAAATGGTTTAATTTGGTAAATGCCCCTTTCATTGTAAATGGTTATTATTAGGCAAGCTGTAGAATTTGATCAACTATCAGTTGAATATTATTGATGGTTAAAAGATGTACTTCATTGAACACTCTGTGGCAGATAATTGTGAGGATGTTTCCAAATTTAAACATCTCAGGAAAACTAAAGACCTATATGTGGGCTGATGAAAGCCTGAGGTTACATGAGTTGCGTTGATGACTAATCATCTCATATATGAATTATCTAGGAAGCTTGTTTAGTACAGTGTGTCCTTCTCTACAAATAGCACAGTGCTTACAATATATAGAAGGCTGAAAACAGGAGAGCTCTCTGTATTGTCTTCTTGCCATTGAAGACCTTCATAATAGGTGTGAAGAACATCATACAACAGCTTTTTCACTTTTTTCTCCTATTACTGCACCTTTAATTGTCTGTTTTTAACCTGTAATACCATTGTCTATATTTACTGTTGTCTTTTTCTTAGTCCTCGTGAATATTGACTATATACTGTATATCGCTTTGTCTTTAACCATTGCCACACAACGTGTTAAAAATTACAATAAAGTTGACTTTGACTTTGAAATAGACACTCCATACAGGAATGTTACTCTGCTCAACCCAGAAAAGATGCCCAAGGTGAACAGCAATGGCAGGGCTGGATTGTTAATTGGGCATATCGGGCACCTTCCCGATAGCCTAAGCAATTTGGGGCCAATACAAGTTCTTATTTTTATTTTTTTATTGACAGGCCAAAACAAGAGAGCGCATAATTGGAGCGCATGTGAAACTGCAAACATGCAAACTGCAAATACCCGCACAGTGCTGCGGTTTTGTGCTCTATGAAGTGTTAAACAGCATCCATTCAGATTCCTCTCCCGAAATTTTTGTTTTATATAGTCATGTGATATGGGATCATTACAGGTTCTGTGGTGAATCAAGTTGAAAACATATAAATACATGATGAGGTAAATTGGAAAACGACAATACACACAACTACAAGCTTGTAAATCCAGCACCACCACCTTTATAGTGATTTACCTTGCAGCTACTAAATAGGGTGTTTTGGCAGAAATGTATTTATCAAAAATACTTGGGCCTACATTAAATATTTTGGAATATGAATCACTTTATATTCCGAGGATGTTTTCGTGTTTTCTACATGTTTAAATTATTTTTTATTACAAATTCTATAGTTTATTATTATTTATTTATTTTTGAAACCATATAGCCATGGTATTGAGGCTATATGGTTTCCAAACCTGAATGACTTTATTTCTGTGGAACATAAAATAAAATCATTTGAGTCTGTTTTTGTCCATACAATAGAAGTCAAGGGTAACCAAAATGGTTTGGTTGACAAAATATCTTCTTTTGTTTTTCACAGAAGAGAGAAAGTCGAACGACATGAGTGTGAGTAAATGATGACAGCATTTAAAAGCAGTCCATTTACTTTACAGCATCCTAGCTAAAAATCGGTGCTTTAACAAATTTCTATTACAAAAGTCCCTGTCCTTGTTTTATTTGTTCATTTATATTTTATTTAAGACCCTAATCCTACCAAAACAATCACTGGGGAACTCGTGGGCCGCATGGGCTGGATTTGTCCAGGGCTGAAACTAACAGAATAAACTTACCTCTCCATTTTCTTCCACCCCAGATAGGGGATTTCATCTTTATTTTTTATTTCTTTTCATTCATATTATCACTGTTTAAATTCACTTACGAATATTTTAATTTAATTTCTGTGTAAAGCACTTTGAATTGCCACTGTGTATGAAATGTGCTATTCAAATAAACTTGCCTTGCCTTGCCTTGCCTACCTCACAATTATTGGCTGGATCCGTTGCTCTTAAATAAACAGCTTTTCTTCTGAGGTAAATTATTCCAGGATTATTCCTCACAGCGTCTCAAAACGATGTAAAGTAGGCCTGCATGCACGAATCTTGCTGTGTTTATACGAGTTGATGTGGGCGTTGACTCTGCTCGCATGGATCACATCAGTATTTGAATCTCAAAAGAACGTGCACTGCGTGGGCGTGGTCGCATTAGCGGATAATGAAGAAACTGGCGAACAACTGACATCTCTCTCATTTCAAACAGATTACATAAACAGAGAATATTTGTTTTCTATTTGATTTACATTATTTAAAACCTGATATTTCAACGTTTCTTTACACATATGCTCAGGTTTGTGTCACAAGTATTCACTAAGTTAGAGTTCATTTTCTGAAGACTATCTGAATGAACGTCATTGAGAAAAAGGCTGCAGATATTTGCTTTCTTTATTTTATTGTGAGTGTACATAAATACAAGTAGAAACTTAACAGATTATAATGATGTATAACACTTGCCTGAATGATAAAAATCGACAAGAGATATTTGAGTCTTTTTGGCACTGATAAGAGAAAAATGTATGCGGTTGCGCCATTGTGTTCTTCAACCTCGAGGGGTTAAGCCCCAGTCTAGCCCTACCTGTTCATATGGCACACGAAGAAATTTTAACAGTGAAGGTATGACTGTAAACTCGGGTAAACAATGATTTCACAATTGAAATATCTATTTTGTCAGTAAAATGCATCCTCTGCAGTTTTCCCTATATTGTTGCTCCAATAATACAACTCTGCATCAGATTCAGATCACACAAAAAAAAAAAAACCTAAAAAAAAAAAAACCTTGACAGTTAGAACAATATTTGATATTCCAAGGGCTGTTAAAAATGGCATGCAGACCTTTTAAATGAATACAGCTGGAAAATCTGACATCTTTCTGATTTAATGAATGTTAAATATTGACCAAAATTAATTTAGGCATTCCGTAAACTATTGCATGGTGAAAGTAAATTGCTATTCAATTTAAATGATTGATTTTGTGCTATTGATAGAACCTTGAAAAATAACTGCCTTATCCTCAGTATAAAAAAGAGCCTGTTTTCTTCTCCTGGCAGTCAGGTTGCTTTCTCTCCCTGCCACTGATAAGTTGATACAGTCATACAACACTGCACCCAACTTCAGTGCTTCCACTCTGTGTGCTGACAGCCTGGTAATTAATGCCTACCTGACTCCTCCGGCAGGCATCTCCCAAGGCTGCTGATTAGGACTCTGGCTCTGCAAAGTATGACACCTGTGTAGACGTTTTACCAGGAGCCCAAACAAAAAGAAAATAGCTGAGCACATTGCTAATTTGCAGCAATGAATTCCAGCCTGTTTGGATTTGTCTCCACAAGCATTGTTTTACCATCCAGGTCAATGAGTCAGATGAAAATTGTGTTTGCTAATGAAATGAGTAAGTAAATGCATGTTAAATGGAAACATTAGAGCAGCTCACCTGTTTCTTCATCCAAATGAGAATTAGCACCAATGTTATGACAGATTTTTCCATATGTTTCGTTCTTGCCCTTCCTAGACCACAGGGCCATGCTCAGCCTCATCAAGAGAAATGACCAAAGAGAAGAGAATCCTTTCATGTTGCCCTTTCCTCCTCTACTACACTTGTGATTACAAAATTGATTTTCTTCCTCCTCTTCTTCTCTCTTTTCACTTAAGGAGACCAGCTCTGCTGGGTTATTATTGTACCGCAGTGCTATAATAACAATTTATCTTTGCTTCTTGTACGATTACTGTACAGCTCTTCAGAAAGGAGGGCAGAGGTGCCAAGTCTTTGATTTATAGGAGCAATTTGACCGCTGCTTATTAGAATGATCCACAAAGGTGATCCAGGTGGTGGAAGGTGGTGGCCTCCACAGCATCTTAACACTGTTCAAGAGCAGGGGACAAAACAATCCACAACTTTACTTTTGACCAGAATTATGATGCTAACCTCAGGGCAGGTGGATAATGTGGTGTAATAAAACGCTTGGAAAATGATCACAGAAAAGTAATTTGTTCTATTGCAGTCTGATTTGTTTTAGGCACTGGGAGTATGTAAAGTATGTAAAGATAGCACATTGTTCTAAAACCTTTAGGTGCTATAAAAGGTTATTGTTCTATTGCATTACAAATAATGTACAAGATTAAATATAACTGACAGTACCAAGCAAACATTTGGACTTTGATGACCGTTGAAAAGATGTCTCTCCGACACGTCCTGTCAAAAATAGTTCCAAAATGAAAGTTGAATGGTCATATCTGAATGCATATTTAGGAAATGTTCTGTGTTACAGATTTATGCCATCCTACCACAACTATTTTTGGCCAGGAACACGACGTTGCTGTCTGACCAATGTTTGCTGGGTAGCTACATTTACATTGATGTCTTGAGTTTCAGTTGGAATTAATTCATTCCAATTGATGAATCCAAACGTAGTGTTTACATGAATGCTATACACACCGATTAGACATAACATTATGACCACTGACAGGTGAAGTGAATAACACTGATTATCTCTTCATCATGGCACCTGCCACGGCAGCAAGTGAACATTTTGTCCTCAAAGTTGATTTGTTAGAAGCAGGAAAAATGGGCAGGTGTAAGGATTTGAGCAAGTTTGACAAGGGCCAAATTGTGATGGCTAGACGACTGAGTCAGAGCATCTCCAAAACTGCAGCTCTTTTGGGGTGTTCCCGGTCTACAGTGGTCAGTATCTATCAAAAGTGGTCCAAGGAAGGAACAGTGGTGAACCAGCGACAGGGTCATGGGCGGCCAAGGCTCATTGATGCACATGGGGAGCCAAGGTTGGCCTGTGTGGTCTGATCAAAAAGATGAGCTACTGTAGCTCAAATTGCTCAAGAAGTTAATGCTGGTTCTGATCAAATGTGGAGACCTCACCTCGCAACTTACAGGACCTGAAGGATCTGCTGCTAACATCTTGGTGCTAGGTACCACAACACACCTTCAGGGTCTAGTGGAGTCCTTGCCTCGATGGGTCAGGGCAGCAAAAGGGGGCCAACACAATATTAGGTCATAATGATATGCCTGATAAGTGTATAAAGTGATTGACAGTTTATTTTTTGACATGCGCACACTGCACAAATATAATTTCCCACTGTTTGCACATACAAACCATTATCCTATATTGCTTCTTTTCTTTTAAAGAGCAGACTTAATATGTATCTATTTCCTTCTCCTTATTAGGAGATGACGAGCACATGAAACGTTGTGCCGTTCTGCTCATATTTATCAAGCAGTAAAAATGCTCTTTCACATGTCCCAAACGAAACATGAACTGGTGGGACGTTGTCCTGCTCCACTTGAACGATGATGAGTAGAAGGAGAATTTTAGAATGACTCAACAGTCATTTTAATCGGATTTGACCAATTCATTCCGAATGACATGGTTACGTGCTACTGGTCTGGTTACAATCGGATTATTAGGATCCATTGTAAATGCAGCTAGTGTTAAAAAAAGCAAACATAAGATAAAAACACATTTTCTGAAGCAACCATGCTATTTTATAACTGGCTTTTGAAATTCTTTTATTGAGTGTTTTACAGGAGCTCTGCAGTGCAACGCTGTACCAGGTATGCTAATGAGCAAGTTTCCTACATCAAAAAAGCCATATATATGGATCTGATTATGTGATGCAAACATCAAAATGTATTATTTTACAAATAATGCATTATAGTTTTGAGGTCATAACAGTATTGTGCAAGGAACCAAGCAAAAATTAGTCTTGATTAGTCTGCCTCTAGTCTCAGCCTTAGAACGTTGACTGAGCGCCTGATGCGTATGGCACACTTATCTGGAAACACTTCTGGAGTTTCGAAGTCGTCCTCTGATTGGTTGAATTCTACAGGATGTCTGCGAGACGTGTGTCATGCTCTTTAACTGTCTGCCTAGAAACAAATGGCATGACGCCAAACTCTCTCGTGGAAGTAGAAAGCCGTCATGCTCACAACTGTGACAATGAGCGCATATCTACGGTGACCATTGCTGCCACATACATATTCTTTTTTTCACTCAATTATGTCATAATAACGAGATCTTATGTCGTTTTAACAACATCTTTTCTAGTAATAACGAGATCTTATGTCGTAAAAACGACATAATTATCTCGTAATAACGAGTTGTCATGTTAAAACAACATATTTTTCTTGTTAAAACGACATATATTTTCTCCTAATAAGGGCATGTGTTGTGTAGTGATGTGTGCATATACAGTATGTCTGTATCCACATTAGAGAATATTTTTAGCCCATGCCTTTATCACACTTGTTTGAAAAGCAAGCTCAGCGTAAAATAGGCTCATCCGCTGCGTGTATCAATGGCAGTACCCATAGCACGAAATTGTTGTAATTTATTGATGTAGCCTATAGTTCTTAACAGCCATTTAATTCTAAGGTGCGTCTGGAGGGATGTACACATTCATGTACATATCAACTAAAGGCTGGATTTTCAAAAGTATGTGAAGTTTGCGACTCCATTGTTGCAGTAAACATGCACAACGTTCTTGAATTAATAATTTATAGATGCACGCCAGTCTGTTAATGGTGTGTACATTTTTGCAAAAATGTGGGTAGAAACCTTTCCAATGAGCCTTTGTTCATAAAATGTCTTGAAAAACCATGGTAATAAGAAAGATAATCTGCAAAAAACAAAACAAAACATAGTTACACCAGTTGTATTATACCTGCTGGAAAAAATCATGCTTTCTGGAGGGAGTGTTGGCATGTTGCTAAGCTAAAATAATAGTTAAGTATAAAAATGCACATCATGCACAATTATTGGGTAAATTCAACAATTTTATAAGATCAAGATGGCGCCGCGGATGGCAGCCTTGGTATGGAGCTCTTCAGCTATTGTGTTGTTTTTGTTTGTTTGTTCTGCGTTTAGTCATTCTTTTCCGATCAGTTTCACCAAAGACGAACTACTGGACATTAGGAAACACACACCAGACAACATTTCTGCAGTTTTTGATTATTCTGATGTTTTGTTTGATATCCTCGTCGGAGCCGCAACTGTGTCTTTAAAACTCGTGGCCAGGCGCAGACGTGGAAAGCGAGCCGGTGAGCTGGTTAAACTCGCGCGCACGGCTTTCGCTCTGCACTCCCTGGTATTCATCTTGCGAATCCCCGATCCCTTCCTAACAAAACGGACGAACTTCTTCTCCTCACCCGCATTAACAAAGATTTTTCAAACTCTGCTGCACTGTGCTTCACTGAAACCTGGCTGAGTGAAGCCATCCCGGACAACGCACTATATCTGCCAGGCTTCCAGCTGTTCCGAGCGGATCGCATCGCGGAACTAACAGGTCTGGAGCACCCTAGCGCCAGGCGCCGTAGGGAGATGCAGGCTATAAAACCTGATAAAGGTGTGTGGGGTAGTAGAGATAATCTACTAAGAGAACCAGCCTCTCGAGGCTGGCGTCGGGTGTTACGCGAGCCTCGTCCCCAACCCCCTGAAGCGGATGACCGGCAGGAAGTGGTTGGGAACGATTCTCTGTGTGCAGACGCGCGAGCTGCCCAGCCGCAGGTCTTTCCAGAGGCGGCTGGAGCAGCATGCGTTCACAGGAAATCGATGTGGCGCGAAGCGTCGTAGATGGCGGGATTACCACATCGATTTCCCCAGAGCGCCGCAGAGGAAGCAACCTCGGTTGCCCCTCTGCGGGGGGGACCGCTCTTGGAAGTCCAGCCGAAGCTAGGACTTCTTCCCAGCAGCCTTCCGCGCCTGGAGTACGTTCCTCAGATCGCCTCTAGGAGTGGAAGACTGCTCGTGAGAACGCCGCCTCTGTTGCCAAGCTCCCGGAGAAGGGGCTCTAGAGGCGACGCTCTACTTCTGCACCTGGAGCTGTTGGACGGCTGAGGCTGCCCCCTAGGGGCCGCCTTACCAGGCTTTGAGCGGCGAGGGAGGTACTGGTGGAAGGCTGCTGACTGTTTCTTTGCCCCCTGGTATCTGGCGACGACGGTCTCAACCGCGTCACCAAATAAGCCAGAAGGCGAAATTGGGGAGTCTAGGAGGAAGGATTTATCCTTCTCCTTCATCCCCAACAGATTCAGCCAGAGATGTCTCTCCAAAGTCACCATTGAAGCCATGGAGCAGCCGATGGCACGGGCCGTCTCCTTGGTGATGCGGAGAGACAAATCTGCAGCCTTCCAGAGTTCCAGCACATCCTCCGGAGAGGGACCCTCGCCCTCATCAAGCTCTTTCAGAGGGTCAGCCTGGTAGGCCTGCAAGATGGACAATGTGTGCAGGGAACTACCAGCCCGCCCAGCCGCCATATAAGCTTTGCCCACCAAAGATGGTGTCGCGACAGGGTTTGGTGGGCAGCGCCGGGGCTTTCAGGGACTCGGGTGAAAGATAGCTCGCGAGAGCCTCCTCCACCCGAGGCATCGTCCCATAGCCCGCCTCGCGTGCCCCCAGAACATTGGAATAATCCAAAACTGGAGGATTGGACACACGCGAGGAATAGGGCTTCTTCCAAGTGTGTAGACACCTCGGTGTGCAGATCCAGGAAGAATGGTAAGCCCCGGCGCTGTGTTTGGACCCGGCGAGAAAGGAACCGGTCGTCCAGCCTACTGGGTGGCTGAACTTCCTGCTCCTCCTGTGGCCAACTAATGTTTAACTTGGCCACCGCACGAGTCAACACCTCAACCAGCTCCTCTTGGGCGGGTGGATGAAGCGATGAAATACTTTCTGCTTCTCCGCCCGCCCCGATGCCAAACTCATCCGGCTCCTCGGAACCGGAGAGAATAAGCATCGGACCTTCGACCCCGGGGGAAGAAGCCGCAGCGCGGGCTTCCACACGGGGAGGAAGATCCTCAGAACTGTCAGACGTGGATTGGGAAAGTGCCGCAGCAGTCCCAAATCCCGCTGACAAGTCCTTCTGTGAGTCCCATGATCTGCGACGCCGAGCCGCCTCAGCGACCGCGAGTCCAGAACCATGGGGCTCACGAGGCTGGCCGGCCTCATC
Organism: Romanogobio albipinnatus; assembly: GCA_023566225.1. Lineage (NCBI taxonomy): Eukaryota > Metazoa > Chordata > Actinopteri > Cypriniformes > Gobionidae > Romanogobio > Romanogobio albipinnatus. The sequence goes on along the minus strand of CM042244.1, from coordinate 17,732,957 downwards.
GAACACGGCCAGACGAGAGCGGAGCAGCCTGAGTGTGAGCAGCTCACAATGCCGACAGGCGGCTCCCTCGAGAGCCGCCCGAGCATGCTCAACACCCAGACACTGCACACAAAGCAGGTGTGTATCCAAGCCCGATATGTAGCGGGGACACGGATGCACACACTGCTTAAACTCTCTCATATTTTCCATCATTCACACACACTTTTGCAACTGGACAAACAACAGTGAATAGACAGACAATTTCAACAGAGAGCGCTATGCTGAAGAGCAATAACTGCCGTTTCAATGCGCTGGCTCCCCTTTTATACTTCCGGGTATGCCGTCACAGTGACGTCATCACGCACGCCAATTGGATTGGTTTAGTTTTCATTCAGACTTCAGATACGCTGATGCATAGGGAGCATCCCCAAAGTGTCGTTCTGACGCAGTGAGAGTTCCCTCAAAAGGGAACTTCAAACCCAGATGGCATCTCATCTGCCTGTTTGAAAGCCTGCGCTGACCAACTGGCCCCAGTCTTCACACAGATTTTCAACAGATCATTGAAGCAGTGTGAAGTTCCCTGCTGCTTCAATTCTCCACTATCATTCCAGTCCCCCAAAAAATCACTGGACTTAATGACTACAGATCTGTCGCTCTCACGTCTGTGGTCATGAAGTCGTTTGAAAGACTGGTTCTGGCCCACCTGAAGGACATCACTGGACCCTTGCTGGATCCTCTTCAATTTGTCTACAGAGCAAACAGGTCTGTGGATGATGCAGTCAATATGGGACTGCATTATATCCTGCAACATCTCGACAGACTTGGGACTTATGCAAGGATCTTATTCGTGGACTTCAGTTCGGCCTTCAATACCATCATGCCTGATCTTCTCTCAGCTAAACTGACCCAGCTCTCCATGCCATCCTCAATCTGTCAGTGGATCTCCAGCTTCCTGACAGACTAACAACAGCTCGTGAGACTGGGGAAACTCACATCCAGGACTCTCACTACCAGCACTGGCGCCCCCCAGGGCTGTGTTCTCTCCCCACTGCTCTTCTCCCTGTACACCAATGAAGGCACTTCTAAAGACCCCTCTGTGAAGCTCCTGAAATTTGCAGACGACACCACTGTCATCAGCCTCATCCAAAACGGTGATGAGTCTGCTTACAGACTGGAGGTTGAACAGCTGGCTGTCTGGTGCAGTTATAACAACCTTGAGCTCAACACTCTCAAAACGGTAGAGATGATAGTGGACTTCAGGAGGAAGAGCCCAGCTCTCCCCCCACTCACCATCATGAACAGCACTGTGGAAGCAGTGGAGTCATTCAGGTTCCTGGGCACTACCATCTCTCAGGACCTGAAGTGGGACAATCACATTGACTCCATTGTGAAAAAGGCCCAGCAGAGACTGTACTTCCTTCGTCAGCTGAAGAAGTTCAACCTCCCACAGGAGCTGCTGATTCAGTTCTACTCGGCTGTCATTGAGTCTGTCTTATGCACTTCCATCACTGTCTGGTTTGGTTCAGCTACCAAATCTGACATAAAGAGACTACAACGCACAATTCGGACTGCGGAGAGGATTATTGGTGCTCCCCTGCCAACCCTCCAGGACCTGTACTCTTTCAGAGTGAGGAAGAGAGCAGGGAACATCATCACAGACTCCGCTCACCCTGGACACCTCCTGTTTGAACTGTTACCATCAGGACGGCGACTCAGATCACTGGCCACTAGAACATCTAGGCACAGGAGCAGTTTCTTCCCACAGGCCATTTCCCTCTTGAACAGTTAAATAACCCGCCAAAAGTGCAATACTCTGACTGTTAAGTGCAATCTTTTAAACTCAGGAGATTATTTATGTTTATATATTCATCCTACTCAAATACTGTAAATATGCTCATAATCTGTAAATGTTTATTCTGACTAAACGTAACTGTGACCGTATATTTTTTATACTATTTTTCATATTTTTATTCTTAGAATTTGTATTACTATGTTCTTGTTGTGTTTGTATTGTATATGTGCACTGGAAGCTTCAGCACCAAGAAAAAATCCTTGTGTGTGCAAGCACACTTGGCAATAAAGCTCTTTCTGATTCTGATTCTGAACAATTTTAACTACATTGAAATGTTTCTGTCACCTTGTCTGCCATATTGTATTTATATTTTCACTGATTAGGGGATTGTTTTTCTGTGAAGGATAAATGTGATGCTGTCTTATTTGGCTAACACAAGGTAAGCTGCCTACCCTTTGGAAAAGTCTTGGCAGAAAGTCTATGTTTTCTTAAAATGCTGCTAGCAGCTGACTAGGATCTGGAACAGAGCAAGACTATCTGCAACCACACACTACACGATTCCAGTATTTTCTTTCTGATTCACAAAAACATTTATGGAGTCATTTTATAGCTCCTCCTATCTTGTCTAGTTCCGCAGTGCTTTCTCCTGTGGCCTACGATAACATTTAACAGCTGACCTTATCTCCGGGTGCAATCGTCTTCCTCCTTCCCACACACATGTAATGACCACATTTCATGTCCTGATTAGAGATGACTATCTCATGGACATTATGTGGCTGCAGCAATGCTGATGACTCCATGGTGATCCAAAACTGCATTGAGAATTGTGTCACGGCTGCTCTAAGGTCATCAGTACATCTCAAACATCAGAAAACCTTTAAAGCTGAATTCATCTCCGGTGAGCCTTTTGTACCAGTGACATAAGCAGCGAGCTGTTTGTTTCCTGGATACTAGATTATGGGTGTCAATGAATTCAGAGTTAAACTGCTGTTAATTGCCTGGAGGCCTTTTTTTTTTTTTTTTGACGTCTAGATGGCAAAGCTACCACTTTGGTTTTACTGCTGTCTCCCATCAAACAATGTCTGTCAGAATGTGACCATGAAACAAAGGTCACACAGTCACACTGAGTGGGTTTTATGACAGAGCTGATGGTTGTTTAGTGCTGAGCTGGGTCACTATCCACTTCTTTTATATTCGCCTACTGTACATCTTCAAATAAAAAAGCTGATTTGCCAGGAAAAGCTCACCTTAAACAATGACCATGATTCTGTCCAGGGCCTGTCCATGGAGAAGTGACAACAACAGCGGAAAAGGTCCTTGCTGAGGCTGCACAAATACAAACAACTCAGAAATGAGCAGGACATTTTTAAACTTGCTCAAACGAGTAAGGTTCATGGCCTATTTTCCCCCAGTGGACCATGAACACATTAATTATTTTGAGTTTCAGGGACACTGTAGCTATAATATCTCATGAGAAAAGCTTCCCACCCCCTGCTGCCTCAAACCGAAAAACTTCTGGGCAGCCAAGGCGCTATGCTTTTAGCAGAGCCAGAATACTAATAACCCACAGTGTTTTGACTTGCAGACCCTTATCAGTCCAGTGTCCCCATTACTCAAGCCACATGCCAAAAATGTACAAGCGCCAAATACAGGCACCAGATTGAGTTCACCACACTTCCTCTATCTAGACACATTGAATAAAATAATTTTCAGAGCTGAGAACAACTAAATTATAACTGTAAGGCATATATATGGCACTAAAAATGGCACTGTCATGGGAGTTTATATAGAACGCTGCAGTGATGATGTTTTTTTGTAGGAGAACCTGGAAATGAGCATCACTCCGGTTCCCTCAACAAAATCCCATTAGGATTTTTTCATTGGTTTTTCGATTATTGCAAAAGCTCTGAGACCAAAAAAACTTTACGATTCTTATGCATAGTTCATCAAGATAATCTTCACAAATGAACACAACTCTGAAGCCTACTATCACCAGAAGTAAAACGATAAAGTCATGCTATAAATGAGCTACACAGTGGTTTAATGACTAAGCTTCTGACTGACCAAACATCTAACTGGTTCAATCTTGATTTAAAATGTACAAGCAGGAAAGTATACATTGAAATAGTTTGAACATAGAAATACAATGAGTTGTGAACGGGCTGTGAAAGTGTACTAGTGAGATGGATTTTCCTGATTGGCATAAAGATGTTAAATGTTCCAATCTCCGTAGTGCCATTTAGCCACTTTATTTTTTTCAAGACACAAAAGCTTAAATTACTATTGCTAAAAAACTTTTACTAATGTATTTTATGTTGTTGAATAAAACGTGAAAATATCTTGAGCCTGTGTTATAACCACAGACCTTATTTCAGACATGAAAAAAATTACCTAAAATGGTAATTTCCAGGTTTAAAGACTCATTCTTGCTATTACTTTCAGAAAAATAAATCTCCTCTTATGTATTTTTAGTCTTTATGTTACAGTATGTGTTACCGCCAATGTGTGAAATTCGACATTGTATAGAATGCCTAGGGAATATGAAGTTTGTAGGCAAAGTTTGAAATGGTTTATATTTCACACATTTCCTAGGCATTCTATACTATCCCAAAGGGCCAGCCGGCAGAGTATAGAATACTCCTGTTACTCATGCTTGGGTCATTGTCCAGCGGTGGCGTGCCGGTAGCGAAACATGTGAGCTTCCACTCCCACCACAGAGGCTCGCCCCTATTGTTCCCGGACGGTTGCTGTGTCACGATGTCGGAACAGTAAGAAAGTGTAGTGACATTTAAAATGCAATTCTAGCCATCCTTACTGCAACAAGTAGCTAGTAGTAAAACGACAAGTAGTAAGAATGTCCTTTACTTTATGCCATAGTTCTTTGTTCATTTTCAAAAACATGTTCAATGCCAATAAAGGTAGGTTTTGATGCTTTGCCTAGAGTGTACTTGTCATTCTGTATAATACCTTGGTAATGTATAGAATGCCTAGAAAAAAGTATGCAACATCATCACAAAAACCAGACATTTCATACTTTGCCTACAAACTTCTAAATATTCCATAGGCATTCTATACAATACCTACTTTTCACACATTGCCGGTAACACATACACTATTTGATATCGTAATAGGACAAATTAATGTAGAAAGAGAATGTGACAAGTACAAGACTAAAACATGACTAATAGTTGGTTCACGAGTTCGCACTTACATATAATTTATAGAGAGTAATTTAATGCGTATTTGGCATGCTGTCTGGGGGGAGGGCTTCGAACTCGAATTTAGGCCCGAACTCAGAGTACCCCATCCCCCAACAAATTTCGTCAACAAATTTTTGAATTGAGTCTTTTATGAATGTATTTGGTTTGTGACAGGGCAGGTGAATCAGTGGTGACAGTCATTGAACACATCTAGACGGCAAAAAAAAAAAAAATGCTGTGTCAATACAGCTGCTTTAATACTTACCAGCTCGCCTTCACCCAAGACTGTCATTTAGCAGATGGTAGCCTTGAACAGTTTTTGGTGAAAGCCACCTTTTCATAGTTTAGACTTGAAAAAAAAAAAAAATCTGATTGGACAAATCTAGCTTGAAACCATTAAATAACAAAGCCCTAACCAGTCTATAGTTTACAGGCTCGCAGTGAGTTAAGATATAAATCCTCTGTCAGGTTTTAGAACTTATATCTCCTCTGTTATATACAGGTATTGCAGCAACATAGACCTTGAGGGTGGAGGGAGACAGCCTGCAGGAAGGAAACCACAGACGCGATCGAACATCTTCGGGGGTCTTCTCGAGGAGAAGAACACCACTCGACTTCAAAGCATAAGCCTGTCTTGTAGACGGTGCTCGTGCCGAAGTGATGGTGTAACTACCTCTTGGGTAAGTCACCTAGAACCTCGACGTCCCAGCCAGGGACCAGACATGAAGTTTACAGAGATCTGGATGCGGGTGCCACAGGGTGTCCTGTCTCTGAGTCATAAGGTCCTTCCTCAGAGGAATCTGCCAGGGAGGGGCTGTTGCGAGGAGCATTAGCTCTGGGAACCGTTTGGGCCAGTACGGCGCCACCAACAGGACCTGCTCCTCGGCATCCCTGACTTTGCACAGGGTTTGTGCAAGTAGGCTCACTGGGGGAAACGCATATTTGCGCAGGCCCCAGGGCCAGCTGTGTACGAGTGCATCCGTGCCGAGTGTTCCCTCGGTCAGCAAATAAAACCACCGGTAGTGGGACGTTTCGGGAGAATGGTGACTCCACCACCAGGTGGTCCAGGTGATCTGGAGACTGTCTCCAGATCACCTTGACCACCTGGGGGAGGAGTCGTCATTCTCCAGTGAGCGCAGCTCATCGGCCACACGGTTGAGCATACCAGGGACATGAATGGCCCGAAGCGACCTCAGACACTTCTGACTCCAGAGGAGAAGATGGCGAGTGAGTTGTGACATGCGACAGGAGCGCAGACCACCTTGTCGGTTGATGTACACTATGGTCACAGTGTTGTCCGTGCAGACCAATACATCTTGGCCCGTAACAGCGTTTTGAGGTGGCTCAGTGCAAGACGTACTGCTAGCAACCCGAGGCAGTTGATGTGCCAATGCAGGTGTGGGCACGTCCAAACCCCTTACACTGCATGCCCATTGTACGTGCTTCCCCAGCCCATGGCAGATGCATCCTTGAAAACCACAGCATGCCTGGACAAACAAGGAGTCTGACCACAGGCCGAAGGTTTGGCGACAGGCCGGTGTGATACTCATCCAGTGAGTGCTGTGCTGCCACGCCCATGTCGGGACTCGGCCGTGAAGCCAATGCTTAAGTGTCTCATATGAAGCAGACCGATATTTTATTACTGCCGCCACAGTCGCCATATGCCCCAGGAGCCTCTGAAATTGTTTCAGTGGGGCCGCCGTCCTTCTGTTCAGTTCCTTGACTCCGAGATGGTCATGTTCCTGCAGTGAGAACATGAATCATCCACCCAGGTAACCATCCCTCTGTGACAGATAAGCACCACATCCAGAAACACACAAATAGAATATTGTCTTGAAAAAGATGCAAGCTCTATCTGTGTAGCTCTTTTAGAAGGACGCTCTTCTTGGTACTGAAGTACGCAGGGGGAACGGTGCGTGAAGTAGTGCAGCCTGACATGCGCACTCTCTCACAGCTCAGGCTTTTAATAGAGAATGAAAATAATCAAAACACAATTTTGATAATTTGCTCATTGTGACTTATTTTGCCAGCACGGGTCACATACAGGTGCTGGTCATATAATTAGAATATCATCAAAAAGTTGATTTATTTAACTTATTCCATTCAAAAAGTGAAACTTGTATATTATATTAATTCATTACACACAGACTGATATATTTCAAATGTTTATTTCTTTTAATTTTGATGATTGTAACAGACAACTAAGGAAAATCCCAAATTCAGTATCTCAGAAAATTAGAATATTGTGAAAAGGTTCAATATTGAAGACACCTGGTGCCACACTCTAATCAGCTAATTAACTCAAAACACCTGCAAAGGCCTTTAATGGTCTCTCAGTCTAGTTCTGTAGGCTACACAATGGGGAAGACTGCTGACTTGACAGTTGTCCAAAAGATGACAATTGACACCTTGCACAAGGAGGGCAAGATACAAAAGGTCATTGCAAAAAAGGCTGGCTGTTCACAGAGCTCTGTGTCCAAGCACATTAATAGAGAGGCGAAGGGAAGGAAAAGATGTGGTAGAAAAAAGTGTACAAGCAATAGGGGTAACCACACCCTGGAGAGGATTGTGAAACAAAACCCATTCAAAAATGTGGGGGAGATTCACAAAGAGTGGACTGCAGCTGGAGTCAGTGCTTCTAGATCCACTACACACAGACGTATGCAAGACATGGGTTTCAGCTGTCGTATCCCTTGTGTCAAGCCACTCTTGAACAACAGACAGCGTCAGAAGCGTCTCGCCTGTGCTAAAGACAAAAAGGGAAAAAAGTGGTCCAAAGTCATGTTCTCTGATGAAAGTCAATTTTGAATTTCCTTTGGAAATCAGGGTCCCAGAGTCTGGAGGAAGAGTCCAGTGTAAGTTGCTTGAGGTCCAGGGTAAAGTTTCCACAGTCAGTGATGGTTTGGGGTGCCATGTCATCTGCTGGTGTTGGTCCACTGTGTTTTCTGAGGTCCAAGGTCAACGCAGCCGTATATAGTTTTAGAGCACTTCATGCTTCTTACTGCTGACCAACTTTAGGGAGATGCAGATTTCATTTTCCAACAGGTCTTGGCACCTGCACACAGTGCCAAAGCAACCAGTACCTGGTTTAAAGGAGAACTCCGGTGAATTTTTAAGTTAATCTTGATCGTTATACCTTTGTGAGTACTGTCTATAGAAAAAAAATGAACCGGATTGGTGCTTGCAACACGGAGCTGTTACAGTTAATGCCCAGAGCTCCCACTCAGCTAACACGGCAGCTATGGGGGCATATACATAAAGAGTGTCTCTGTGCCTCTTAACAGACACAAAATGCAATTAAAATGTCTGTCCAACATGAACAGGGCCCTTACATGACAACGAGATGCTTTTAGCAACTTAGCCATTGTTTAAACTCACCGAAATAGTGTTCTGCCAGAAAGACTCGGGAGAATAAATACTGTGACAATTATCCATTTATTAACAACCCAGCAAGCAATAAAGTACATTGGCATAGGCCCCGTCCGTAGCTCGCAATCTGAGGGTCCGGACTCTGCATATCCTGCCTGAAGACGAAGGCAGAGGCGCAGCCGACCCCCCCGTGAGGTATGGAAGGGACCATCCTAGTGGTGGTGGGGTGGATGTAGGGAAGGATTTGACTTGGAGATGGTGGGGAGGATGGCGGTGAATTGGAGCGTCAGCATCTGCGAACTCAGACATGCGTAAGTACCGATCTTTTATACCCAGGTATTAGAATGTGATTGGATAGATAAAGTTGAAGTGACGTGACAATTAAGTCTTCCCGTCAGAACTTATGCTAAAGCTTTCATTTCTGCCAGAAAGCCTAGGGAGAATAAATACTGTGACAATTATCCATTTATTAACAACCCAGCAAGCAATAAAGTACATTGGCATAGGTCCCGTCCGTAGCTCGCAATCTGAGGGTCCGGACTCTGCATATCCTGCCTGAAGACGAAGGCAGAGGCGTAGCTGACACATGGACACATGACCACAGAGACAAGGCTGCAGGGCCACACGGTCTGCTAGACCACAGAGACAAGGCCGCAGGGCCACACGGTCTGCTAGACCACAGAGACAAGGCCGCAGGGCCACACGGTCTACTAGACCACAGAGACATGGCCGCAAGGCCACACGGTCTGCTAGACCACAGAGACAAGGCCGCAGGGCCGCACGGTCTGCTAGACCGCAGAGACAAGGTCGCAGGGCCGCACGGACTGCTAGACCACAGAGACAAGGCCGCAGGGCCGCGCAGTCTGCTAGACCACAGAGACAAGGCCGCAGGGCAGCGCGGTCTGCTAGACCACAGAGACAAGGCCGCAGGGCTGCACGGTCTGCTAGACCACAGAGACAAGGCCGCAGGGCCGCACGGACTGCTAGACCACAGAGACAAGGCCGCAGGGCCATACAGACTGCTAGACCACAGAGACAAGGCCGCAGGGCCACACGGTCTGCTAGACCACAGAGACAAGGCCGCAGGGCCACATGGTCTGTTAGACCACAGAGACAAGGCCGCAGGGCCGCACAGTCTGCTAGACCACAGAGACAAGGCCGCAGGGCCGCACGGACTGCTAGACCACGGAGACAAGGCTGCATGGCCACTAAGACAAGGCCGCAGGGCCACACGTTCTGCTAGACCACAGAGACAAGGCTGCAGGGCCACACGGCCTGCTAGACCACAGAGACAAGGCCGCAGGGCCTTTTTTTATTTTATTTTATTAATTAAACCACCACCAGTAGTTGCATAGGGATTTACTTAGATTTTAGACCATATACGATTTTGGGTTAAGATGCGAAACCACTGGCCATCGTAGTTCCTGACACGAGATTCACAGCTACCATGACATACAGACATATGGGCCACAGCCATCTTTTGATATAGTAGAAAGACCTTGCTATCATAACGTACCGAGCCGAATTGGCCGGAACACCACCACCACTAGTTGTTGCATAGGGATTTACCAGAACCATTACTGGAGAGCTTGCTGAGCTTCAAGGATGATTTTAGAATCGGTCTTATATAAGACTTGAATGCAGAAGAACACCATCTCCCCAGTAGCTTAAATGCTGGCCTAGAATTTCCGCTGTTGTAGCTGTAGGAAAGTCTGATATGAAGAGAAGGAGGTAAACTGCAGCTTTTAAGGTCAGTATAAAAGTTGGTCTGAAACCAGGCCTTAGAGAGAGGTGCTCCATTAGATAAAATAAATAGGGGGGAGTGGTCAGAAGTCTTAGGACGAACGTGAAGATATTTAACCATAGAAGTGAAGGGACAGAAATTATTCTTCATCTTAGAAATTGTTAATGTGATACCAGAACCTTTAGAGTCATTCTAGAATGCTTAAGTAAAAGAGTAAAGAAATTGAGTGAGAATTGAAGATCAGAATAGGAAAGACCGAGAGTAGAATCAAACTGATTAGTTTCTAAAGTGAATTTCCCTGGACACATGAAGCCGAAAGGCTGATAAAACATGGCTTCTAGCGGAATATCGGTGTAAGTGGAAGATCAACCTTAAAAGCTTTGAACTTACCTGATGTTTGTTAAGACAAGTAGGTAATCTTAGTTTTACCTTTGGAATTATGGGAGAGTTTACTGAACATGACTGATGGTTTGAGCATTGCTGAAGAAAACCATCTTGACCATCATGGAATTCTGCATTCAGATGCTTCTTGATAGGGGAGACCTTGGTAGCAGATGCCAACTCCGCGCGTAGAGCTATGTTCGTAGCAACACCAATCTGAAAGAATGGCCAATGCACAGGTGAGTTAGAGATCACATTTCTTTCCATCTGCAGTTAGGAGGATTCTAAACCCCTGGGCGTAGCTCCCGCTCACATCTTGATAGAACACCATCTAACCGTCAACCTGCTGAGAGAACCCCCAAAAGAAAATAAACCAGAACAGCATGACAAATACATAACATGCGCATGTGATTGAGAACACCGGACGATGCCCTTGCAAAAGGAAAATAATATTTTATACGGTTAAGCTTTACTAGCTAATAAAACCATAACTAGCTATATAGGACCCGACACAACCTATGAAAGAGATCAAAGCGAGATTCATCATTTGATAACCTAAGCCAGGATAATACTGTGTGATTTTGGCCACGTTTGGCGGTATGAGACAATATCGCAATCCTAAAAATTCCTTTTTACCCTAGAATAAAATCTGATGTCTTTAATAGTTAGTTTGACATTTCCCCAACGCCATGATACAAATGTTTGCCTGAATGATTTCGCTAAGTGAATGGGTTGATGTAAAACTCCGGACAAGTCCTTGTGCGTCTGATTAACATACAGCCTGCTGTAAATGCACTCCCACAGGGTGGCATCAGGATCGCAGTCTGAAAAGCAACAAATCACAATGTCTATAAGCGCACCGTGTGTGCCAGCTTTAGTGAAGAGAAAAAGCTTACTGCGAGAGACCTCGCCGTTTGCGGTGCAGCCAGGAATCAATACGCATATGCAGACTGTGTCAACAGTCAAAGCTATATTTACTCCCCTGTATATTGTGTTAGTCACGATAGAATTCAATGCGAGTGTAACTGATCACAGACATGTCTTTTCTGTAGCTCAAACAGTAGAGTGTGGCACCAGCAACGCCGAGCCACGGGTTCGATTCCCAGGAAAAGCAAGACCGAAAAATGCCAAATGTGCACCCTGAATGCAACTCAAGGTGCCCCGGACAAAAGCGTCCGCCAAATGCATAAATGTAAATGTAAATGTCTGTTGAGCACTCGAATGCAATGCCCAATTGGAGGTGCTACATAACACAGAAAACACGCAATCAGGATTGAATGGCTCAGAGCTTGTTCACTGCTAATTCTGCCTTCCAGTGCATACGTTTGACCAACAACACTGAACATGCAATAGATTCATGATTCGGTGTAGTCAGATTGACCACAGCAGTTTCCACTGGAGTTTATCTGAACTGAAGCATTTGACAGTTTCATGCGTTTATAAAGGGAGTGCACTCTGCTCACTATATTCATAAAAGATTTGAATAATTGTGTTCCCGTGCTGCGATTTAGATGCTGTACGATGCAATCTTTATGTAAACGGGTCGGATTGAGTACGGAATTAAATTAGTGCTGCTATCGAATATCAAGTCAAACCTTGTTTTGTATGCAAACCTTACCCGACATATGGTGCTGAGAGTACAAGCGAGATACACATTTGTTTTATTCATAAATGTAGCCATGGCGTCCTAGCACGGAAGGACCAAGTGAGACGTAACACTAAATTCTAAGTTTCTAGAAATATAAAGAGGTATCCAGATAACAGTAGCTGAATAAAATACGAATAGAGTCAAATGGAGTCAAGCGAAGACAAAAGCACACAATTACTATATGTATATATATATATATATATATATATATATATATATATATATATATATGACGTGTTTGTTTTGATTAACTAATTTATTAATATGTAGCGCATTTTTATAATGCAATAAGCAAAGCACCTTTATATGAGCACAGAACGCTACAGTTCTTCCTCATAGGGAAGGAAGCCATATCGAAATTACGAAAGGAAGCCATTCCAACACTTGGTGCCCCGTATGTTTGAGCAAAATATGTACTCTGCTGGATGACAGGCCAAACACTTCTAAGCTAGAAACTATGTTGTGTCAGTTAAATTGCATATGTGACGAACTCACAGCGCTTGGAAGATGAATCTAACGGCATTGAATCAGAACGGATCAAAGCACTGATGTCGGTGCTGTACCTAAATATGCTAATTTGCTCAGCATAGTTTTTAAATTCAATTTTAGCGATCTGATAACACTGAACCCAATCGCGATTTCAGCTTAACTTCAGTTAATCATGAAGCCCCGATTAAATGGGTGCATGTTGCTTTAAAACCTGTGTTGGTTTCCTTGCATTCGTGGGGAGAATGATAGAGTCTAATATGCTGTGCCATCTGTTCTGTTTCAGTTTTTCTAACAAAATTCTATCAATAACAGTAACCGGTGTCATGCGAATAATTTACGAGCACTATGGACACAAGCGAGCCACAACGAGCGATCACGTTGCACAAGCAGACAGGCAGACACCTGTGCGCGTCTCATACGATGCATGTGTGTGCTCTATACAGACATGCTTGCGACAAAATTGAGAAAGAGTAAGATACTACACCCAATCTGCATCGGAGTGCATAACCATATGCATATCACTGTGATAAATGCTGATGTAGTGATGTCGCCAGTATGGTGATGAAAATCACAGCCGTGTCTTTGATAACATGCCCAGATAGTCCTCCATGAAAGTGTTTGAACGTGAGATTTTGTTCTTGTTAGTGAAGCACTCGCGTCTGTTCCGCGGTAGCCCAGTGAACAGAATGATAGGCTGACATGGACTTAGAACGCCACTGTATGCACATTATTACTTTATAATAGGACCAGCGATCGACCGCTACGGAACGTCCGGATCGTCAACTGAATTGGAGCGTCAGCATCTGCGAACTCAGACATGCGTAAGTACCGATCTTTTATACCCAGGTATTAGAATGTGATTGGATAGATAAAGTTGAAGTGACGTGACAATTAAGTCTTCCCGGCAGAACTTATGCTGAAGCTTTCATTTTTAGACGGCAAGCTGTAGTCTCACACTGAAGTCCCGTGAGAACTCAAGTGTAGCCGGTAAAAATGTAAATAGTCCAGGGGGGAGGAGTGTTACGAACCATTTCTTCTTCACTTGAGAGCCGATCATCACTCTTCACACCCACAACACTCTTCCCCCTTGGACTATTTACATTTTACATTTTACACCTTTTACATTTTAGTGTTTTAGACAACGAGTCTAAAACACTATTTCGTTGAGTTTAAACAATGGCTAAGTTGCTAAACGCATCTCGTTGTCATGTAAGGGCCCTGTTCATGTTGGACAGACATTTTAATTGCATTTTGTGTCTGTTAAGAGGCACAAAGACACTCTTTATGTATATGCCCCCATAGCTGCCGTGTTAGCTGAGTGGGAGCTCATTAACTGTAACAGCTCCGTGTTGCAAGCACCAATTCGGTTCGTTTTTTTTTTCTATAGACAGTACTCACAAAGGTATAACGATCAAGATTAACTTAAAAATTCACCGGAGTTCTCCTTTAAAGACCATGGTATCTTAATTGGCCAGCAAACTCGCCTGACCTTAACCCCATAGAAAATCTATGGGATATTGTGAAGAGGAAGATGCGATATGCTAGACCCAACAATGCAGAAGAGCTGAAGGCCACTATCAGAGCAACCTGGGCTCTCATAACACCTGAGCAGTGCCACAGTGCCATTGCTGCAGTAATTCAGGCAAAAGGAGCCCAAACTAAGTATTGAGTGCTGTACATGCTCATACTTTTCATGTTCATACTTTTCAGTTGGGCAAGATTTCTAAAAATCCTTTCTTTGTATTGGTCTTAAGTAATATTCTAATTTTCTGAGATACTGAATTTGGGATTTTCTTTAGTTGTCAGTTATAATCATCAAAATTAAAAGAAATAAACATTTGAAATATATCAGTCTGTGTGTAATGAATGAATATAATATACAAGTTTCACTTTTTGAATGGAATTAGTGAAATAAATCAACTTTTTGATGATATTCTAATTATATGACCAGCACGTATATATTTGTCAAAAATACATAGTGGTGCATATGAAACCTATGAAATGATCAGAATGTAATGAAATTCATTGGGACACATTTGGGACACACTTATGATGGTGGACCCTGACGTGCACGCACGTAGCCTGGCAGGTGCTGCGTGTTGTCTGTGCTGTTTGTCTAAACCACCTAAACCCAAATTTTTACTACATCACTGGATTATAGTTCCATACATTGTGGCACTGTTATTGCTGTCTGTGCAACATCGCTTTAACAAAGGAAACACCTGTGTTGGCAGTAGCCAACACTTGCTGTACTCCAAAGTTAACATCAATGGATACGCAAAGATGTCTTCCACATTGCATGAAATGCCATCTAACCCACTCCATGGGCTCGTTCAACTCACCGTATTATTACTTCTTACTGGTGATGTAGAATGCAATCCCAGACCGCAACCAACAGCGAAAACACAAACCGGCATCTTTCAATGCGCCCTGTTTGCAACCCTCCTCAACAATTTGCTCGTTGCTAGGCCTGGACTACCATTGCCCTACACTCCCATGGCGATGCCAGTGCAGCCCCTGTTCGCTATTCGATCAATGGCCTGTATACTTACCCCCTGTGCTGCCGGTCGCTCGGTTGGGTGCCTTTGTTTGCAGCTGTTCAATGGAGTCCGCTTGGATGGCACCGTCGGTGGCCACTGGCCCGGAGCGTCTACAGCTGAGGGCTATGTCTAACTCGACAAACTCCAGCGGCAGTGTTAAGGAGGTCATATCGTTGCAAGAGTGAAATATTAACATCTCCAGTGGTGAGTCCTGAAATATACCGAATCGTCATAGTGTAGGTCTAACATTGACTATGCCCTCAATTAGATCTAGGAATCCCATGATGAAAAAACCCAGCATCAAAAAATGTTCCCAAATGCTCAATCAGGCATGAACTGTTTGGGACCCTCAATGCAAAGCCTTTCGGAGTATGGCAACCAAACGCGAACAACTGGAAAACTTGCTTGTAAATTCTAATATTAATTTTCTTGGACTGACAGAGACTTGGTTAACTCGTTCCTCGAGGCCCTTATTGTCATGCCAGGATATGATGTTTAAGCAAAGACAGAGACCATGGGAGGGGAGGGGGAGTTTTCTTATATGTGAAAAGTACTATTAAATGCAAACAAATTGAATGGCATAAGGAAACTGATATTGAATGTGTTGGTGTCAACATTTCACTCTCAGCTGAAATGGAATTTAGTTTAATCTGTCTATATCGAAAACCCTCAGCAAAGTTTGAGTTCTATGATCAATTAAAAAACCTCCTTCCTAGTTTGGATTTTAACAAAGAGGTTATATTGATGAAAATAACTGAAACAGAAGTAGCAAATACCATCAGTGGCTTTAAAACGTAAATTGTGCCATCAGCAGTGTTGGGAGTAATGCGCTACAAAGTACTGTAATTCCACTACTTTTAGCGATAATGCGCATACATCTTTTTTTAAATCAAGTAACGCAATTACAATTAGGCCACAGAAATTTAAATTAGTTCGTTACTCGCATTAATCTCTTTTGTGAAAAATGAACGCTTACAGACAAGAAGCTCAAATCTAGGCCCTAGCCCAGCCCGTGTCTGACAGCTTATCAAAATATCTGAAAGATCAGATGTGGCCAATTATCTGTATTTTCAGTATTTTGCCTGTTGTTTCTAAAATAGTCGAAAAATGGGTGGCTAAATTACTGATTCAACATCTCAATAAAAGCAATAATTCATTACACCCTATGCAATTTGGGTTCAGGGCCCATCACTCAACAGAAACAGCTAACTGTTTGTTTCTAGAAAAGGTTAAAGGCTACCTAGATAAGAGTTCTTATGTTGGTGCTGTCTTTCTAGACCTAAAGCGAGCTTTTTATACTGTTAATCACAACGTTCTTTTATACAAATTAACATATTTCAATTTCTCTGAACAAGCTCTCAACTGGATAAAATCATACCTGTCCAGTAGAAAGCAATGTGTCCAGTAGGGGTCCCCCAAGGCTCCATATTGGGTCCAATCCTGTTTACATTTTATATAAATGATCCGTCAGAGGCGTGTAAAAATGTTGATGTTCAGATGTATGTAGATGATGCTGTAATCTATACACATGCTAAGAACTACCAGAACAAGCCCTTCGAAGCCCTTTGAAACTGCATTGATTTGGACCTTGGAAAATTTTGGTTGCAATTGAAAACCATTAGAAAAAGTGAAGAAAAATCCTGGAATGTTTTCCTCAAAAAAACGTTCTTTTCGACTGAAGAAAGAAAGATATGAACATCTTGGATGAGATGGGGGTGAGTAAAATAACTGCTGTGAGCCGCGGCCATTTCCCCTCTGTGCCTCGGCACTTGTTGGAGCGGTTTTTCTTCTTCTAAAATAGCAACACGGTTTGACCCTGCGTCTTTTCAAGATGTCATTCAAACCATGTGTTTCTGGATGCCGTCGGTATCTGTCTCCAGTTGACGGACACGATCGCTGTCTCACGTGTTTGGGCGTTCAGCACGCTGAGGCGGCTTTCGTGGATGACTCATGTTCACACTGCGCGAACATGACCATCGCAGTATTACGGTCTAGGCTCCAATACCTCAAAAGGGGTGGAGTCCCATTGCGCATCCCCCGATCTAGTGGTCCTCCCGCTGCAAAGCAGAGGGCTTTGGCTGATGCCTTTGGTGGAGACCTGAGGGTTACAGTGAGGGCACTCCTGCCGGGTCAAAGGCTCCTCGGGCCCCTCCCCCCTCCGCTGCACCGGTAGAGCTTCCGGAAGAGCGCGCTGGTCCTTCCCATGGAGGGCCAGCCGTTACACTGAGGACATGATATTGATAGCTATATCGGGGGACGAGCTAATGGACTCTGGAGATGAGGATCCGGCTGCGTTACCCCCTTCGGGTGTGGTAGCGTTGTCCGAGTATGATCCAGAGCTCACGGCTATGCTTTCCCGGGCCGCCGCGAGTGTCGGGCTCGAATGGAACCCTCCACCGTGTCCCGAACCCTCGCGGCTGGACGATTGGTATCTCGGGACGGACCGTGCTGGTTCTCAGTGCCCCGCCCCCTTTCTTTCCGGAAGTGCATCAGGAGCTCACAAAGTCATGGACGGTGCCCTACAGCACCCGTGCACGATCAACTGACTCCTCCGTCCTCACTACCCTCGATAGTGGCGCAGCTAAGGGTTAAGTGGAGGTCCCCCCAGTGGAGTGGTCAGTAGCGATGCAACTGTGTCCGAAGACCCCTACCGACTGGCGAGGTCATCCACGTCTCCCCTCCCGGGCGTGTAGGTTCTCGTCCGGTCTAACGGGCAGAGCCTGCACAGCCTGTGGGGAAGCTGCGTCATCTTTGCATGCCATGCCAAAGTGCGGTTCCTCAACGCCCCTGTCTGTCAGGCCAGCCTCTTCGGCAACGCCATCGAGAACTTCGCCCAGCAGTTCTCTGTGGCCCAGAAGCAGACGGAGGCTATCAAGAACATCCTGCCCCGGCGACCCGCTGCTGCCTCCACCCAGTCGCCGGCCGCACCTCCGCCTGCGTGTCGGGGCCCGCGAAGTCTGCAGGCATGCGTAAGGGCAAGCCGCCCTGACACGGGGAGCCCAGGGAGAAGAGGAGCTGCTCCAGGGGAGGTGGTGTCCGCACCCCTCCTCCCCCTGGAGGAGGATCGGGGGGAGAATGTCTACAACAATGCTGGTACCGAAATCCTGCCCAAGGAGGTACCCACATTTTCAATAAAAGAGCAGTTTCCTCCCTCCCTGAGCTCCAAGAGGGACAGGTTGGCGGTGTGCGACACCCCCGGGCCTTGCCACTCCTTTCCTCCCCTCTCACCCCTCGCCAGGGGGCAGCAGTGTGGGCACCGAGGACGCCCCCGGGCCTTCTCACTCACACTCTGCCCCACCTGGAGTACTCAGACAACACTCCGGGCCGCCCCCGGGCCTCCCGAGTCGGGTCTGAGTGCTCCACCTCGCTGCCTCACCCCGGGTACATCTGTTGTGCCGTTGGTCCCGCTTGTTCGGTCTCTGGGGGCCTGGCTTGGCCTCCCCAGGCAGTCACGCTGGCTCATCCGTACCATCAGACTCGGCTATGCGATTCAGTTCGCATGCCGGCCTCCCAAGTACAGGGGCATCCTCTTCACCTCAGTGCGGAGCAGCGATGCCCATGTCTTGCGGTCCGAGATCGATGTCCTGCTGGCTAAGGGCGCGATCGAGCCGGTTCCTCCTGCCGATATGAGGTCGGGGTTCTACAGCCCCTACTTCATTGTACCCAAGAAAGGGGGTGGGTTAAGACCAATCTTGGACCTGCGTATTCTGAATCGGGCCCTGCACAAGCTTCCGTTCAAAATGTTAACGCAGAAACGCATTTTCCAGTGCATCCGTCCCCAAGATTGGTTTGCAGCGATCGACCTGAAGGACGCGTACTTTCATGTCTCTATCCTTCCTCGACACAGACCGTTCCTGCGCTTTGCGTTCGAGGGGAGGGCACTTCGGGCTGTCCCTTTCGCCTCGCGTCTTCACGAAAGTCGTCGAGGCAGCCATTGTTCCGCTCAGAGAACGTGGCGTTCGGATACTCAACTATCTCGACGACTGGCTCATATTGGCTCAGTCTCGGGATCAGTTGTGCGAACACAGGGACATGGTGCTCAGTCACCTCAGCCTGTTGGGACTTCAGGTCAACCGAGAGAAGAGCAAACTCTGCCCCACGCAGAGGATCTCTTATCTCGGTATGGAGCTGGATTCGGTCAGCCGGACTGCACGTCCGGTCAGTGTTGAACTGCTTGAATAGGTTCAAAGGCTGGACAGCGGTCCCACTGAAATTCTTTCAGAGGCTCCTGGGGCATATGGCATCTGCAGCCACGGTAACGCTGCTCGGATTGCTTCATATGAGACCGCTTCAACGCTGGTTACACGACCGAGTCCCAAGATGGGCGTGGCAGCGCGGTCAGTACCGGGTCTCAGTTACTCCTTACTGTCGCCAAACCTTCAACCCGTGGTCAGACCCCTCGTTTCTCCGGGCCGGAGTGTCCTTAGAACAGGTGTCCAGGCATGCTGTGGTCTTCACGGATGCCTCATCACGTACAACGGGCACACAGTTTCGGGTCTGTGGACGGGGCCCCAACTGCGTTGGGATATCATTTGCCTAGAGTTACTGGCCGTACGTCTTGCCCTGGCCTGGTTCAAGAAACTGCTTCGGGGCAAGCACGTACTGGTCCATTCGGACAGCACTGCGGCCGTTGAGTACATCAACCGACAGGGTGGTCTACGCTCCCGTTGCATGCTCCGGCTCGCCCACCATCTCCTCCTGTGGAGTCAGAAGTTTGTGAGGTCACTTCGTGCCATTCACATCCCAGTTGCACTGAACCAAACAGCCGACAAGCTCTCTCATCAGTCGACATCTCCGGGCGAATGGCGACTCCACCCCCGGAGCGTCCAGCTGATATGGGACCACTTTGGAGTTGCACAGGTACACCTGTTCTCTTCCCCGGAGTCAACCCATTGCCAGTGGTACTACTCCCTGATCGGAGGTACCTTAGGCACAGATGCACTGGCGCACAGCTGGCCCCGGGACCTACGCAAATACGCGTTTCCCCCAGTAAGCCTTCTAGCACAGACTCTGTGCAAGGTCAGGGAGGACGAGGAGCAGGTCTTGTTAGTTGCGCCCTACTGGCCCAACCGAACCTGGTTCCACGAACTTACAATCCTCGCGACAGCCCCTCCCTGGCCGATCCCCCTGAGGAAGGACCTTCTTTCTCAGGGGTGGGGCACTCTATGGAACCCACGTCCAGACCTCTGGAATCTCCATGTCTGGTCCCTGGACGGGACACGGAGGTTCTAGGTGGCCTGCCACAAGCAGTGGCTCTACGAGGCGCCTCTATTTCCTGAAGTGGAACGTGTTCGTCGAGTGGTGCTCTTCCCGCCGGGAAGACCCCCGGAAGTGTTTGATTAACATTGTGCTTTCCTTCCTGCAGGATGGGTTGGAGCGAAGGCTGTCTCCCTCCACCCTCAAAGTGTACGTCGCAGCAATAGCGGCGTATCACGATGCAGTAGACGGTAAATCCTTAGGTAAGCACGACTTAATCGTCAGGTTCCTCAGAGGTGCGAGGAGACTGAATCCTCCTCGTTCAACCTCGGTACCCTCTTGGGATTTAGCCCTGGTGCTTAGAGCACTCCAGGGTCCACCATTTGAGCCTTTGCAGTCAGTTGAGCTAAAAATCCTGTCCATGAAGACAGTCCTCCTGACTGCATTGGCCTCAATCAAGAGGGTAGGGGACCTGCATGCACTTTCGGTCGACGAATCGTGCCTAGAATTTGGGCTCAGAGCTTCAGATCCTCACAGCAGCTCTTCGTCTGTTACGGAGGTCAGCAGAAGGGAAACGCTGTCTCCAAGCAGAGGTTGGCCCACTGGATAGTGGATGCCATCGTCTTGGCTTACCAGTCCCAAGACGTACCTTGCCCGTTCGGGGTGCGAGCACACTCCACTAGGAGCCTAGCTTCATCCTGGGAGCTGGCTCAAGGCACCTCGCTGACAGACATATGTAGAGCTGCGGGCTGGGAGACACCTAACATGTTCGCTAGATTTTATAGACTCCGTGTAGAGCCGGTATCTTCCCGCATCCTCGCCCCCAGGGGCCAGTAGCGCTAAGTACCCGTTCTAGTGTCGGCTTGCAACGCCACTCCCGCTCTCTGGGCCGGATACGTGCGTCTATTTGCTCCAGTTGAGTTCCCCGGAAACAGCTAACCCTGTGAGTTCCTCCATCACCCCTGCGGTGTCAGACGTTGCGGACCCTCTGACGCTAGGCCTGCACCCGTATGCTTGTGGAACGTGTGTGTAGGCTGGGTTCCATATGTTGCGGTCCCCTAATGGCTACCCCATATGTGTATTTTCCACGGTACCAGCTACCCTACTCGGCTAGCCCCGTGTCTTTCCCTTGACAGAGCCTGCTCTGTCGTCTCTGGGTGTGTTCTTCCCCCCCTGGGACCAGGTTGGGTCCACCCCAGAGACTTCCATATGTTGCACTACCCTGATAGGTTAGTCCTTATGCGTATTCCACCTCTCCTTCCATTGAAGGATGTGGCTCTGCAGCGTACCATCTCCCGAGAAAGGGCACGCTTTCCCAGTGTTATCCAATAGTCACGCTGAGTGGGTCTTGCAGGAACAGCAGTGACTGTCCTTCCCTGCCTGGAGCCCTGACTCCCACTCCAACATAGGAGTGGTCCAGCGAGCTCAGGCTGGGCGCTGGAAGGGCCAGCATTCCTGGCGTGTTGGTAGTTTGAGTTCCCCTAGCCTGTATATAGTCCCCAAGTGGCTAGAATTTCGATAGGTGTAAAGGAGGGAACGGAGACGTACGTCCCGTCGCCTCAGTTGAAAATGATATGCGATACTTCCACTTCCATATTTATACCCACAATGCGGGGCGACGCGTAGAATGCGTGAACCGCATGCAAATGTTCATTGGCTCGTTTCTATACACTCAAAGTAGATTGGTCTCTGAAACAGATCCCAATTCGTCGGTCAGTTCCGATGTACGTCTCCGTTCCCTCCTTCAGGGAACGATGGTTACATACGTAACCGAGACGTTATTTTTACTAATTCTGGCATATATATATATATGTTGTATTTTTATACAACAATGTTCATGAATATGCATGGTCCCTATCAAATAAATAAACAAATTAAATAAAAATAAATTGCTACTATCTTGGAGGAGAAATTAAAAGGTGTTTGACAAGTAGCAACAATCCTGATAAAAAAAAGTGTTACTTAGTAAAAATAGAAGCTATAAGAATGTATGATCCCTTGGCACTCCGACATGTTCATGGATTCTAATGATCCGTCAGTTTCATCCTAGAAATATCGAATGCAATTATTGCCTAAGCATTTTAATAACAGTGTTTATTTTCAGCGCTGATACAAGATTAAGAACTTAACCTTATCAGAAGCTGTGGATTTGCAGCTTAATGAGGATTCTTGCCCCTTGAATCTTTGGCAGATGGTGTGAGCAAGGTGCAGTTGAAATGCTTAGAAGTGTGTGATAACTTCAGAGAATCTAAGAAAGGGTGGCACATTATTCTGGTGCTTTGTATGTGAGAATAAGATGCACAATGCAAAGGGCGACAATCGTTCTCCTTTCATCATCGAGTCCCTGCGATATCATCTCAGAAGAGACTTATCACAGAGCCATAAAGTTTCATAAAGCCACAATAAATTATTTCCTTCTTATTTCAGCGGCCCTTATTTCCATAAACCATGCTTTCCCCTCCTGCCTTCCTCTCCTGCTATAATGGCAGAAAGGGAGCAGAACATAGTCAGGGTTCTGTTTTCATTCAGTGTTATTAGAAATTCAATTCTGTACAAATGACTTTGGAATATAACAGCAGTCGCTTTAGCTGTTCAGTGTGACCCATTTTCGTGCTGCTAGTCATGCTCTGGGTGCTGAACCTGCGGATTCAGCTCAATGGTTACAATGGTTTTATTTAAAATGATCCCTGTAATACTCTTTCCCACTCTCAAGTCCACTCAATGTATATCTTAATGGTCAAGACAAAATCAGATATGCTTGATCAAGGCTGGTGACAATAGTGAATTCAGAGTGGCACTGTGTTATATTAGTATTTTTTGTACTAATATTTATTCCCGGTTTCACAGGATGAAGCTATACTAAAATGCATATTTGAGCTGTTTTAACTGAAAGCAACTTGACCTGACATCTTAAAATATGTCAGTGCCATTGTTTTGTCTCAAGATGCATGCCAGCAATGTTTTTTTCTTCTTCTTTTTTTCTAAGACACATTTATAAAAGCTACTTAAATGTCCTAATGAACTGAGGTCTAATCCTGCCTTAATCTAAGCCCTGCTTTATAAGCCCAGGTCTTTATCAAATTTCATTATATCATTTCAAATATCATTTCCATATGGTCATTTTTCATTTAAATGTTAGTTTGTTTAGTAATTGTATGTGCTTTTGTCTTCATTTTTGTTGACATTTTTAATGTAGCTTTATTTTTTATCAGTTTTAGTAATTTTAGTACTTCAGCTTAAACATATTTTAATTCAGCTTTATTTCAATTAACAAAAATAGTTTTTAATAGCTGTAGTTTACAACATCTCTGAACACAACATATATTAAAGAAACCTAAAAATAAGTTTCCGCACAGGGGTGCATTTCCCGTACAACGACTTAACTCACTGCTTAACTACCATAGTACGATGCATTGTTGAAGAAATCAACTAGCTACTTATGACTGTTTCCCAAAATCGAATTGTCGCAAATTTGTCGTTCAACCACGTTGGTTAATGATGTCACACAGGTGGTGGAGTAGGCTAATAACTTATTTTAATGAATCGGTTTAAGTTTGAATTAAAGCTAGATTTTTTTACTATGAACTATGAAAATGGCATCTGAGGACTAGTTCAAATTTTTTTCAGTTATTTTGCATTATTTCCAGAATCAATCATTGGCTCGTCCTTACATACTAGAGCACGTACAGTACGCACATGCGCACTCTTTAAAGGTCCCAAGGCATGAAATTTTCATTTGATGAGGTTTTTATTTTATTTTAATTTGAGTTCCCCTATCCTGTATATGGTCCCCAAGTGGCTAGAATTTCGATAGGTGTAAACCGAGTTACGGGTATCCTGTTCTGCTTTTGAGAAAATGAAAGCTCAGACGAGCCGATCTGGAATCTTCCCTGTATGCCGTCATACGAGGAAACGTTACCTCCCCTTCCTCTGCTTTGCCCGTCCAGAGAATTAGGAGAAAATGGATTGTTTATTTTACTCGCAATGTCAGCACAGGCTTTTACGATATGGATTCGACAGCACCGCAACAAACAGTGAGTAACAGTGTTCATGAATGCCTGATCTGTGATCAGTGATTTCTGATGTGTAGCTAAATATTCAAGTTCACACAGACTTTCTTTCTAAATCGTTTATGCATCCATGAATCAAGCCAGTGACTTAACAATTAACTTCACATTGTTTCTCTTAGTAGCATGAATCAAATCTGTTATTTAAATTGTGATTAGATGCTAGATTAGAGATCAAAGAACTCTCTGTATAATGTTCGGATCTGTCAATCACACATCGCGAGTGTATCTGCACACTTGCTACACAACGAAGCACTTACTGTATTCATATCAATGTCTTGTTTGCTGTTAGTTGTGGTCAAATCATTTCGTGAGAGAAAACGCGTTGCATTGACGAGATCACTGCATTCACGCGATCAACAGACTGTCTGTGTACTCAATGCGTGTCACTGCAGCCTTGCGATGGGAAAAGATCTAAAAATAATGCTTGACAGCTGTAATGGTAAAAAAACGTAGTAAAAGTATCCGAGAGGGGTTCCACGTGTTACAAAGTTCGTAGAATAAGGTGGAAGAAGACAGGGTCGGCGTGACTGGGACTCGTGTTTATTCAGAACTCTCAGATACAAACATGGCCCCCTCTGCCACATAATCTAATACTCATTTCAAATACAAAGATGTCAGCCAATCACAACAGTGGGCGTTTTCACTGAAGTCTCATAGCAGACACGCCCCTTGAAACAGAGCATTCAAGCCAGAGGGCTAATATCAGTATAGAAAAATGCCTTTTATTTCTAAATTATGACATTTTATGATGTAAAAATCATACTAACAATATCAGTACACCTCAGGAAACAGTCCATGCCATGGGACCTTTAAAATCAGTGCTTTAAATCTCTTGACAAACTAAAAGACGTAAATTACATTTGTATGTATTATAAATAAAAGATATAGGTTGTACTGAATGTCAGCTTGCTTATTTTGCTCAAGATAAGGATTTATTAAGTCCACATATTATGCAAGAAACTTTGCTTCTAACCACAGGTTGAGAGGAGAGCTGTCGTTCCAACCATGCAGCTTTGCGATGCTGTTTGCAAACGTTCGTTGGAACTATGGTTCTCTTACGAGAGGTTCTCTCGTATTGCGTAAGTTCCTTACGCTACGGGAAAGTATTCTTTCTTCGAGATTTCTGAAAAACCCAAAATTATCCTTAATTTTGTAACATTGTCAACGCAGTGCGGCAGCCTGGCAGACCATAGCAGGCTATTCCAGCGTGCTATTGGCTGCTCTGCTGGCAACTGCAGCAGCCTATCGGTGAGCGCGCGTGACGTGGCGACCAATGAGGGCGCTTCGCGCCCACCTGGCTTCATTTGCCTACAGGTGGGGCGTGGCCACGTGTATATAAGCAGGGCTCACGGGCTGCATATTCGATTTTCTTTTCTTCAGCGAAGCCCTTCGCATCGCTGGATCTGGAACCCGCCGCCGTGATCGTGCAGACGAGCAAGCAGAGGACAGCGCCTGGAGAAGCCGGCAGCATCGCGCCACCTTCAGCCATCCGTGCCTGCTCTGCTATCCGGCAGCATTATATCCTTTCATTGCACGTGTTCTCGCCGTTGCGTCACACGTTTCATAAAAGAGCACGAGCGTTTTTATCAAAACGCCTCGTTCCACCTGCGGCTCGTGCCACGTGCAGCTCAGCACCAGAGACCGCCATGTGTCTGCGCTCTCTGTCTGGGCCGTGACCACGCCGCCGCCGCACTCCTCGCGGGCGAATGCCCCGAGTGTGAGGAACTCTCTATGTCGACCCTGCGGGCTCGACTCGAGCAGTTTTATGACGACATCACTCCGCTGTTCCCCCCCTCTGTTCAAGCCGCGCCACCGCGCCGCTTACAAGAGATGGTTGAAATGAACGGTCTCGGAGCGAGCCTCCTCCCCCTCTGTTCAAGCCGCGCCGCTTACAAGGGATGGTAGGAATGAACGGTCTCGGAGCGAGCCTTCTCCCCCTCTATTCAAGCCGCGCCACCGCGCCGCTTTCAAGGGATGGTAGGAATGAACGGTCTCGGAGCGAGCCTCCTCCCCCTCTGTTCAAGCCGCGCCACCGCGCCGCTTGCAAGGGATGGTAGAAATGAACGGTCTCGGAGCGAGCCTCCTCCCCCCTCTGTTCATGCCGCGCTGATGCGCCGCTTATATACAAGGGATGGCAGAAATGCACGATCCTGCAGCTCTCTTTACGTTACAAGAGAGCTGTTCCACCCTCGCGCACATTTTTCAGTCCCCTCATGAGTTCAGGCGACTGGAATTGTTCATATTGCTGTACACGAGCCTGTTAAGACACGCACGCCAGCAAACATACGCCGTCATAAGACATGACGCTGACATATGCTCTCCAACGAACCCGCACTCCCCCCTCTTGGACCGCGCAGATTGCGCCGTTCACAAGGAATGTGAATGCGCTCGGTCACGAGCACGTTCAGCGCGCGCGCACGTGCGCGCGCCGCACTCACCGGGAAATTAACAGAGGGTGTTTTCGTCCCGCTGTGGCCGGACGAACCGCCATTCTCTAGCATTTCTCAGTGTCCCTCCCGGTAGCACAGTTGCAAAATCAGCGGCTGAAACGCCGGAGACCCGAGTTCGAGCCCAGCTCTCGCGGAAGATAAAAATGTTTTACTGTCCGCTTCCCCGGGCTCGCGGCCAGCTTTTCTTACATACAGAAAGCTAACTCGCACCACGTGGTGCTCGAGTATTTTTGGACGTCTATACATAAGGAGAGAAAAGACGGTTAAGTCCCGCTGCGGCCGGACCACCGTTAAAACTCTGTTTTTCCTGTCAGTCCCCACTCCTGTGGCTACTGCAGATGTTTTCCACGCAGCCTACGAGCCGGCGAACTCGCCCTCTCGCCTGTTTCCAACTGTAGCCCCTCCAAAGTCCTCCTAGCAGAGGGGGGAAGCGACGGTTAAGTCCCGCCGTGGTCGGACCACAGTCAAAACTCTTCTTCCTGTCAGCCCCCACTCCTGTGGCTGCTGCAGATGGCTCTCACGCAGCAAACGAGCCGGCAAAACTGCCCTCTCGCCTGTCTACAACCGCCGTTTTTATGACGAACCAGAGAAATCACGAAGTTGCCTTTTTTCTGGTTGCACGGCTCACGCCGTATGTGTTTTCAAATGCAGTAAACGTGCCCACTTTTGTGTTCACCCCTGCACCCAAGCACCACAAATCCCGTGTCTCTCACTCACATAAAGCGGCCACCGGCCGCTCGAGTGCTAGAGTTAGGTCACGTGTCCGCTTATTTGCGCCCACGCCTAATCACCACACGCGCTGTCACACAGCCACTCTTAACCGGTCATGTTCCACGCGTAAGAGTTGTGCCCGCTCAAACGCGCTCACACATTTTCGCGAACATTCTGCCCCCGGCGCCATGCGCCGCGCCACACACCATTTGTTCTCAGCCCAAGGTGGCCGGAACGACGAGTGTAAGGCCACACACAAGCCACTCCCTGCTCGAAGCGGCAGAGATACAGTGTGTAGGGCGGCCAGCCATCGCGAGCGATCGGCTGGCCCACAGCACAGAGAGCGCGCGCACTGCGCCCGCCCCTCCTATACAGGCCGTCGAACCCGCAAAGCGAGGCGTTTCGAGCCCGGAGGCCGTTCTATCCCGTGTGGCACACGCGAGAGCGTGGGAAGCCATTCCAGGTGTATCAGAATGGGTGCTGAAAACAGTGAAGCACGGCTACACTCTGCAGTTCGCTCGCCGCCCTCCGCGCTTCTGTGCGCGTACGGAGACGAGAGTGAGCGAGGAAGTAGCACATCTACTTCGAGCGGAGATAGCCACACTGCTGTGCGAAGGGGCTATAGAACCGGTTCCCCATTCTATGAGCGAGTCAGGCTTTTACAGCCGGTATTTTCTCGTGCCAAAAAGGGTTGGGTCGCTCAGACCGATTCTGGATCTGAGGCGTCTGAACAAAGCTCTTATGAGAAGATCGTTCAAGATGCTCACGACCAAGCAGATCCTCGCGCATATTCGCCCGAGAGACTGGCTAATCTCCCTAGATTTGAAAGACGCATATTTTCAAATCAAGATAACGCCGCGTCACAGGCCATTCTTACGATTCGCCTTCGACGGCCAGGCTTATCAATACACCGTCCTTCCGTTCGGCCTGTCACTAGCACCCCGTACATTTACGAAGTGCATGGACGCGGGCCTCGCTCCCCTGAGAGGTCGAGGGATGCGAGTGTTGAACTATCTGGACGATTGGCTCATCCTGGCGCAGTCAGAGGCCGAGCTCCTCGCCCACAGGGCAATGCTGCTCAGCCATCTGGACAGCCTGGGGCTCACGGTCAATTGGACCAAGAGCTCATTAGTGCCCACGCAATCAACCTCATTTCTGGGTTTGAATCTGGACACTGTGGCAATGTCAGCCCGCCTGTCACCCCAACGCGCGCGCCAAGTTCGGCGCATGGATGCGTACTTCCGGCCGGGCAAAAACGCACCTCTCAAGCTCTTTCAGAGGATGCTGGGACGTATGGCCTCAGCTGCAGCTGTGCTCCAGCTGGGCTTAATGCGCATGCGCCCGCCGCAATGCTGGTTAAACGCCCGAGTGCCTCACAGAGCCTGGCCGTCCGGAGGCTTCAGGATCAGAGTGACTCAGGGCTGCGTTTCAGCCCTAGAGCCCTGGTTAGTAGCCGACTGGTACCAGCGGGGAGTGACGATGGGAGCCATCTCACACCGCAAGGTCATCTCGACGGACGCCTCCACCACGGGTTGGGGCGCCGTTTTCGAGGGCAGATCGGCCTCGGGCCTCTGGTCGAGCGGGGAAAAGCTCCTACACATAAACTGTTTGGAGATGATAGCGGTAGAGAACGCGCTCAAGCAGTTTCTCCCGCTTATACGAGGACACCACGTGTTGGTCCGGTCGGACAATACCACAGTGGTGCCCTATGTGAACCGGCAGGGCGGTGTCAGGTCCAGGTGTCTGGGCAATCTGACAGAACGCCTGCTCGTGTGGGCACACAGCTCGCTGCGCTCGCTGAGAGCTGCGCACATACCGGGCCACCTCAATGTGGGCCCGGACAAGCTGTCCAGGGGCCTCATTCTCCCAGGAGAATGGTCCCTGCACCCTCAGACAGTCCAGCTGGTATGGCGCCTATTCGGCAGAGCGGAGCTCGACCTCTTTGCAACAAAAGAGAACGCCCGCTGCCCGAGGTTTCTGTCCAAAAGCGAGGATGCGCTGTCCCAACCTTGGCCCAGCCTCCCGCTGTATGCTTTCCCGCCGATTTCCCTATTGCCCCAGGTCATAGCAAAAATCAGGGAGACGCGCCGCCTGGTGCTCCTTATAGCGCCGCGCTGGGAGAACCAGATTTGGTACCCAGAGCTGGTGAAGCTGTCGCACTCACCCCCCTGGCCAGTTCCGCTGAGAGCAGACCTCCTCTCTCAAGCAGGAGGGTCAGTTTGGCATCCCCATCCAGAGCGTTGGTCTCTGCATGTATGGGTGACCAACGGATACCCGTTGACCTGCCCGAAGGGGTTATGAACACGATTTCACACTCTAGAGCCCCCTCGACGAGGCGGTTATATAGTTCTAAGTGGTCGGTGTTCACTGAGTGGTGTGTTTCCAAGGGGTCCAGCGGGTGCTCTCCTTCCTCCAAGAGCTTTTGGAACTGGGCAGGTCCCCTTCCACGCTCAAAGTGTATGTGGCGCCTATAGCAGCGTTCGCTCAGACGACGCTAGGTAGCACGCTAGGAAGGAACAAGCTCATCATCCGTTTCCTCAGAGGAGCCAGACGGATGAATCCCCCGCGGCCCCCATCGGTTCCTATATGGGATCTGGCCTTGGTCCTAGAGGCCCTGAAGGCCCATCCTTTTGAACCGCTCGAGACTGTGGAACCAAGGTTCCTTTCGCTAAAAACCACGTTCCTGATAGCTCTGGCTTCAGTGAAACGCGTGGGGGATCTACACGCGCTCTCAGTGAGCCCGACGTGTATGGAGTTCGGTCCTAATGACTCTAAGGTCATTCTCAGACCGAGGCATGGTTATGTCCCCAAAGCGATTGGCACTCCCTTCAGGGCGCAGATTATCTCCCTCTCGGCTCTGCCAGCATCCGACGAGGGGGACGGTGGCAATATCCTCTGCCCTGTCAGGGCATTGAGGGTTTATGTCACACGCTCCGCCGCCTTCAGGCGTTCTGAGCAGCTATTTGTTTCGTTTGGTGGGCGCACTAAAGGTCTCGCCTCCTCGAAACAGACCCTTTCCAGGTGGATAGTGGACGCGATTGCAACTGCATACGCTTCCAAACACCTGCAGTGCCCGCTAGGTGTCAGAGCACACTCCACCAGAGGCATGGCCTCTTCGTGGGCTTGGGCCAGAGGGATTTCCATCCACGATATCTGTATGGCGGCAGGCTGGGCCTCCCCGTCTACGTTCGTGAGATTTTACAATCTGGAAGTTCCTGCCTTACAGGCGAAAGTGTTACCAGTTCAATAGGGCTGTTGGTCCTGCCCAGTGATTCTGCGCAGACATAGCTCACATACTGGTAGTAAGTTCGGTACTAGGCTCATGTGAATTTGAAGGAGACCGGCGGTGCCGTTTCCTCATTTACGAGACGAGCTGTTGTGAGTTTGAAGGTGACCGGCGGTGCCGTTACCTCACTCATATAACAAAATATTGTGAATTTGAAGGCGACCGGCGTTGCCGTTCCCTCATTCATGAGACAAGGTGTGGTGAATTTGAAGGAGACCGGCAGGTGCCGTTCCCTCATTCATGGGACAGGGTGTTGTAACCACCCGTTGTAACCACCCGTCAGTTCGAATGAAGTGTCTGTAGATGTGGTGGCCCGTTTTCCTTACCGGCCACCCTGCCCGAGCAGTGTTATGGTCCCCGGTTCCCTGGGATACATATGCTGTACGCGAGGCGCGCACGGCGTTGACAATATGTTCCCGTAGCGTAAGGAACTTACGCAATACGAGAGAACCTCTCGTAAGAGAACGATACTCGGTTACTTAACGTAACCTCGGTTCTCTCTAGAAGAGGGAACGAGTATTGCGTTCCTTGCCGTGCGCCCCGCGGGCTTTTACGCTTCAGAACTACGAAAACCGAATATGCAGCCCGTGAGCCCTGCTTATATACACGTGGCCACGCCCCACCTGTAGGCAAATGAAGCCAGGTGGGCGCGAAGCGCCCTCATTGGTCGCCACGTCACGCGGGCTCACCGATAGGCTGCTGCAGTTGCCAGCAGAGCAGCCAATAGCACGCTGGAATAGCCTGCTATGGTCTGCCAGGCTGCCGCACTGCGTTGACAATGTTACAAAATTAAGGATAATTTTGGGTTTTTCAGAAATCTCGAAGAAAGAATACTTTCCCGTAGCGTAAGGAACTTACGCAATACTCGTTCCCTCTTCTAGAGAGAACCGAGGTTACGTTAAGTAACCGAGTATCGTTTCAGGAAACACAGACTCGTTGAACTATGTTGATAACGACGGAACTTGCGACCATATTTGGCTAACAACGCTTTCGGGAAACGCACCCCAGATGCGTGTACAGAAGCACTACGTGTAAGGTCAGTAAATAGTAGCTCATTAGCATGGCTTCAAATGATTGAAAAACCTTTGTCAATAAATAAAGGCTGATAAAATATTTATGTATTTGCATTAGTCAAATCATCTTTATATAGTGTTTTTTACAATACAGCTTTACAGTGATAACAGGAAAATAAAGCAACAAAGTTTGTTTTGGCTAAGAAAATAGTGTCATTGTCCATTATTCCGTGTTGATTCATTTCCGTTGTAAAAATCATTAGTTATTCATTTAGTTAATTTATCTATACAGCAGGGATGACGTCATTAAACACCATTTTATCAGTAAAAGGCCAATTGGATGGAAACAGGCTGGAATATTAAGTGTCTCCGACTAAGCAAGCCAGAACTTGACATTTTATAATTCATATGCATTTGCCTTCCATTGTATTTATTTGTTTATATCTCATACATAATTCACATCAATGCTACGTTAGCAGTTTAGAAAAACAATCACTTGTACACAGCTAATCATTCATTTCATTGCACATCTCACATAGTGAGCAACTTCTTCTCCCAACTACAGTGTTTACCAGTCAGACAGAGAAAAATGTTTCACTGACCAATGCCTGTGTCTTGCCTGTACTTTTAGGATGGATTTCCCATGCACACTATAAATTAATCATTATCCTTACCATCTAAACATGGTCTTCTCCTAAACCTAAACAGTTTAAAGAGTTTTTGTTCATGCCACAGTCTATGGTTTGCTCACTGGGCTTTGTGAAAAGGGCTTTACGAATAAAATTGACTTGACTTCACATAATTCCAAAGCTTGATTATTTGACTTCAGTGAGCAGTGCATTTGATGTGTGGATTTTTTTTCATGATTCCTTTCAGCACCTTGAACTTCAAACATGCATTAAGCATTTGAAAAGTGCTAAACAGGTCCAGGTAACAGTAGCAATTTAAATCTTAGGCGTGAAATTGATGTGTGTGCTCTCCTGTCTTCACAAAGGCTTATTAGTGGTGACGTGCTAAATCTGCTGTCACTCCCCTTTTTAATTTCCTGCCTCGCTGCACATCCCACAACAGCAGAAACATCCCCTAATATGCCTATACTGTTCACAAAGTGGCATCAATAGCTGCTTCCGTAAGAAATAGAGGAGGGCGAGTCGAGAAAATGAGAGACTGCAACACTGCTTGTTGAAGACTCAATTTCCTGCTTTGGCAGTAATAAGAACTGGGGTTTTATAACTGCTACTTGCCTTTGCATGAATAGTTCTCCAATTAGGGCTCTGCTTTTTCTTAGTTTCCAATATATAAAGTCCCTCAGAATCCACAGCTATACAGTAAAGAATGAGGCTGAAAAGAGGGAGAAACTTCACCTCGATCATATATAACAGGTAGTCTTTAATTTTGCACCTATACAGTGACACTGTCAATAAAAGCAGAACAGTGATTAGTCATTAGGATCACTCCTGATTATGCTGAAAAGGGCAGCCAAACAGCATGTTCAAAGCTTATTAGCTCTGACCTATGCAGTGTTGGTAATTCCACTACTTTTAACGCGCATGTAATTATTATTATTATTTTTTTAATCAAGTTACGCAATAGTAATTACAATTACTGAAATTTAAATGAGTGCGTACTCGCGTTACTCTCTTTTGTAAAAAATTAACGCTTGCACACAAAAACCTCATTCTCGCTGTAATATGGTTGCCACTCGTGCCGCCATGTCTACTTTGTTTGGCCTTCCAAAAGAGGGGACAATTAAAAAACAATGGCTAAGCTTTAGTTACAACACTGTTCCAGAATAGTACAACCCAAATATTCTACTGTGTGCTGCACATTTTTCAGAGGACTTTTTCTAGCGCCTGGGAGAGCACAGACCGTTTCTACGTCTTTGTCGTTTCTACGATAATAAATGCAAACTTACCAATCTGATACTTTCTGGTTCAGTCGCGCTATCAACGTTGATCGATCAGCTTGGTCATCTGCTGTTCCAAATATGGTAAGAGGCGCGACAGTTCCGTCAGACGCATTAGGTATTCGGGCCAATCACAATGCACTGGAGAGATGAGAGATGAGACTTGTGAGCCCATTTTAACATTTGTTGAGAATCTCATCTCCTATTTAGCTTTGCCTTATGAGGCATGTTTGTTAAACCATTTTGTTAAGCTTTTGTTAAATCACATATTCAATTATATGCAGCACCTCAAGGCACCTTTGTTTTCTCTTAATTAGTGTTAATACTGTAGGCCAATCACTTTTATTTAATTGGGCCTAATGTGTTAAAAAAAAAAAAAAAAAAAAAAAAACACCGTTGAGACAGTTGTTATTTTATTTCAATTATTAAAAGGGACTTTTGTACTACTGCTTGATTTGAAGGTCTGTTGCCCTGTTGATTACAATAAATAGGTCTAAAAATTATGTTTATTGTGTTTGACTGTTCAGTACTGTTCATATTTACATTTAAAAAGCAGACATACAAGTAACTTAAAAGTTACTTTCCTTGTAAATAATTACTTTTCATATACAGTAATTGGTCAAATAATTCAATTACTTTTAAAAGAAGTAACTAGTAACTGTAACTAATTACTATTTTTCAGTAACTTGCCCAACACTGGACCTATGTCACCCTAACACTTTATTACATACTAGTGAAAATCTAAAATAGCCCAAATATTTCACATGAACAAATCTCAGCTGGTCTGCTAAAAACCAGTGGAGAATTATGAGATAATTGCTCACCTGCTTTACTAGCCATAAAATGGCTTCACTTGTTTCAACAGGAACAATATGTACAATCGCTGCTACTCAAGGACAATTGCTTTGGAGTGCGGAATGGAAGGCTATAGTATGTGGTTTCCCATTGTAAAATCACGATGAAACTACATTAGAAGCAATGCCTTCAATAAAAAATGCATCAGACAATATTTCCTCCATTGTTCTAAGGCGTTTCAGAGCAGAGCAGTTGTGCAGCTGGCATTTACTCTACAGGCAGCTGACCTTTAACCCTGGTTTCATTACTCATGTATGCGCCCTCAACCTTGCTCTATGTCCAGGCTCTTTAAAGGACATGGTTCAAAGAGTTTGTACTGTTACTCTTTGATAATCCAAACTCACAAAGGATGGCTGGATATTTCAGAGCTCAACATTATGAATGGCCTGCTGCCCCAGAGCCAGTTTGAAAGAGTTTCAAGCATGTTGACTGGATTGTCACTGGCCCTAATGGCAGATCGAGCTCCAAGTTTCGACCCTTGACTACTTAACTAATGAATGTTTGTTAATATGTAGTACAGAGATTCAAAATAAAAGTGGGTTTGGCGTGATGGAGGGATGCCAGTAGTATTGTTGTGATTTACTTTAAAAAAACTTTTTTTTACTCTAAATGGTTTCCAGCTTGATTTATTTATTTATTTATTTATTTATTTATGATTGATTGATTGAAGTTTATTTCGAGCAAAAAAAAAAAAATACTAATACAACATAAAACATATAATATACATACACATACATACACATACATATATATAAATATATATATATATATATATATATATATATATATATATATATATATATATATATATATATATATATATATATACACACACACACATATATATACACATTGTTTGCACATATAATACTTGCTCGAGAGTTATACATCAACCGTCTTAGTATTCCTCAATAAATTCATTATAAACCATAAGAAAGAAATTATACAATTATTAAAGAACGCCTGTTTTGCTATTCTTTTTTTTTTTTTGTAAAAAAATGTGTAGGGTGACCCGATGTGTGCAATGTAAGTATATTTTTTCTGCACAACAATAATTGACTCTTGACTGAATGACTGAATAAGTGCAATTCACCTTTATTCCACAAGGTGGCAATGTCTGATACACAATGATGAAGTGAAGTTTCACTCATAGGCCCTGTCCCAAATGGCACAATTCATGTGCACTTTCAGTCTTGTGGACTTACAATGGCCGCTGCGTGCACGTGTCCGTTAAGTCCACAAGACCGCAGGGTGTCCCATTTGTCATTTTAGGTCTCAGAAGGGTGCTCGTGAGGGCCCCCTTTGAGGTGATATGCGCCCTCGATGCGCACTTCTGCCGAGCTCGCACTGGTGCGAGCTACGCAGCGGACTTCTTCCTGGCAGTCAAAGCGGCATTACGTCGTTAAAGTGAAAACTAAGAGGAAGACCATGAGGGTTTAGGGTGCCATTTGGGACAGGGCCATAGTAATCGCAGACAGAAAATAAAAGAATAGGAAGTATCATAAGCAAAACTTGAAATGGCTCAGCGATTTACTGCAGTGAAAGTACTGAATGCAATCAGATATTACTGTCACTGTCATTTTATGGTGGATCTGGTGAGGAGCGGTCATCAATCCAAATATTGATTTTGATGTTGAAAATTACAGTTCCCTTTCAGTCGGTCGTCGGACGTCACTGACGAATTGGGATCACTTCAGAGAGCCCCTATCAGCTTCGAGATATAGAGAACGGGCCAATGGGCCATTGGCGTGGGAGATTTGCATCTAGTGCTCCGCCCCGCAGGTATAAACAGGAAGCGAGAGCAGCACACTATTGTCATTCACTTCGGAGCCAAACGGCGTTGATGAAGCAGACTGTTGTCAACCTGCATATCTGCAAAAGATGTTCCAGAGAGAGAACGAGAGAGAGGACGCGGGGTGACCTGAGGATCACATTCAGGGCAAACCCGCCGAGCGTGCCTCCTGGGGCCCTGATCCCTCACAAGCGCCGCAGCCGGTGGAGCTTCCGGAGGAAACCGCTGGCCCCTCCCATGGGCATCCAGTGGTGACCTTTGGGGCTCCCGCGGACGAACAGATGTCGATTGTTGCATCGGAGGGGGAGTTCCTGTCCTCAGAGGATGATGACCCGGCTGTACTGCCTCCCTCTGGGAGAGTGGCAAGGGTCGAGTTGGACCCTGAGTTGACGGCTATGCTTTCCTAGGCCGCCGTAAAGGTTGGGCTTGAGTGGAACCCTCCACCACATCCCACACCTTCTAGGTTGGACAATTGGTTTTCTTCCCGGAGGTGCATGAGGAGCTCACCTTTCAGTGCCAGAAACAGACCTGGTGGCTCTTCTCTCCTCACTACCCTCGACGGCAGGCCAGCCAAGGGTTACGCGGCGATCCCACCAGTTGATCAGGCCATCACGATGCAACTGTGTCTGGTGACCGCTTCCAAATGGCGTGGCGACCCACGCCTCCCGTCCAAGGCCTGTAAGTTCTCTTCCAGTCTGACTGCAAAGGCTTACAGGTCCTGTGGACAGCCTGCGTCTGCCTTGCATGCCTTGCATGCCGTTGCTCCAGGTGCACCAGGCCCAGGCACTCATTGAAATGCACGAGGGTAGGCCTGACCCAGAGGTCCTCCGTGTGCTCCGGACGGTTACGGACCTGACGAAAGTCACCGCCCATTCCATTGGTCAGGTGATGTCCACCTTAGTGGTCCAGGAGTGACATCTCTGGCTCAACCTGGCCAACATGAGGGAGATCGATAAATATCGGTTCCTGGACTCTCCCATCTCACCGGCCGGGTTGTTCGGCGATGCGGTCGAGAGCTTTGCACAGCAGTTCTCGGCCGCCCAGAAGCAGATGGAGGCCATTAAACACATCCTGCCCTGGCGGCCAGCTGCTGCCTCCACCCTGCCACCGGCCGAAGTGCGTCCACCTGCCCGCCACCGCCCCTGCCCCCGCCCCAGCCCAGCAGCAGCCTCCACCCGGGCGTAGGCGCGGAGCCGGCCGTGGGAAGGACGTCCAGCCCGCTCAGGCCGCTGCCAAGCCAGGTGGCAAGTGCCGTCGTAAGAGACCCTGAGACGGGCCACCCAGAGATGGAGGAGACTGGTCTTCAGGAGATGGCTGCAGCACCACTCCTTCCCTGGAGGAGGGCCAGGGGAACATCTTTTGTTGTCCCCATTTTGTTTCTGTTCTGTTTCTGTTGCTGGTGATTGGAGTGGAGTGCCTCTCCAATCACCAGCAGGGGGCGCCGCCTGTGGGGACACACACAAGCGGCCTTCCCACACTCACACACCCCCACAGCGGAAGCAGGTCAGTGTTGCACAGCACACTCAGACCCCACTTCGGGCCGCTACCATGCCGTCCGAGTTGGGTCCCTGCATGCCGCTTCGCTGCCCCACTGCGGATACGTCTGTGGGCCTCACCAAGGAGCACGTCCAGTCAATGTTGAACTACTTGAATTCGTTCAAATACAGGACAGCAGCACCATTGAAACACTTTCAGAGGCTCCTAGGGCATATGGTATCTGCAGGGTACCTCCACTGCAATGGCATATCAATTGCCTGGAGTTGTTAGTAGTTCGTCTTGTGCTTGGCTGCTTCAAAACGCCGCTACTAGGCAAGCACGTTCTGGTCCATACGGGAAGCACTGCGGCGATGCGTACATCAACAAACGGGGTGGTCTACGCTACCGTCGCATGTCACAACTCGCCCGCCATCTCCTCCTATGGAGTCTGAAGCATCTGAGGTTGCTTCGTGCCCTTCATATTCCGGGCCTGCTCAATCATGCGGCCGGCGAGCTCTCACGACAACCAGTGCTCCCGGAAGAGTCCAAGTGATCCAGCTGATTTGGAGTCACTTCGGGACCGCACAGGTAGACCTGTTCGACACCCCGGACAGGACCCATTGCCAGTTGTTTTATTCCCTGACCGAGGGGACCCTCGGCTCGGATGCCCTGGCACACAGCTGGCCCTGGGGCCTATGCAAATATGTGTTTCCCCCAGTGAGCCTTCTCGCACAGACACTGTGCAAGGTCAGGGAGGACGAGGAGCAAGTCCTGTTGGTCGCTCTGTATTGGCCCAATAGGACTTGGTTCCTGGGAACTAGTGCTCCTCGTGACAGCACCTCCTTGGCCCATTCCTCTGAGGAAGGACCTCCTGACTCATCCTATGGCACCCGCATCCGGACCTCTGGAAACTCCATGTCTGGTCCCTGGACGGGACGCGGAGGTTCTAGGTGGCCTCTCACAGGCTGTGTGCTCCCTCTACGAGGCGCCTCTATGCGTTGAAGTGGAACCTGTTTGTCGATTGGTGCTCTTCTCACCGAGAAGACCCCCGAAGATGTTCGATCAGTTCTGTGCTTTCCTTCCTACAAAACGGGTTGGAGCAAAGGCTGTCTCCCTCCACCCTCAAAGTTTTTGTTGCTACTATCGCCACTAATCATGACATGGTAGATGGAAAGTCCTTAGGTAAGCATGATCTGATCGTCAGGTTCCTGAGGGGGGCGAGGAGACTAAATCCGCCTCGCCCTCCCTCTATACCCTCTTGGGACTTAACTCTGGTGCTAACTGCACTGCAGAGAGCACCCTTTGAGCCTTTGCAGTCAGCTGAGTTAAAAGTTCTGTCTCTGAAGACAGTACCCCGACTGCATTGGCCTCCATCAAGAGGGTAGGGGACCTGCAGGCATTTTCGGTCGACGAATTGTGCCTGGAATTCGGAAAACCACTCCTTTCTGGGACCAGGTGGTGAGCCTGCAAGCGATGCCGCTGGAGGAGGCAGACCCTGCCCCAGCTTTTCTCTGCCCCGTCCGCGCCCTGTGGACATACGTGGACAGAGCGCAAAGCTTCAGGACCCCAGAGCAGCTCTTCGTCTGTTACGGAGGCCAGCAGAAGGGAAAGGCTGTGTCCAAGCAGAGGATGGCCCACTGGATAGTGGATGCCATCATCTTGGCATTTGAAACCCAAGACGTGCCCTGCCCGCTCGGGTTAAGACCTGAGCAGTCAGACATGGAGGAGCATCCGACGCCAGGTCTAACACTCGTATGCATTGGTGGAACTTGTGTTAGGCTGGGTTCCATATGTTGTGACCTCCACGGCGGTCCCGTATGTGTATTCTTCCACAGTACGACTCCCTGTGGCGAGCCCGTGTCTTTCCCTCAGTGCGGTGTTGTTCCCCCTCCTACAATGGCCGGGGCCACCCCTGGGACTTCCGTATGTTGTACTGCCCAAGGTCAGTCCATACATGTATTCTCCACATGGTAACTCCCTCCAGGCATGATGTGGCTCCCGCAGCATCCCTCCGGGGGACACTTTCCCAGCGTTATCCAATAGTCTGCTGAGTGGGTCTTGCGGAACAGCAGTGTGACTCTCCTTGCGTGAATTTCCCCTGCCCGGAACAGACGGGGTCTGCGGAGCTCTCGCTGGGCGCTGGAAGTAATAATAATAATAATAATAATAATAATATGTTTAATTTATATAGCGCCTTTCCCAAGTTCAAGGACGCTTCACAATAACAGTAAATAACAAGCAGTTTACACATAGACGGACATTCAGGTTCCTGTGCACTACCATCTCTCAGGACCTGAAGTGGGACAATCACATTGACTCCATTGTGAAAAAGGCCCAACAGAGACTGTACTTCCTTTGTCAGCGGAAGTTCAACCTCCCACAGGAGCTGCTGATTCAGTTCTACTCAGCTGTCATTGAGTATGTTTTATGCACTTCCATCACTGTCTGGTTTGGTTCAGCTACCAAATCTGACATCAGGAG
The DNA here is from genome assembly GCA_023566225.1 of Romanogobio albipinnatus. Classification (NCBI taxonomy): domain Eukaryota; kingdom Metazoa; phylum Chordata; class Actinopteri; order Cypriniformes; family Gobionidae; genus Romanogobio; species Romanogobio albipinnatus. The sequence goes on along the minus strand of CM042244.1, from coordinate 17,692,579 downwards.
ACTACAACGCACAATCCGGACTGCAGAAAGGATTATTGGTGCCTCCCTCCCAACCCTCCCAACCCTCCAGGACCTGTACTCTTCCAGAGTGAGGAAGAGAGCAGAGAAAATCGTCACAGACTCCATTCACCCTGGACACCACCTGTTTGAACTGTTACCATCAGGACGGCGACTCCGATCACTGGCCACTAGAACATCAAGGCACAGGAACAGTTTCTTCCCACAGGCCATTTCCCTCTTGAATAGTTAAATTGTAGGTTTGTGATATGTTTCCATGTTCAGGCTTCAACAAAAGTTGTTTTTGTTTTTTGCTCTCCTGATATAAAGCCAGTAGATCAGATACTATCTATTTCCCTTGCCATCATTTTCATTTTTGGCCCATTTTCATTATTGCTTTTTCTTCTATGGCATACAGTACAAAACATTGCTGATTGTTTTGTAGTTTCCCACACATTCTTATTGATGTATTCAGGTCTCTTTTTTTTTCAAAGTAAACAAAGCCTCATGCTTTGTCTACTTTGAAAAAAAAAGAAGACTTGAACGAGGACAGTGATGATGGTATGAAATATATATTGTTTATGGTATAAAATATAATATATAAATATTGTTACTTCAATATCAGTTTAGCTTTATATTATCGCGACAGGTAGAGATCCATTCGTATTAGATATAGATTGAGATCGCTAAACACCCAATTATGTAATAATGATTGGCAAACATTCATGCATTTTTTTCATGCACAGGGTTAATGAAAAACAATATAAAAAAACATAATAGTAATACAATATTTATTTGTCTGTCTGTGTGTAATGATTTCTACACAAGGGACTACTGGTACACTGAACAATGTTAGCCAGCTATAACATTATCTTAGCTAAATTTGCAGTAGTGATGTAAAGTTGATGTATAAAAATCAATATACGTGAAATTTTCAGCCGCAACACTGTTCAATCAACTGGCCTAAAACTCCCTCACACTGGATCTGATGTGTCATGATTTTTGTTGGTTTTCCGAGGGAAGGCTAACAGAAATAGAGATTGAGATCTATTAAAAATGTCAAGATAGTGAAGCACTAGAGTAGTAACAGAAACAGCACTACAGTTCCTTGTGGATTTTCAGCCAACACCCTGAAGAGTGCTGAAAAATGCATGAGGGATAAAAATATATCACACATTGTTCCATCTATGAAAGATTTAGTGGGTAAAAAAACAAACATATTATTCCAAGCATAATATACAACTAATAAAAGATTGTTAAGTCCTCTGAACCGACTATAGGGATTTACATGTGTTTTCTTTGCTGATAAAACCAGATTGACTGATGCATTATGGAGGAGCAACATGTGGCAGCGGCGGCAATCTCTGCACAAGCTCTGTCTATACAACAAAAAACAAAACCGCTTATCTGACAGGGAGGCAGCTGGGATTTAGACTAACTAGACAGGTGCAGTATGCTTATAGGTTCTTAATACTTAACATGCACATAATAATGAACTGTCATGAAGCTATTATCACAGAGATAATTGGTATATATAATATTTACCCAGAAAAAGAAAGACTGTTGTGTATACATGGTTATAAATGCCTTTTTTATTTTATACATTTCTAAATCTTGAAGTTTGCTATCCAACTTTTGGTTGAACTATGCCAGTGGTATTCAATTTGAGGACCAGAAAATCCAGACATAATTGCGCGTTTTTACCGTTTCTACAGTTTAAAGTGAGCCGCGCATCAAAACAACTGAGTGGTTCACATCACAAGCAGGGTCATTTAAGGTAATGATCTTTCAGCGCTATCCTCTAATATTTTGATCTAAAGCCAAACATGCTTCATTCATGCCCTTCCCACTCTGTGCACGTTGCTTCTCTCTCCCACTAAAGACGTAAAGCGCCACATTAAGAGATGCAGATTACAAGGTTATTTAACAACAGTAGCAGAAACACGATGAGCAGAAAATAGATAATTTTGATAAAACACTGCAGAAAACGAGAATGCAGCGAATACAATTATTTTTATCTGTCATACAGATGACTCCGACTGTTTAACTAAACCAGGTTTGGGACCAGTTAACCCATGGCCCATATCAATACTTTTCACACATTACAAAGAATAAATATCTGAATTTACGATTTATAAAAAATATTTTTTACCACTATTTTTAAGAATAGTTGACACTCATCGACACTTGTGGCACACTTGCCATTACACATTTAGAACAATAATATCTTATTCTAAACCTAGTAATCTTGACAAACTATATAGCATTTGAAAGCTTTCAGACTCTAATTTTCATACTTGGTGACTGATTTTCAAAAGAAATGACAGAGCAGTAGATCAATAGCGATAGATTCTTCATTTGTGATGTGGTGCCAAACTATAATGTGTGCTCTGACTCTTGCTTCTACAATAATCTATGAAGTGCTCCCTTTAAAAAGATACCAAACTTAAGTCTGTGCTCTGAAGTATTCAAGATTTTTAACAATTTAAGTTGGAAAATTCATATTCAAGTCTATGCTCAAAAAGTGGGACAGACAGTTAACAGGTAAAACAACTTTTTATTTTCACAAATCTTGAAAAATAAAAAGTTGTTAAACTCAGCAATACACTGGTACTTCAGGACTAGAGTTGAAGAGCTATGATATACAACAAAGTGTTTTGTATTTTGTGTCTGTACAGTTGCTTTTGAATAGATGTCTTTATGGGTCAAATTGACCCACAGACAGCAAGAGTGTATAACATTTCTGAATGCACATTTCACAACGCATCAGCATGCTGAAACTTTGCATGCATGTTCATGACCCTAAATGAGAAAAAGATACAACATTTCAAGATAAACAATGTAGGTTAGAAAGTATTTTAGATTTTTATAGAAATTATAGCTCATTTTTACCATTTGTGGCATTCAAAAAATATTTCTGTACTGAAATAAGTGGGGAAAAGCAATTTGTTTAGTACAAAACTAAAATAAAATATAACAAAGGAATGTTATTATTTTGGGTCTCTACAGTTGCCTTAGAAACTTAAAATATGCGGGTCAAATTGACATGATGAACATCACAAACACAACAGAAATTTTGTGTGTATATGTCAAAACACATCAACTTTGCATGCATGTTCGTGACCCTAAATGAGAGAAAGTCACAAAATTTCAAGAAAAAAAAACATAGGTTAACTGATATTTCTGACAACTTAAAATTGCCAGAATTGACCCGCAACATAACACGAGGGTTTTAAACTGTTTTGTCTTGCTCAACTCAAATTGTCTACCTAGAAGAGTTTGCCAGTCTTTAATCTTAAATACCATAAGACACTGAAGCATTTTTAAAAAAGGCAGCGACTATTTACACCAAGTGCAAATAGCGATAGATGCTATTTACACCAAGTGTTAATAGCAACTAGATTCTATGTACACTCAGTGAAAATAGCATATTTTTTTAACGATAATTGCTATTTACAATAAGTGCAAATAGCAATAGATGCTATTCGCACCAAGTGCAAATAGCATAGATGCTATTTACACCGTGTTAATAGCAACTAGATTATATTAGATTAGATTAGATTCAACTTTATTGTCATTACACAAGTACAAGTACAAGGCAACGAAATGCAGTTTAGGTCTAACCAGAAGTGCAATAGCAGCAAGTGCAGGATATATACAATGGTTGTGTGTATATATACAAGTGCTGGGCATAAAAATGTACTGAATATATATAAATATGTATAAGTAGAGAGATGGTTATTACTATAAACAGAACTGAATTTACAGATGAATATATACAGTGAATAAATATAAATATACAGATGGCTATTACTATAAACAGAATGTAAACAGAATGTACAGGTGAATATGTACTATGAATATAATATACAGATGGCTATTACTTTGAACAGAATTTTACAGATAGAGGTATACAATAATATGTTAGGCTAATATGAGGAATATAGCAGTGGATTAAGGTAGTGCAATAAATTATGGACAGAGCTATCCGAAAGAAAGTGTAAAAGTGCAGTGGAAAGTGGTTGCATATTGCAGTTAGAAGTACGGTGCAAAATGCAAATGTAAACATGGTTACTGTAAATACAGTCGGCAGTGCAAATGAGCATATTCCAGTTAAGATATGGTGGTGCAAAATGCATAAGTAAACAGTTGTTATTGTAATAAACAGTCGGTAGTGCAGATAACAAAGTGAATGTAGGTGTGAGGTAGGAGAGTTTGCAGTTTATGAGGGAAGTGGATCAACGGTGGTTTGAGTTCAGTAAAGAGACAGCTCTGGGGAAAAAACTGTTCTTTAGTCTGCTGGTCCTGGTCCGGAGGATCCTGAAACGCCTGCCGGAGGGCAGGAGAGAAAACAGTCTGTGGGCTGCGTGAGAGGAGTCCTTGAGGATGCTGCGAGCTCGGTGCAGACAGCGTTTCCTCTGGATGTGCTCGATGGCAGGTAGTGGAGTCCCTGTGATGCGCTGGGCAGTTTTCACCACCCGCTGCAGTGCCTTGCGCTCCGCAACAGAGCAGCTCCCATACCATACTGCAACACAGTTGGTCAGGATGCTTTCTATTGCGCAGCGGTAGAAGTTCACCAGGATAGCAGAGGAGAGCTGATTCTTCCTCAGTGTCCTCAGGAAGAAGAGGCGCTGGTGAGCCTTCTTGACCAGGCTGGAGGTGTTGGTCGTCCACGACATGTCCGCCGAGATGTGGATCCCCAGGAACTTGAAACTGGAGACACGCTCAACAGCCATTCCATTGATGTGGAATTTCACTTAGTGAAAATAACATATTTTCTTAGCAATAGATGATATTTACAATTTTTTGCGAATTTTTGCGAATAGCTGTAGATGCTTTACTAAGTGAAATAGCATACTAAGTTGATATATTCTTTTTACACCATATAAAAGTAGCAGTTCTTTGCAATATGTGTAAATAGTAATTACATGTCATTTATCATTTATTTTGACAGATACATACTATTTGCACCTCAGTATTGTTGTACATTAACAATAAATATGCAATTATATCAGAGTGTAAAGGTTTATATTTATCAAAATTATTAAATGGATGCCGCCTTAATGGGACAATAAAAGCCCTCCCTACACCTACACAATAAATGCTTTTATTATTATTAAACATTTCGTTAGGCACTTTATTTCCACATTTAGAATATTTTCTTCATTTTTATTGAAAGTAAATGCATATCTGGTGTGATTTGTGATAAGAACAAACTCTGCAAAAGGCGGATTCGAACCCATGTAAATCGCTGCAAAATCAAGATCCACTTGATATACGCTTTACTGTCTACGCCACTGAAATTAATTTTTAAAATCTTGTTTGTCCCAAACAGGCACTGTTAGGCGGAGCTAGTGCGAATAGCACTTGCCAACAAGGCACGCTTTTTGCACTTGGTGTGGATAGTACTACTTAAATTTTTTTTTAAAAAGATATCAACAATATTTGTGTTTTCATATCCTGTGGTTTCATTCCTGTTAGCCTTTGTTTCCATAGCTATCTTGTTTGTTTCCATGACCTGTTCCATGTTATCCTCTTTTTAGCCTGTGCATATATACACTCATGTGTTTCAGTCTTTGTTGGTCTGTGTTTGCTGATGGTGTTTTATTGTTTTATGGTACCATGCTTCACAGCCTATACGATTTAATATGTGTCATCATCGGACACATACCCAAGTTTATTAGATCCATGTCGTACAGTGTGATTCGTAATGATCATATAGGATGAAATCTTATTGGCGAAATCACACAGTTTGTAGCAGGCATTAGGACCCCAAAGATACAGGACATAACCACCAAGCTGATTAGTTAACATACAGCAGATTTTCCAAAAAACAAACAAACAAAAACATACATTAATAAATAAATAATTAAGGATCTACAGCAGCATCAACCATGTGTTTTCATTTCAGCATGGCACACTGTGAGCAGGCAATCCACTGTACACAAACAGCTTCAAGCTACATAACCTTCATGCCCCCAATAAAACAAACCAACAGCCATTCAGCCTGCCAGCAGGAAGTAAATGCCTGAATTTGTAGGCTGATGATGGTACTACAGCTGATTCCCATAGAGACCTGTGCTGAACTGTTTAGAGATTTGTTATGGCATTTATGGTCAATGTGGTCTTTTTCATTAAACACAGAAAATATCAACATTTTCAAAAGGTTTCTTGTAACTAACCAGTGGCTGAAGTGGAGGATATAAAGGTGCTGGTAGCCACTTGTGAACTGGATGGCATATGTAAATTAGCATCATAAAAGAGAACTTCCGATAGGGTAGACCGACTCAATTCTTGCAATTTGTGATTTGTCGAGATGAGAAGTAATTCACGTAGTGCCCTCTGGGTAGAGTGTCATCATTAATAGGGATGGGAGAAACTAAGCTTTTGGAAACTCTGAATCAACTGAACCAATTGCTGTGCAAAATGATTCACTGTTTCGAAGCGCTCAAAACACCACATGCTGGTGATACCTGCTGGTCGAACCTGTGTAAATACAACAAAATCATGCATAAAAACACCTGAAAATGTTTTCTCACTTCAATCACTGTTTGTAACCATTCAAAAGAATAGTTAAATCAAAAATTAAAATTCTATTTACACAACTTCATGTCAGTTTCAAAAAATCTTCCTGTTTTTTTCCACAGAAGAAAGAAAGGGGGAATGACAGTAAATGATGATGACAGAATTGTCATTTTTGATTAAACTGTCCCTTTAAGAAGACAAGTTTGAAGCACCATGTGTATAGTATCATATTTATGCATTAACACAGGGGTGCTCAATCCTGCTCCTGGAGAGCCACAGCCCTGCAGATTTTAGGTCCCACCCCAATTAAATACAATTGAAAGCAGCTAATCAAGGCATACTAGAAATAGTGGCTTTGTCCGAAATCGCCCATTATACCCTTAAATAAGGCACTATTTGAGGGGACAGCCATTTGTAGTGGCGTCCAAAACCATAGTGGACGTTATTGAGTGCACGTCATTCAATCCCACAATGCACCCCAATAACGAGTGCACAACTGATGTACGCTCAGCGGCTAGAGAACCTACGCTACGCTTCAAAAGCAGAAACTATGCAGCGGCAGCCCTTCCGGCGTACTCAGTGTCCGAATTTATTCAGTCGTTTTCATTCACTCCTTCAAATGGACTATATTAGTGGAGTAATGTAGGGAATAGTTAATGAGGGTATAGGGGTAAATTCGAACACAGCATGTGATCAGGCAAGCTGGAGCTAAACACTGCATGACAGTTTCCCTTCAGGACCGAGTTTGGACACCCCTGCGTTAACATAATTTATTATAACATTTACACTGCAAAGCCATTAAAATAATCCATGTACAAGAGTCATATACTTGTACAGTACAGTACTTATACATTTATATAAGGGAGGGGAATATTTCGATTAACTTAAGCTTCTTAACCTTAGCCTTAGTAGAAGTTAACTTCTTTTTTTTCTTAATGCATATCTTATTTAATGCATACTTCAACCCCCCCCCCCCCCCCCCCCCCCCAAAAAACCTGTTGATGATATACAATCAAGCATACATACAATATGCCAAATGGACCTAAAAAAATGGTACAGTACATGATGAAAATTGCCATGACTTAATTCTAAATGAACTAATTAAGGCATTAATACTGGCTTTATCAAGCCTAATCTGACAGATGCGTACTGGACTCCTGCAGGTAGACATATAATTGAGAGCAGACTGATCTCTCACTGCTCATTCTCACTGTAAGAAATAATGTCTAGACCTCTGCTGCCTCCCGGTTTGAGATCCATCAGAGTGTACAGAGCATTGATAAAATGAGGTCAATTGGCTAAATCTCGCATGTAGAATGGGTCAAATCCTGCTCTCCTTCATTTTATCGTACATATCTTCACATTCTGTGTAGCTCTCACCACCATCAATATCCATGAGCACTTCAAAAGAAATTCCATCCGCTGGTCTGACTCTATAAATACACAGTGTGCCACCAGTGGGGCATCACGCTTGGTTAGTCCTGCCATCTGTCAGGAAGGAGCAGGCAGTGCAGAGCGTCGGCCAGGCAGACCACCAGGAGCAGTAGGGCCTGCTCACTGGAGAGTCGCATGGCTTGGCCTTGTCCCTCAGCCCTGCTTTTGGGTTGTTCAAACTCACAGGCATAAGGACAGAGATGCCGTGTTTAGACCATCACTGATAACCGGACTTGGTTGTTAGCCTCTGAGGTCTTTGGTCCCTTAAAACCAGCCTGCTATTAATATGGTGGACAGATGAGAGTGGTGTAATAATGGGCTGCCATGCTTTTAGGAATACAGGGATAATGGGTCCATCATGGGCCATGGTATTTATGTAACTATGTAGGGCAGTTTGACTTCCCTTTACTTTGAAATTTTGAGATACTGTAGGTGGATTGCTAGAAAAAAATACGCTTACGTGTATTTGTACTTAGGGCCTACCTAAGAAAGTACAGGGTAATATAAGGTAACTACATGTGTTTAGGTTAAGTTTAGAGTTATGTTGCTAGTTTAACAACGAAAAAAATGGTCATCATGCCAGGTGCATCAAAAGGGTTGTACCTAGTCTATTAATGAGTCATGGGTGGGTTTTGGGCGTAACGTACACTCTAAAAAATGTGGGGTTAAAAACAACCCAAGTCAATGGCTCATTCGTTTTCGGTTGCCTTAAAATAGCAACACACCAACAATGCGGCTGAACACACCTTGTTTTCAGACCAGCATGCCCATGGCCCAACAGATGGGCATGAGTGCATTTGCTATTTAAACAGCGTGGCGCTGGACGTGAAAACGATGACTGTATTGTATGATAGGGCCCAGTATGTACATGAGGAACAGGACTGTAAAATACAAGTGTTACCGATTAAATAATGCAAATGAGATCTCATTAATGTCTACACTGCAAAAAATGCTTTTCTTACTTAGTATTTTTGTCTTGTTTTCAGTCCAAACGTCTAAAGAATCTTACATTAAGAAGCATTTACTAGACAAGCAAAAGTTTTTGTCTTATTTTGGGGGAAAATAACTCAAAATTAAGGGAGTTTTTGCTTAAAACAAGCAAAATAATCTGCCAATGGGGTGAGCAAAATAATCTTGTTTTCTGTTTGAATTAAGATTATTTTTCTTACCCCATTGGCAGATTATTTTGCTTATTTTAAACAAAAACTCCCTTAATTATTTTTTAATAAAAGAGTTATTTTTCCCCAAAACAAAACAAAAACTTTTGCTTGTCTAGTAAATGCTTCTTAATGTAAGATTTTTTAGATATTTGGACTGAAAACAAGACAAAAATACTAAGTAAGAAAAGCATTTTTTGCAGTGTACTAATATTTAACATTAATGTTAACTGTTTCTGCTAGTCAGCAATGAGATTAAATGAAGTGGCTTTTGCTTAAAGGAAGCAATTTATCCCAGAGTCGGCGCCAGAGCAGATCTACTGGAGGGGCATTGGGTCATCGGCGGGGGGGCACTGCTATGAGATATATTTTGATGCAGTTGCGACATCATAGTCCAACACAGCAGAAATGCAATAAAAAAAGTGAAACACTTTTTATTATTATTATTATCATTATTATTATTATTATTATTATTATTATTATTATTATTAATATTATTATTATTATTATTATATTAATCAGGCACGGCGCCAGGATTCCAGTTTTGGATGAGCCAAACAATTGTGGGTGGGCCTTAAATTAAAAACGTTATCAAATCACTATTTAACCTAATAAAAAGGACTGACTAATATACTGTTATATTGTCTGTGCTTACATAATAGAGATTTTAATAGCTTGATGCTCTTTAAATATTTTGTTGCATTGTAAAAATTTTCGGTGCATAGGACGGACCTGTCCGCGATCGCTCTCCGTGGTTCTGACCAAAGAAGAGCACTTTTTGAATCTCCATTACGCAGGCTGTGCTTTAGTGCATCTCTCTAGAAGGCCAATATACAGACAATTAGTTAATTAAAAAATAATGTTATATGCTAATATTTAAACATAGCCTAACTAGTTTTTCATTTAAAAAGCATTTCAAAATTAACTTCCAACAAATGAAATTCCGAGCCAAAATAACGAAGTGGTAAAATAAAAAATAAAACTTTGAGTTAGCCTACCACCATGCAAATGAAACATTTCGCCCTTCTCTCGCGGTGACTACCCGATAGGGGAACGGTAGCCTAATTAACTAAATGTTCTAAATAAATATGCACATTCTAGTGCATATCCTAGTGATAATAATAATAAACAAATACACAACTTATAATAAATAAACTCAAATATTCTACAACACATTGCATACTACAATATACAATACCATAAATGATGGAGTAGGCTATTTTAAGTTGTTACACTATGCCTAAGGAAACAATCCAAACTTCACAGTCTATTTTAATGACATATCTCATTATTTCAACAAAATAAAAAATAAAAAAAATAGTGGAAAAAATAATATATATGATGTGGCAGATGCGCTTCACCGTATCGATAATTCCGACGCAGACAGAAGACAACGTGTTCGTTATTAAACTCATAAAAGACAACAGATTTACAGGAATACTGGATTTTAAACTAAGAAATGCCACAATTTATCAAGACCTTGAAGCAGATATGAGGGAGAAACACACAAACACCTCATACGTGCCGCTCAAGTGGCTAAAAGGTGCTTTCCTTATAGCCTTAATGTGTCCGAGGTGGTGGCTGGGCGGTGGCTGATACATAAACCTACCAACATCTGTGGCATAATATTTGGAATTACTTATTGCGATAGGAAAAAAAAAGTTTTAGTCGCATAATGGAAACTCTGTCATTTCGCAATAGTTTTCTATTGAAATTGAGAAAATAATCGCAAAAGTTTTTGCACAAATCTGTAATGGAAACGCGGCAACTGTTATTAAAAGAATGACCAAAAGGGATATTTTTTGGGCCACACGCCATGGTCTGTGGTAGGAGGGGCATCAATGACCACTAGGGGGGGCACGGCCCTCGAATGCCCCACCACAGCGCCGACACGGAATGTCTGGATCCCAACAAAATGTGTTCCACAGAAGACTTTTCTTGTTCCACACAAAAAAAGAGTCATATAACTTTAAAACAACTTGAGGGTCAGTAAATGACACATTTTTGGACTCGTTCTCCAACTTTATAAAAATGTTATCAGAGGAAAAATATCCTACTAACAAAATTCCAGAAAGCCTTCTAAATTTTGTTAGAAGATAAGCAAATTGTGACAGATTATTATTAGTAGAAAATTTGTGTATGTCATCGATTGAAATTGCTTGATTGACTCGTTATATTTACGTTGTTATATTTAAACAATGTTTTATGTTGTTTTTATTTAGAGAAACACACCAGTTGGCTGGTAACTTTATTGTATTTACCCACAAAAGCCAGTTGGCCAAAAAATATCTCATTAATGTCTTTATTTGGAAGTCAATCAAAAGTAAAAAAAAAAAAAAATTATAATGTAATTAAATAAAAAATAACATTAACCTTTCTCATCAAATTCTTCCAGGCTGAATTATCTGTGCTACTGAATGCGACCTGTCTTATTTTTATAGCTGTATACTCAGTAATTCTCTTTTATTTCTCCCAAATAATTTTCAGAGAAACATCTAAGACAAAGTTGATACTTCCATGAAGCATAAAATTAAAAAAGAAATAAAATATTCCAGGGAAATAAAAATCTTCATAACCATTGAAATCCAATGTTTACAATTTCAGACATTGAATTCCAAATGAAACATCTCACATATTCAATTCAGAAAGAATAAGTTGACCAATTTCTTCATTCAACAGCTCTCTGAACAACAACATCAGGCACTGACTCCACTCCAAATTAACTCTGTGCATAAATATGCAAATGCCATGGCTTATTTTGGTCTCGCATGCTTAATTACTTCTCCTGTTAATATTGAGTAAGATCATAGCCACGGCAAATTTACTGATAACTCAGGCATTAGGAGCAGGCAGAGCAAGAGTGGCCTAAAACAGCTTAATGAAGTGCTCTTGCCAAAGGGCCCCATCGCACTCTGTTTATCTCCCCCCGACCTCATCGCTCACACTTCTGTTATCAGGAGTGTTTACACTGGCGCTCCGCTCACAGGCTGATTAATTAACCACCGCCTCTGCCCCGCCACACAAGTCACATTGGGAAGAGTTTCACAGTGTGAAAGTGCAGTCCAACTCCTCCCTCCCTTTAAATGGCAAATTGATGGATGCAGTCTGTCCTTTTGCTGACTCCATTTCTTAAGTCACCAGCACTTTTTTCTCCACACTATAATGCAAGACAATCTTTCCTGATGACATCTAAATTGCAAGCATGGTTGAATAAACGGTGCCACATGTCAGCGTTACCCTTGCCTGCATGAAAGAGGAACGTCATTTTTGCAGATCATTCCCATCAATATTCCACTGTTTTTCTATCTTTTATATAGAGTTATTGGAACATTTTTAGCAGAACCTTTCTTTTCTATCAAATTTGCTATGAATAATGTTTAGCATTTGCTATATTTTGAGCCCATCCACTGCTAAATGGCAAGGCGTTATGTAAGCCAGTAAAATCAATTTATTGACACGCTGACATAGTGAGTGATGTATACACTACCATACAAAAGTTTGGGCTCAGTAAGAGTTTCTTTTTTAAAAAGAAATCAATATTTTTATTTAGCAAGGATGTATTATATTGATCAAATATGACCGTAAAGACATTTATAATGTCACAAAAAAATTCTAATATATGCTGTCTAGGAATTCTAGAAAAAAAAGGTTTCGATTTTAAGCAGTTTTCAACATTGATTATTTCTTGATTATCTTCTTGTTTTTACCGTAGCCTACCTTTGATCAAAATAAATGCAGCCATACCAAGCCCAAACCTTTGAACAGTAGTGTGTAAATATACAAAATCAGACCACTTTTCCTCGAAATCTGCTGACCATTTGTCATCAAATAACCCAAAATGGATTCCATGTGCAAACAGTATTAAGACAGGGTATGTTTACACAACACCGCTTTCAACTGAAAACAGAAAACATTATGCATTTTGGCCGTTCATTTACACAACAGCGTTTTAGTAGCCTGAAAACGCAAACCTTTGAAAACGGGTTTCAAAGTGCAAGGTTTTGAGGCCTTTACCGACTCCATGTAACTAACAAAAAAACGTGCATTTGTGAAAACTGTGACGTCATTACATGTTCACGCATGCATATTATGTGTTCGTGGGTTGTTACTTGACAAAGTGACATGGCCAACTACTAGCCTAGCATGCATAATACAGCCTCTTTAGTCACTTTCGCAGGTCCATGCTGTTTTTAGTGCATCATTGTCATGTAAACATCGTTGTCATGTTAACAGAGTCAAACGCTGCACCTGAAATCGAATACATCTATATAGTATGCGAAAAATACGCCAACAGAGTAGTGTGTCTGAATTCATAGTATTAAAATAAAACATTAGGCGAAAGTCTTCGGATGAAGTACTACTTCCGGCGAGGTTCTGAAGTGCACGATCGATGGACACTTTACTATCCCATGAGGTCACAGGAGAGGATTTATGAAGTGCCGCAAATGAAGCTGGTAAGTCACATGACATAGATTTCGGATAATTAATACAGAATTTCATTCATACTACCCATATTCATACTATATATTTGAATGGTTGCAAAGTAAATTCAAATTTATTTGTAATACCTATTGGTATTTTTATCACCCCTGACTCACTTGACTAGTGTCTTTATCATTTTAAACATTAACTCTTATACAATGAAGTAAATATTTCTCCTTTGTAGAAAATATAGAAACTGGAGTGTCCTCAAGTCCTACAATCATAACTATGCAAATAATGGTGTAATAGTAGTGGTACATTTATGCCTTGAGACATTGTAGACTCTAGGGGAAGGCTAGTTGAAAGAGTAAACTCCCACTGAATCATATTTGCAAATGCACACTCTCCAGAATAAAGTCTTGAAAGCAAAAGGTCACCTAAATGTCGTCTTATCCAATGTTTTTTTACTTCTGCTCAGTGAAAAAGAAAAATCTACAATGCATTAAAGATGCTTTAGAATATCTTTGGCAAGGATTATGGTTTGGTGTTGCTTTCAGACTAGTTTGTAATTTTGATATTTTACCTGTATAAAAGAGTTGAATACCAAACACGTCTCACTAACAGCTATTTCCAAAAGCTATTGCATTTAAGTGCACTTTCAGGGCAAGTAAAGTGATATCTGATGTCATGTTCCTCCAGCCAGACTTTTTAATGGAATCATTCCTGTGGAGAAAGACCACTCAGGACAAACTACTGCATACAGAATAGCACCTAAGAGCTCTCAAATCTAACATTATTATCCGCTTGTAATGTCCCCTGACATTCCCATACATCTCAAGAGCAGAAAAGTTCATATTGAAAGACTTTTAATACTTTTTCTTGACCAACCAGAGGCGATGCAGGCTACTATCAATTTCATATTAGGTTTTTTAAAACCACACAACAATTGATTTAAAGAATCACGATCAGAATCAGAATTCATTTATGATGAATTTAGATAGTTCCCCTGAAAATGAACATTCTGTCATAATTTCCTCACCCTCATTTAATTCCAAACCTGTATGACTTTCTTTCTTCTGTGGAACAAAACAAGAAGCTATTTTGAAAAACACAGAAAAAAAAAAAATCTAAATATGACCAAAAAAAATGTATATTGAATATATATATATATATTCATCTTTTATTAATATATTTGTCTTTCTTTAATTTGTCCACAACAAACTTACCATGGCAAGCAGGGCAGTCCTAAATGTTAAAAAGTCCTGAAGCCCAAGACTGCCATCGGGTGGTTGACATTGATACTGCACAATCTATTATGCAATGCAAGGAAATCAATCAGGCCTATTTCTGCTACCACCCATAATCCTGCTGGGTACCTCATTAAGCATCTCCTGGGTGGAAGCACATAATAGAGACATCCTAATTCAACGCAGAAGCACCACTGGCTTGTTTTATCACCACACATCACCTTCCACTGCTGCCTCTGTGTGCTTATACACCCCCATCCCTCCTGCCAGCCTTTCATCTCGATACATCCGACCACCCTGAAACAGAGGGGAAAACAGTAACCAAAAGGAGAACCAAAAGGTAGGTGTGGAGGGAGGGGGTTGGTGGGTAGGTGGTCCAAGGAACAGAAAAGAGGGAGAATCCGATAGATGGAGACAGACATGGCAAATCTTAGACTGAAGTCTTGTCCTTGGAAGATTATCTTTGATGGCTATCCCCACGGAGGTGTTGGCTGAGGATGTGTGAGAACACCAGTGAGTTTTTCCTCATGACTTATTCTTTTGGAGACGTTCAGCCTGCTGGCTTCAGGAAACAAGATTGTGGGACTCAAGTTAGTTTGGACCTGCAAAAGCCATTTGTAAGCCTCTGCTGGCATTGAGATTGTCATCTGTTCATTAGCTTCTGACTGAATGTAATAAGTAGCCAGTAGAGTTGGGTGATATAAGGACTATTCATATTTGCTATGATTTGTGGCATTCAACTTGTTAAACACGTGATTATTTATTTATTTATCTATCTATCTATCTATCTATCTATCTATCTATCTATCTATCTATCTATCTATCTATCTATCTATCTATCTATCTATCTATCTATCTATCTATCTATCTATCTATCTATCTATCTATCTATCTATCTATCTATCTATCTATCTATCTATCTATCTATCTATCTATCTATCTATCTATCTATCTTCTATCTATCTATCGATCTATCTATCGATCTATCGATCTATTAATTTTTCAACTAAACAGCTATTTTTGACAAGAATAGTACATTGTTAATGTTTAATGCAATAATTCAACTATGTGTAATATGTGGCATCCATCCGTCCGTCCGTCCTTCCGTCTGTCCTTCCGTCTGTCCGTCCATCCATCCGTCCATCCGTCCATCCGTCCATCTGTCTGACTGTCTATCTATCTACATGTCTGTCCGTCCATCTATCTATCTATCTATCTATCTATCTATCTATCTATCTATCTATCTATCTATCTATCTATCTATCTATCTATCTATCTATCTATCTATCTATCTATCTATCTATCTATCTATCTATCTATCTATCTATCTATCTATCTATCTATCTATCTATCTATCTATCTATCTATCTATCTATCTATCTATCTATCTATCTATCTATCTATCTTCTATCTATCTATCGATCTATCTATCGATCTATCGATCTATTAATTTTTCAACTAAACAGCTATTTTTGACAAGAATAGTACATTGTTAATGTTTAATGCAATAATTCAACTATGTGTAATATGTGGCATCCATCCGTCCGTCCGTCCTTCCGTCTGTCCTTCCATCCGTCCGTCCATCTATCTATCTAAAAAAATGATCTTCTTTTCAACAATGTCTGTTTGGTTGAAACAAATGTCCATGATTGCTTGCTTGATTGCTTGATTGCTTGCTTGATTGATTGATTGATTGATTGATTGATTGATTGATTGATTGATTGATTATTTCAACAACAACAACAACAACAACAACAACAACAGATATTTCCCTTTTTGTGACTCTCAATGCATTTTATCATTTGTTGACCGATGACCCATTTCTAGTAGTTATGTTATTGCGTTCAAGAGTGTTATTTTCATGAGTGTGATAGAATGCTCTCTAAAGCTGGAACAGAAAAGCTCCAATCATCACACGCTGATTCAGGGTCACCCCAGACTGCTCCTTTTGAAGAAAATGGCTTGTAAGGGAGGAGGGCTGCAATTTTGCTTATATGGCAGGAGTTGAAAGGGGATGACTAATAATCCATCAGCATGTCACTCAACTGGTATACTCTACTCTCATCTCTTAACAAGCATCCCCTCCCTAACATATCATTCGGGACATGAAGTTTGGCATATTAGTCATCTGCACCCTATATCACTGCATTATATAATGAGTAATGTCGTGGAGTTTTTTTTCATTTAGGGTTTGTAAGAGAACACAAATCTTTTTAATCCAAGTTCATGTGGATAACCACTGTAGTGCTTAATGCGAATCACATTAGTCATTGTCTCTCAAGATCAGGAGCATAATAAGTCTCTAAAGAGCAAGATTTGCCAGGGGTCATACTGTGCTGTTTGTCTTGTGTACAATAAAATCAGATGAAAACTGAGCCGATTTTCCACAACTGCTCTGCAACAATCCGAATTAAATGAGTCAATGTCTCCCTCTTGTGGCAGAAGAACAAAGTGAATAAATCTTCACAACAAGGTCAAAAATGGGTAAGGGCATATACTGTCTGTGAGGAGACTTAAAAACACACATAAACACATTCTATATCAAATATCACATTAAAAAAATAAACAACAGTGTACATGTATATGCATTTAGAATTTAACACGTTGTGTACTGATTAGATAGATAGATTTCTTACCGACCCAACACTTTTGAATGGTAGTACAATGTTACAATACTGTTCTTTTGAACTTTCTATTCAAAAAAACATTTTACACAACTGCTTTCAACATTGATAATAATAATAAATGTTTCTTGAGCAGCAAATCATCATGTTAGAATGATTTCTGAAGGATCATGTGACACTGAAGTAATGATGTTCAAAATTCAGCTTTTCATCACAGGAAAAAATGACATTTTAAAATATATTCGAATAGAAAACAGTTATTTTACATTTTAATAATATTTCACAATATTACTGTGTTTTTTTGTTTTATTTTTTTATAACATAAATGCAGCCTTGGTGAGCAGAAGAGACTTCTTTAAAAACATAAAAAATTATTACCGTTCTCAAACTTTTTACCGGTAGTGTATGTGTGTATGTACGCATGTGTGTGTGTGTGTGTGTGTGTGTGTGTGTGTGTGTGTGTGTGTGTGTGTGTGTGTGTGTGTGTGTGTGTGTGTGTGTGTGTGTGTGTGTGTGTGTGTGTGTGTGTGTGTGTGTGTGTGTGTGTGTGTGTGTGTGTGTGTGTGTGTGTGTGTGTGTGTGTGTGTGTGTGTGTGTGTGTGTGTGTGTGTGTGTGTGTGTGTGTGTGTGTGTGTGTGTGTGTGTGTGTGTGTGTGTGTGTGTGTGTGTGTGTGTGTGTGTGTGTGTGTGTGTGCGTGTGTGTCTGTATGTATGTGTACGTGTGTGTGTGTATGTATGTATGTATGTATGTATGTACTGTATGTGTGTATGTTTTTCTTACACAGACGCATCGCTTCAGAAGGCCTTTATTAAATCCCCCGGAGCTGCGTGGATGACTTTTATAATGGATGGATGCACTTTTTTGGGCTGCCATTCACTGCCATTATAAAGCTTGGAAGAGCCAGGACATTTTTTAATATGACTCCGATTGTATTCGTCTGAAAGAACATGTCATATACACCTAGGGTGGCTTGAGGGTGAGTAAATCATGGGCTAATTTAAATTTTTGTGTGAACTATCCCTTTAACCAAGTGTAGTGTTTTGTTCTTCCCTCATTTAAAATATGTAAAAATATCATGTTTTCCTCCCATTAAAAACAATAACCCCTCCAAACATCACTTTTGACCATTACTGTACGGTTTTACAGTGAACAAGGTGCTTTGTACAAACATACTGTAAAAGGAAATTTAAGCAAACTAAACAATATGTGTGCACAGAACAGCTGCAGTTCTGTTTTTGGTTATTGAGACTTGACACCAAACTGCTGTAAAAGAAAAAAAAAGTTATAGATTGCACATACATTTATAAATCTACAACAGAAAGGGGAAAAAGGTTTATAGAATATTTTCAAATGAAAGCACATCTAATGTTAGTGAACTACTACTCTGTCTCTGTCACTTAATGTACATAAACATGTAAAATCTGTGGTGCCATTTTTGTGTCTTTTCAGTTCACTCTTTTAGCCCTGAGGGACTCTAAGAAAAGAGCTCCTCAAGTCGAATCCTTTTGATTTCCCTGCATGTTGAGAGTTGGCCCATTACCCATCAGCCCGCGGCCAGTCAGAGGGTCCGGTGCCATTTCGCCATTGTTCAGTGGCCAACCGCAGTGTCCATCCCTAGCCTTTTTGCCCGCTAGTCTTTGCTTTGGCTGACTATATTTAGTCGATTATGAATATGCAATAGTGCTGAGAGTAATGTGGCCAGACACGCCACTGTCCAGCCCAATAATGTCAAAGTCATTAGCAGCAGGAAACAGGATCCACATGCGGGGGGATAGGGCCTTCAAAAAAATCTGGCCTGTCCACTCCGCTGCCTGTCTCATATAGAACAATGACCAGAGCAGCGATATGCACCGCTAACTGACCTACATACTGTATAAAACATCCACCACATTCACACACACGCATTGCCGTCCAAAAGAATCATGGGATAAATGCTATAGATCTGTCGGGATGGATGCAGAATCAAGCTCAAGGTCTCGTGGTCCTTCCCTGAGATTATGAATCTATATAACTGTCAACATATAATGCCATAATGAAATAAGATCTCATTTACCCTTTATCATCATGAGAACCTTTCAGTATGTCCAACATGATTTAACTGTATGTGTTTTAGCATGGCAACCGCAAAATATTACAAGTTAGACAAATTAATGGACAGGACAGAAATGTCTCATTAATGCTCAATTATATTCTAAAACCGAACTATGAAAACAGTAGGCCACATTCTAGATAAAGGCAGAATGTCCATGCCGCTCTTTTCTTACCATGGCTGTCAATTTATTTTCAGTGTATAACGTCTTATATGTGTGACCCTGGACTAAAACCAGTCATAAGGGTCAATTTGAAGCTGAATAAACTTTCCACTAATGTATGTTTTGTTCGGATAGGACAATAGTTGGCCAAGATACAACTATTTGAAAATCTGGAATCTGAAAAAAATCTAAATATTGAGACACATATTACTAATAATAATACATTTTATATATTATATATATAATAAATTGTATATATTTATATATTTACGGTAAGACATTTACAAAATATTTTCATGGAACATAATCTTTACTTAATATCCTAATGATTTTTGGCATAAAAGAAAAAATTATAAGTTTGACCCATACAATGTATTGTTGGCTATTGCCACAAATATACCCGTGTGATTTATGACCGGTTTTGTGGTCCAGGGTCACATATTAGTCTGTTCCTCACACAATTTTGGATGTGTTATTGCATGCAATGATTCTAGTATCATTGATATACTATTATAGTTTATGGGAATATTTTGAATTATATATATATTATATTTTGAATTATATATATATATATCAAATCAAATCAAATCACTTTATTGTCACTCTACCATATGCACAAGTGCAACAGTAGGTGAAATTCTTAGGTGCAGTTCCGAGCAACATAGTAGTCATGACATGACATGTACAACATTTAAGCAACAACAGATTACACATCTGATGCGCACACAATTACTCACAGCACAGTATACACTACAATAAACAATAAATAATTTACACAATGTGAGTGTAGTTCTCACAGCTTTAAACATTATACACATTATACATTATACATATATATATATATATATATATATATATATATATATATATATATATATATATATATATATATATATATATATATATATATATATACAGTGAGGAAAATAAGTATTTGAACACCCTGCTATTTTGCAAGTTCTCCCACTTAGAAATCATGGAGGGGTCTGAAATTGTCATCGTAGGTGCATGTCCACTGTGAGAGACATAATCTAAAAAAAAAAATCCAGAAATTACAATGTATGATTTTTTAAACTATTTATTTGTATGATACAGCTGCAAATAAGTATTTGAACACCTGAGAAAATCGATGTTAATATTTAGTACAGTAGCCTTTGTTTGCAATTACAGAGGTCAAACGTTTCCTGTAGTTTTTCACCAGGTTTGCACACACTGCAGGAGGGATTTTGGCCCACTCCTCCACACAGATCTTCTCTAGATCAGTCAGGTTTCTGGCCTGTCGCTGAGAAACACGGAGTTTGAGCTCCCTCCAAAGATTCTCTACTGGTTTTAGGTCTGGAGACTGGCTAGGCCACGCCAGAACCTTGATATGCTTCTTACAGAGCCATTCCTTGGTTATCCTGGCTGTGTGCTTCGAGTCATTGTCATGTTGGAAGACCCAGCCTCAACCCATCTCTAACTGAGGGAAGGAGGTTGTTCCCCAAAATCTCGCAATACATGGCCCCGGTCATCCTCTCCTTAATACAGTGCAGTCGCCCTGTCCCATGTGCTGAAAAACACCCCAAAAGCATGATGCTACCACCCCCATGCTTCACAGTAGGGATGGTGTTCTTGGGATGGTACTCATCATTCTTCTTCCTCCAAACACGTTTTGTGGAATTATGACCAAAAAGTTCTAGTTTGGTCTCATCTGACCACATGACTTTCTCCCATGATTCCTCTGGATCATCCAAATGGTCATTGGCAAACTTAAGACGGGCCTTGACATGTGCTGGTTTAAGCAGGGGAACCTTCCGTGCCATGCATGATTTCAAACCATGACGTCTTAGTGTATTACCAACATTAACCTTGGAAACGGTGGTCCCAGCTCTTTTCAGGTCATTGACCAGCTCCTCCCGTGTAGTTCTGGGCTGATTTCTCACCTTTCTTAGGATCATTGAGACCCCACGAGGTGAAATCTTGCATGGAGCCCCAGTCCGAGGGAGATTGACAGTCATGTTTAGCTTCTTCCATTTTCTAATGATTGCTCCAACAGTGGACCTTTTTTCACCAAGCTGCTTGGCAATTTCCCCGTAGCACTTTCCAGCCTTGTGGAGGTGTACAATTTCGTCTCTAGTGTCTTTGGACAGCTCTTTGGTCTTGGCCATGTTAGTAGTTGGATTCTTACTTATTGTATGGGGTGGACAGGTGTCTTTATGCAGCAACGACCTCAAACAGGTGCAAATAGTTAAAAAATCATACATTGTGATTTCTGGATTTTTTTTATAGATTATGTCTCTCATAGTGGACATGCACCTACGATGACAATTTCAGACCTCTCCATGATTTCTAAGTGGGAGAACTTGCAAAATAGCAGGGTGTTCAAATACTTATTTTCCTCACTGTATATATATAATTTTTTATTTATAATTTTTTTTTTCATTTTAAATTAATTTCAGTTTTAGTAGTTTTTAGATGTTTTTATTATTTTTTAATATGTCTATAAATGTTTTATAAAATGTTATTATTATCATTTAGTTTCAGTTATTTTAGTACTTAAACGTAATTTGCCTTGGCAACTTTTTATATATATATATTTTCAGTTCATGCTTATTTTTAGTTTTTTTTAGTTTTTTTGTTTAGTTTTTTTTTTAATGATTTTAGTTTTTGTTTTAGTTTACGATAATATCCCTGATTCTATGACTTCATAAAACTTAAAACAACAGCGTGGAGTTCAAATGAAATGCTTATTATTATTATTATTATTATTATTATTATTATTATTATTATTATTATTATTATTATTATTATTATTATTATTAGTATTAGTATTAGTATTATTATTATATTTTCAGAGCTTGACGAGTCTTTAAGTTTTAGTGTTTAGTTTTAGTTTATTTAGTTTCAGTTAGCCTTGGAAATGTTTTATATTTTATTTTATTTCAGTTTATTTTATTAAAAATAAAAGGAATATATATATTTCTTATATAATGGTTTTAGTTTTAGTTAACGATAATAACCCTGATTGTATAACTTCATAAAACTTCATAAAACAATGTAGTGTGGAGCTTTATTATATTCATTATTATATGATCTTGACAAGTCTTGTTGTATGTAAAGAGCAATTTGGGCAATCTGCTTAATAAAGAACAAAAGTCAAACAGGGAAGAACACAAGGATGAGAGTAAAGATGGCAGAATTTCATTTTAGCATGATTTGAATTTCATAAAACTAATACTATCTGAACATAACAAAAACATAAACTATCTGTCTTTAAATAAATAGTGTCATCATCAACGTGAGAGCACACATGTTTAGGTCAGATTCTGCTGCTGTGAAGGAGATGCTCCTCATAATCACTCTTTGTGTCTGTAAGAAAAGGGCAGCAGATGATATGAGGGTCAGGTGTCAACCCTTGTCCACCTCGGATGATTCCTACAGGAAATGACTGTACGAGACTGTATTCCTCCTGCCTGCCTGCCACACCC
Organism: Romanogobio albipinnatus; assembly: GCA_023566225.1. NCBI lineage: Eukaryota > Metazoa > Chordata > Actinopteri > Cypriniformes > Gobionidae > Romanogobio > Romanogobio albipinnatus. The sequence goes on along the minus strand of CM042244.1, from coordinate 17,669,453 downwards.
CATCCCATCACCCAACTGGGCTCCATCTGCAGGAGTGGTAATCCAGCAATATGCAGAGGTCCTAACAAATGATCTTCCCAAATTTCTATGGATGATTAGTCTTTGTGGTCTGTCATTAGCTCATATTCAATGCAGCCTCTGGCTAAACCTTCTGCAAAACGTTCACTCACATGAATGTTCCATCAGCATCAGGTTCCTGGAGAAAAGTGTGTGTTTGGGTGTGTTCGGGGGGTTATCCCTTTACATTTCTCAAAACATTCCACAAAAAATAAAAATAATGCAATGATAACAATATAAACAGCATCACAAATAATTTTGAATTTGGTTTAATATATTATGTAATAGGCTATACACTACCAGTTTTTTAAAAAAATTATTAATCAAGGCTGCATTATTTGGAGAAAAACAAACAAACAAAAAAAACAGTAATATTGTGGAATATTATTATTTAGTACTTTTTCTGTGGCTGGTGTGAGTGGAATGTATGTGAGCATGTTGTTGTGTATGTGTGTATTGATGTGTGTTTTTGACCCCACCGATGGGAGAGTGAGGGTGAGATGTTGATCAGGCCTGACAGGGTGTGATCATTACCGGGCCAGGCCAGCGAGGTCTCAGCCCTGCCACTGTAATGAGATCAGCGGGAGTCATGGCCGCTGCCACGCTGCATGACCCCGCTCATGTGACAGCAGTGCGCTGAGATGGCTAATTTAGCGCCGGTCATCCAGGCACCCACCACCCCACACTGAGCTACTGCTTGTGTAGTGTGACCTCAAGCATGTGGAAAGCACATTCATGGGAAACTGACATTTGAGTGACTGTAGTCTAACATGAATAAGAAACACTTTTTCTATCTCAAGGTGTTTTTTGTCTTTTCAAAAGAGCACATCAAGGACATCAAATGAACAGTCAATATCTATTGTGTAAAATGTCACTTTTTTGTGTATTATTATTTTATTATATGTTTATGTATAATATTAATTTTGTTTACTGTATATTTTAAAGTTTGCAATAGAGTGCTGTAGGGATGATGTATGTTTGTAGACCAAAACCCAGAAACAAGTTAGCATTTTAACACTTCTGGTTCCATCATCCTGAAGTCAATGGGTTTTTGGTTAAATGCCTGAAATAAGGCAATTGCTAACAAGTGGCTAACTGGGACAACAGAGGTTGTCTGAGACATCATAAAATAATAATAATAATAATTTGTTACATTTATATTGCGCTTTTCTAGGCACTCAAAGCGCTTTACATAGAAAGGGGGAATCTCCTCATCCACCACCAATGTGCAGCATCCACCTGGATGATGCGACGGCAGCCATATTGTGCCAGACCACAGGGTGAGCACCCCCTGCTGGCATCACTAACACCTCAACCAGCAGACACCTAGTTCCCTTTCAGTCGGTCACGTTCGACGTACGAACCGTGGGAAGGACGTCCAGCCCGCTCAGGCCACTGCCAAGCCAGGTGGCAAGCGCCGTCGCAAGAGACCCTGAGACGGGCCGCCCAGAGATGGAGGAAACTGCTCTCCCGGAGTTGGCTGCAGCACCACTCCTTCCCCCTGAGGCCGGGGGAAAATCTTTTGTTCATGTTTGATTTCTGTTCCGCCGCTGGCCGTGGTGGTCGACGCTTCCATGCCTTGCCACCCTCAGGTGCCTCTCCCATCGCCAGCAGAGGGCGCTGGCTGTGGGAACGCACTCAAGCGGCCTTCTCACACTCGCACGCACTCAAGCGGCCTTCCCACACTCGCTCGCACTCTTCCCACACTGCCGTCCGAGTCGGATTCCTGCACGCCGCTTCGCTGCCCCGCTGCGGGTACGCCTGTGTTGATCCCCCTTGCACGGTCTCTGGGAGCCTGGCTAGTGCTTCCCAGCCCGTCTCGGTGGGTCCTCCGTACCATCAGACTCGGCTATGCGATTCAGTTCACCTGGCGTCCCCCTAAGTTCAGGGGCGTTCACTTCACGACAGTAGTGAAGGAGAACACCCCCGTGCTCCGGGCGGAAATCTCAGTCCTACTGGCGAAGGACAAGATAGAGCCGGTCCCTCCAGCCGATATAAGGTCTGGGTTCTACAGACCGTACTTCATTGTACCCAAGAAAGGCGGCGGGTTATGGCCGATCTTGGATCTGCGATTATTGAACCCTTCACAGGCTGCCGTTCAGAATGCTAACGCAGAAACGCATCTTTGCGACTGACCTGAAGGACGCGTACTTTCATGTCTCGATTCTCCCTCGACACAGGCCCTTTCTGCGCTTTGCGTTTGAGGGACGGGCATATCAGTACCGTGTCTTACCCTTCGGCCTGTCCCTGTCGCCCTGTGTCTTCACGAAGGTCGCGGAGGTGGCCATTGCTCCCATGAGAGAGCGTGGTGTTTGCATTCTCAACTATCTCGACGACTGGCTGATCCTTGCCCATTCGCGGGAGCAGTTGTGCGAACACAGGGACATGGTGCTCAGTCACCTCAACCAGTTGGGGCTTCAGGTCAACTGGGAGAAGAGCAAACTCTGTCCCACACAGAGGATCTCTTTTCTCGGTATGGAGATAGACTCGGTCGCCATGACAGCGCGCCTCACAGAGGAGCGCGTCTAGTCAGTGTTGAACTGCTAGAATTCGTTCAAAGGCAGGACAGTGACACCGCTGAAACACTTTCAGACGCTCCTGGGGCATATGGCATCCGCAGCCGCAGTAACGCCGCTTGGATTGCTTCATATGAGACCGCTTCAATGTTGGCTACACGACCGAGTCCCGAGATGGGTGTGGCACAGCAGAACCCTCCGCGTCCAAATGACTCCGAGGTGCCGCCAAACCTTCAGCCCGTGGTCGGACCCTTCATTTCTACAGGCAGGAATTCCCTGAACAAGTACTGGAGTACCAGGGCATGGAGCCCCGCCCATACTCCCACTGCTGAGGGTGAGCTGAGCTTGGTCATTGCAAAATTATTTGAGGAATTTGAAGAGGTTATTCCCCAAAAACCTCCTGCTGATCCTGCCTAGGTCTAAGTCTCCTGCGTCTCTGCTGGTCCTGCTCAGCTCCAAGTCTCCTGTATCTCTGATGGTCCCATCCAGCCTCCCTCTCCCGCCTCCTCTGCCTTAAAAAGCCAGTTCCTCTGTCCTCCGCTGGCTCCCTTCAGTTCCTCAGTTCCTCTGTTTACTCCACTCTGCTGCGTGGATCCACCTCAGATCTCCCGGTCTCCAGCTCCACATAAGCAAATGGCAAATAGTTCCCCTGGCTTTGCGTCAAGCTGCCGAGCCCACCACTTCACCTCGGCTCCACTGGGCTCCCTCGTCCATCTGGCTATGCCTTGGTCAGTTATCGCTCTGCCTGCGTCACAGACTTCTGACCCTTCAGCTTCTTTTGTCGGGCTCTGCCTTGGTCCTCAGTCCCACTGGCTATGCCTCAGTCCTCCGTCGCCCTGATCCACCTCGGCCACTTGTCACCATGGCTCCATCTTGGCCTCCAGGACCTACGGTGTCGCCCGGTCTCTTTGTCTCTTCGGCTATGCCTGGGTCTCCAACTCTCCTGGCTCCGCTGCTGGTGGTCAGACATACTGACTGGCTCCTCCCTCCATCGGTTCTGCCTTGGGCCTCCGTCCTGGATGTGCTCGAGGTCTTCAGATGTCACCTCCATCCACCATCTCCTGCCTGGCTCCTCCTCCAGTGTCCGTCTGTCTTCAGTTCTTCGACCACTTCCAGAGCCCCAACCCTTCTTTCACCATTAGACTTTGTTTATTGTTATGGTGAGGACATGTCTTCTAGAAGAGGGTTGTAATGTAAGGGTTATGTTTAGTTTCATTGTGTTTTAGTTTGGTTTTCCCTGTTCCTGTTTGCCTGAGTTCTCATTCATTATTTATTGTCATGGTTTCTGATTGCTTTGTGCACCTGTTTCTTATCCAGTTTGTTTTCTCCTGTGTATTTTATCATAATGAACAAAATGTGTAAGAACCAACGTCTTGGTTGGGCTACAAAATACGTCATCACTAAAGCACTCACGGCATTGGTTGAGCCAATGTTGCTGTTGTGTTTATACTGAAATGTGAGAACAAAAACGCATCAACCTTTTTTTGCACAGCTTATTTGAAATAAAATGTACTTTTTACATTATTTTACATACACAAATTTTACATACATTTAAACTTAGGCTTAAAACTTTCTAGGACTTAAGATTTTTAATAAAACTTTTAGTGGTCTCAAATACAGTAGAAAACTTAAATTGAAAATAATCAGGTATTCGTTGCTCCTACAACGTTTTTGTTGAGGGGAAATACATGGACTCAATATAATTTAAAGTTGGCTGGAAGCTGCTCAATATTTTATTGGCACCAAAGCTTATGTGTGCAGAGCTCAGATAATTCAGCAGGTTTCACAAAGAAAGCCTTTGCTAGTGTCAGGAAGGGGATTTCTCATCCCTCCTGCGAGGGGCTGATATGCAGAGCCTGTGCATCTGGACCAGACGGCCTATCTCTGGGATTTGTCCTGTCCTTTCAAACCTGAGAAGATCAGTCGTGAGATGGAACGCCAAATGACACAGAGGCGACCGGGGAGGCTCCTACAGCGCTAAACAGATAAAAAGAATTAAACGGAACTGGTCACAGATGTTCCTATTGCCCTTTTTAATTTCCCAATGCACATTGCTGGATTCACTGTCAGTGGCATTGAATGTGTTCTCCTGGTATGGATGAAGAAAAACTAAATAGCTCGCAATAACAATGATCACAGTATATATATAGACAAAGGTCTCAGATAATGATCCATGTAAGGGAACAGATTTATTTCTAAATATTTTTTCAAAAAAATTATTTTTATTCACTCCATAATTAAATTTGTGTCAACTCCATCAAACACACTAAAAAGCATGCTAATTTCATTTAATCAATCCAAAAACAGTGTAAAATCTTAGGTAGTATTGGTTTTCAGTAAAGGATCTAAATCATAAAATACATTCTCTGTTTATTTTTTTGTTTGTTTTCACACTATTATGAACAACCCAGTTTCTAAATTCCTTAATTCTCCTCCATCCTTTTAATATTAAACATATATCACCAATGTTCTTAAGTAATTAAGACATAATGTCATGTAGTTCCATTGATGTTTTAACATTTTTACACAATACATTGAAAAAAGAATATTACATTTATTTCAAAATTGTAGCTACCTTAATAAACATATAAAAATGGCAAGATTTATCCCACAGCTATTTACAGAAACGATTACACTGCAATGACGGAGTTGACAAGTTAAGGCTGTGACCTCAGAGACTTCAATATTGTTTGTTTAAAATATAAAAAAATCTATAACTTCCAGGACTATGTGTCCTACTGTGAGATCCACAATGAGCAGGAAATAGTAAGTGCTCCTCAGAGTTAAAGCTGCCCATGACACTGCCTGATTTATTCCGAATTATAAAAAATCCTGACGGAGCTGACACAAAATGAGGACACCACTTTTATAGCTATTATTTAAATGGAAAATTTAACAAAAAATTACTTGTTGTATTGTTTGGTATCTTAAAGATCTCCGCCTTTTAATCTAATGTGTATTTTTTAATTTGTTGCATTTTTAAACACTTTGTTTGGCAGCTTTACATTGTGACCTCATGCTGAGGACAGGTTAAATTACATGTATTTCCAAGTATAGAGTGTGCTTTTAAAATAATACTAAAGAAATGATTTAAAAGAATAAGCAATGAATGTCCTGAGTATACAAAAAAAAAAAATATATATATATATATATATATATATATATATATATATATATATATATATATATATATATATATATATATATATATATATATATATATATGATTAATTTAATATAATTTGTTCTTACAATGACGATTAATTCAGGGATTTTTGTATTGTTGTATATTTAAAAAAGCACAGTGTACAATGTCTAAATAATCTGCATTTTAACCGACATCTGTGTGAACGTCCTCTGTCTGGAGATCTAGATATTCTACGACTTTCAGCAACTATATTTTCCCTGTGGAAGCGAAATAAGACTTGACATTATAGAGGACAATTTCACATTTCATTTCTGTTAGCGTTCACATCTCTCTCTCACGTGTTGACAAGTGAAAGATGTGGATGAGCGGGATTGAGGATGTTTAGGGCGAAAGACATGTGGGGTTGTTTACGGTTTGGAGGTGGGAGACTGGGTCAGTATGGGCCTGTGGAGGTGGGAGACATGTTAAAACCCTCGTGCCCCTCACACTCCTCAGCCCCCCTCATTGAAGGCAGTGACAAATGGCTGCCAGAATATGTATTTTAAAATAAACTGCCAGCACTCCTGAGGCCAAGTAGCCCTAAGCTGCTCTGAGTCCAGAGGCATGAGACCCTGACAGACCTGTGAAGTCGAGGTCTGACCTTGGCCCACTTTCACTCTCGGCACGAGGGAATGACAGAACTCATGGAGCAGGAACATGATGACATTCAGGAAGTGAATTTCTTACTTATATTCAGCCATCTGGACCATCTAGAAATAAATGTACATTTATCTATACTTGTTTAAACTTGGGTTTAGGAATGGAGCCACAGAGTCACAAATCAGTCAAATAAAGATGTGGTTATTTACTGTAACATATCAATATGCGTATGTGTCTCTATAGCACACACATATCATTGGCAATAATATTAATTGTTATTAATCAGAATAAATTATAATTTTATAAAATTAAATATAGTTATCTTTGTGCCAGAAATCTGATTCTTTACAGTGTTCATTTAAATGTATTATGGTACCTTCTATCTCAAAGGACACATTTATCTTCATTCTTGAAACATTTCAATCTGTGTACTTTATATGATTACACTACCATTCAAAATGTTGTTTTTGTTTTTGTCAAGAAATTAATACTTTTATTCACCACAAATGCATTCAATTTGTCAAAAGTGACATTAAAGACATTTATGTTACGAAAGCTTTCTATTTCAAATACATGTTCTTTTATATTATGTTCTTTTAAACTTTCTATTCACTAAAGAATCCTGAACGTAAAAAAAAAAAAAACTACCACAGCTTCTACAAAAATATTAAGCAGCGCAACTGTTTCTAACATTAAGAAATGTTTCTTGAGCAGCATATTATCTTAGAATGATTTCTGAAGGATCATGTGAAACTGAAGCCTAGCGTAATGGTGCTGAAAAGCTTTGCATCACAGGAATGAATTACATTTTAAAATATATTAAAATATAAAACTGTTATTTTGAATTGTAATAATATTTAACAGTATTGTTGTTTTTACTGTATTTTGATCAAATAAATGCAGCCTTGGTGAGATTAAAATACTTGTCTTTTTCTTTTTTTTATATTAACATTTTAAAAGATTTTACCCGAATATTGAACGGCAGTGTATATTTGCAGGAAAAAAAACTTTATGGAAAAAATACATCAGGATTTACTCAAAACACTGCAGTATTTTATTGTAAGCAAAACACATGCAATAAAGTAAAATGGAATAATTTGTTAAGGGCTGAATTTAAAATATCAGGCTACGAAAAGATGTGATATTGGAGAAAAAGTGTGCAAAATCTGGATCAAAGTTGTGGATTGAGTGACTAATTAATGCCAATTGTGCCCTTTATAGATGCGATACACTGTGAATCCATATGTCTTTTACTCCTTTACTCTACTAAAATGGTCCCTAAACATAAATTGGAGAACAAGAAAAGCCTTAAACCCTGTAAAACCTTTATAAAAACAATACCAAAACAGAGAATCTCACAAAATACATACTGATGTGTTTCAATACTGTTCAGTGAGCAATACAACATTTATTGATGATAATCATGTCAATTTTGAGACAAAGTTTGTGGGAATTGTGGCAGAAACCCAAACACAATAGTCTGGACTTCAATGCTTCATATGGTACATAATCGTGAAGTCTAATAATGCATTTATAGCAGGTGTGGTCAAGTCTATTTCACAAAATATATATACATTTTCACAATGGCAACCATCAGCAAACTAGAGTTTGTGTACTTTTGTGTCATAAAAGTATGTCATTCAAATAACGGATGACGAATGTTTGTATTTTCATATGGATTAGCATGATTATCTTCAAACTATTACCACAAAAAAAAAAAAAAAAAAAAAAAAAATATTGGTGTTTCAGAATGTCTGGATAATGAGAGCTAAACAAAGGCTAAAAACTAAAAAGAAAGAAAGAAAAAGAATCATCAAAGCCATTATTGAAGGCAAAGGCAATGAAATATCGGTCACATATTTCTGTTTCTTATACATACATAAGCTACTTTCAGTTTTTACATTTTTGGTTTTGATAGTGAATAGCGATGAACATTCCCAAACATTCCCCCCCCCAAAATCCATTAAAGAGGTGGAGCATCTTCCTTTTTGGCAATGTTTTTGTTAGAACCCGTTTTACAGAGTACAAATCAATGGGGGATCGTATGATATTAGAAACTGGTGTCATATTAGCGATACATAAACATCAGAGCAGAGACGAACGACCGGCTTCACTTCAGGTCAGGGTTTGGAACTTGTTCAGAAGCCGCTGAACTGATTTCTGGGTTCGGGGGCAAAAGGGTCCATATAGACTGAACGGTTGTACGGCACTTTACCTGCATCAACACAGCTAAGAGTGACCGTCGAAATGTCCAAATCGTATTAACTTAATGACTTCCCCATTTAAATGGATTCTGATTCAATGTACTGCAAAACAAACTTCATTACCCGGAGCCCTGACAGACAGGGATATATTTTCAACAAAAATTAGTTAACTATTGAATTTTTCAAGATATATATTTTTTTCAATTAGGCAGAAGCGCTACATCAGTCATGATTTCACAATGGAAACAGTGGCTTCATCGATACAAACTGGCCAAAAGAAATGAGAAGAAATTTCTGACTTCCTTTCAAATGCTACAGAAAACTGAGAAAAGCTCATTATGTTTAAACAGCTATGAGCATGATATTTCATATTCTTTTACATTCTTTACACAAAGAATTTTGGTTACCAGCGACACTCAGCTGTAACGTTAAATGTACATTGCTTGTTTCTAAAACTGTACACTCACAGTTGGCTCTCATACTTGAAATTACAGGGAAAACATCAAGATGTCAGGTTAGCATTTGCTATGGCGTGGCCTTTTGATGAAACCTTCAAGGTTTTTTCTAGTCAACGCAACATAATAAGGAATAAAGGGAACATAATAAAACTAATACAACCAATTCAAAACAATAAAGAGCATTAGTGCTTGTTTTTTCCATGATTCGGGGTAGTAAAAGACACCAGTTTGTATAAACCAAACAAATATATTGCTCTTTATGTCAAATTCCTTCACTTAAGGGAGAAAGGGAATAAGGGAGCGTTTGAAAGCAATCTGAAGTGAAAGCGGGGAGGAAATGTCATTATAGACCATAATGACTTGATGCTTCCGCCATTTCCGGAATCAGTTACATTTTCATCGACTCGCAGACGGTGTCCTCAAAAACAAACAGAGTGAGGAAATGACTCCAAATGAAATCTACGACAACAGAGTTGTTTGGACTGCTCTCTACGATAAAAGCAAGCATTTACCTTTATCTAATGGACAGCTTTTAATGGTTTTATGGGGAAAACATGATAATCAGCTTTCAAATGGTCAATGGTCAATGGAGTGACCTCCACACATCCTACAGTATTTCACGTTTTATACAAAGATGTACAAGAAAAATCTGTTTTTATAGGACAAAAACTGTCAAAGGAAATACTTTAATATAGCTGAATTGGTATTGGAGCGTCTTTTGAAAAAAACAAACAAAAACAAATAGTCAATATATCACTATGAACAAAATATGAACAAAAGAGGCAATAAAAATTGATCGTACCAATAAGGAGAGCTTCCTCTCAAGCACTATATCAAGTGGTATCTGTTATTTTTAAGAAAACAAAGACTGTTGTTTTCTCATTTTTCTTCTTTTTTTTTCTCTTTTTTTTTGCTGGGAGGTAGAATGAAGCATTTAAATTGAAACACAACGACTGGTTGTTCCATCATTAACAATAGCCTCATAAGACTGAAACAGTCACAGGTTAGTTAGTCACCCTGCGCCACCTAAAAGACACTGTGAAAACTGTACAAACACATCTTTTTTTTTTTTTTTTTTTTTTTCAAATTAATAATTGTTTTCTAAAATCTTGTAAAGTATCCCAAATGTTCCACGGTGGTATGGCATGATTGTGTATGACCATGTGGGACGTTAATCCGAATCTGTGGAGGGTGGATCTCTGGATCTTTAGCGAGAGCAGTCTGAAGATCCCACGCGCTTTGAGGATGGATGGTGCTGATCAGTTGGAGGTGTCAGAATGGACACTCCCGGGTCCTTCTGTGGGCGAGGTCACTGAGGAGGGTGTTGGGGCGTCTTGCCAGCCGCCGTTTGCCTTTCATGAGGAAAAAACAAAAGACAAAATGTTGAAGTGTACTGTATATTTCAAAACACAACACTCATCCGAATGAAAAGACGCATGCGACTGGCCAAAAACCCTGTCGTGAAATCCAAACGAGAGTGGCAATAATGAATTCCCTCACTATAAACACACTTTTGCAGGAAGTGAAGCAGTAAAAAGGAACGATGTTATGCTGCATATTACGAGTCATAGCGAGTCATTTTCAGAACAAGATTTTCAAAAGACAGATGATGGAGGAATCAATTATTGCAAATTATCACATTGGCTAAAGGAATGAAAGTATAATGGGCACCTAAAATGGAGGCCATTTCATGTCCGGGAGACAGGTTGCCTAAAGAGCATTTGGGGCATTAATAGCAATTTCCATGCCATCAGAAAAAGGACTAGAAATGGGCTTTGGCAGCCTCTTATTTTCCCAGCCTGTTATTTTAGATAGAGGCAGTCTGTAATCAAAAAAGAAAGAGCAGAGCGAGGAGAGAAAAAAACTTTTCAAATCTTCAGCTTTGGTGACACCCCATGTCTATTTCAAAGGCGTAATTACAGCACATGGGCGAGAGGAAAGCTCCCCCACATAAATGCTTTATGTCTCAGGCCGTCATTATTCACAAACGAAAAAACGGCGAATAACTTATTTGGGTGGAGAAGGAAAAACATCATGTTATTTAAGACTGTCTTAAATAAGATTGAGACACTTTCTCTGTCTACATTATCACAGCATTACGATGCAAATGCTGCTTTCTTCTTTTTTATTTATGGTTACAGGTGTTCATGTATAAAATATTGATAATTTAATTAATATCTGAACATGAAATCAATCAAGTTGAGATTTATAAATCTGTAATAGAAATGACTGCACTAAAAAAGCGTCAATTTAACATTTGTAATTTAATATAGGACAACATTTTAACCCCCTCGAGTCGGCGGTCGCGCGGCAGTCTTTTTTTCTTATCAGTGCCAAAGAGACTCAAATAACTCTGTCGTTTTTTTATCATTCAGGCAAGTGTTATACATTCTTTTTTTGTATACAGTACACTAAAAACAAAATGTTTTGCTTTTTGCAAAATAAAGAAAACAAACATGATGCGCGATCTGCAGTCTCTCTGTCAAAGACGTTCATTCAGATAGTCTTCAGAAAAGGAACTCTAGCTTAGTGAATACTTGTCTCACAAACATGAGACATATGTCTAAAGAAACGTTGAAATGTCAGGTTTTAAACAATGTAAACCAAATCGAAAACAAATATTCTGTGTTTATGTAATCTGTTTGAAAAGCGATACATGTCAGTCACCCGCGAGCCACTTCATTTATGCTAATGCGACCACACCCACAGATTGCGCATTATATTGAGATTCAAATACTGACGATCTCCGCATCAAAGCCCACACATCAACTCATACAAACACATCTAGTGAAGCGCTGTAACGTTACTTCAGCTACATCGTTTTGAGACGAGTTTGAGCAATAATCCTGGATTTATTGCATGTATGCAAAGCTGTTCATTTCTAAGAGAAAAGAGAATTGAGAAATCAAATGTTCCTTGATCTTTTGACATATAAGAGGTCATTGTATTATAATTTTAAAAAATCCTGTATGTTTCAGAACTCAAAACTTCTTTGTAAGCCCAAAAACCAAGCTGCCAAAATGACTCAGTCTAAACACAGTCTTTGCATTGCAATCCTTGGGATTCTGACACTTAGAAAGTGTGGATGAACTTTAATTTTAACAGGGTTCCAGTCAAATCGCATCACGGTAAGTTAGTTTGCTTCATTTTACTGCAGATTCGTTTTTAAACAAGTCACAGTTCGGCGCAGGCTTTTCAGAGAGACTGAAAATAAAGATGATGCAGTTATGACTGTTGGATCTGGCAGTATTATGGGGTTAAACAATGGTACATTAATTCATTATTCCATTTACACAAAACACTGTAAGTGATCTTATGTCAATTATAACTGTGGTAACTCCAAGTACTTAAAGGGATAGTCCACCCAAAAACGAAAATTCTTGTCATTTTTAGTCACGCTCAAGTTGTTCCAAACCTGTATAACCTTGACAGATCTCGGCAGCCATTGACTACCAAAGTGTGTGTGTGTGTGTGGGGGGGGGGGGGGGGGGGGATCTGCTGAGATCAGCTTGGTTACAAACATTCTTCCAAATTCTTTCCTTTGTGTTCAGCAGAAGAAATTCATACAGGTTTGGAACAACTTGAGGGTTACTAAATGATGACAGACTTTTCATATTTGGGTGAACTATCCCTTTACATTTTATTTGCCACAACCAGGACTTGTAAATGTTTCACATCGTTGGCAAATGTTTCAACAATGTAACAAAATATTTTTCAAAACCTGACGTTTGACGTGTAATTGCGGGGACGTTGAAAATTATTTGCAATTACTTCCAAGGCTTGAATGCTGCTTGCCCATCAAAGCGGAGTGTTTGAAACAGAGGGTCAAAAACATGATAGGAAATAGCCGTCACTTGTAAATGAAGATGTTTTTGATGTAAAAATCTTGATAACAATATAAGTGGACTTCAGAGAACATTATACAATTTTTAAAAAGCCGTTCATGACCCCTTATAAGATTGAGCAATTACAGACAATTGCACAATAGACAATTGCTTATTAAAGACATTATATTCCAAATCTAAGTGATTAAAAGCAATTTTCAGAATAAATGTCTTTTCTGATTTTGTTGAATTCAGAAATATTTACATTCAAAATCTATGTGAATAAAAGACATGTTCAGATAAAATGTCTAATCAGATTTCATTTAATTTGGAAATATTTACATGTACAATGTAAGTGAATAATATATATTTTCAGATAAAATATGTTTTATTTAATTCAGAAAATCTTAATTATATCTTATTAAATATTTCTTATTTAATTCAGACATATTTTATTCTAAAGGCTTCAAATATTTATTTGTATCATCCTAAGCCATCCTGACAAAAACATGCTCTCCATCAGCCATAGATGGCACAGAAGCGCTGGGTCACTTCCACAGGACACACTCGGCTTTGCTTCAAGCCGGCTATTTAGAGAGACTGTGTTAGTGTGTTTGTCTTTTTTTTCTTTTTTTTTCCCCTTCTCACACTTTGCTGGCTCCCTGTCAGTGCTGTTAAGGTGGCAGATGTGTGATATGACCAATGCACTTGGATTGCTGTCCCAAATCTCTACTCAGCCCTCCCTTGAGACTGTCTGATCAATTTCCTCTGCTGGCGACACGGCTTGTCGCTGTGGATTTTACATGCTGGCCTCTGCCGCTTGCGTTCTCGCTCTCTCTCTCCCTCTCTCTTAAACACTCTGACAAAACTGATGGTTAGAGCTGCTCGTCTCTTCTGGTTAACACAATTCTTTTAATGTGCGCTCAGAACTGTGGAGGACACAATCGAAATCTTTCAATGAGTTTGATGATCAGAAAAGCAACTGCATCTGGGCTTCTTTGATGTTGGTGCTGTTTATGTGGCTGAATCAGCTTAGGTAACGCTGACACTGATCATTTCTGATTCACGGTCGCCTTGGTGATTGTTGCCAGTGTGCCTATTACCACTGGCACCACTAATCAATATGGACCATCTAGAGGTGAGCAGTGTTACCAAAACATTATAATCAATAATAATTGTAAGAATATATATATATATATATATATATATATATATATATATATATATATATATATATATATATATATATATAATTAACTAATTAAGCACATTTTTTTAAATGTAATTATTCGCAATTAAAAACATCAGTTTTTAATATTTTTGTATTGTCATAATTTCACAGTTACTCTCCAAATTAATGTAGAAACAACTTAAAGACAGTATTTTTTGAATGTTTGTTGTAATGGCATCTTTTTATGAATGAAGGTTAGTATCACTGATACTAATACAGCTACTGATATAGATTTTTTTAAACATTATTGATAGACTTTCAACATTATATCATAATTGAAAGATATAGCAATTTCAACATTTATTAGGCTTTAAAAAATTACTTTTAATTTAATATTTACCTGCGGCCTTCCTGAAGGTAGAAATATAAAGTATGACTCTCTGTGGTCATTAAAAATCCCAGGATGCCCATCGATAAAGAGTAGGGGTGTAACCCCGGGATCCTGGCCAAATTTGCCCATTGGCCCCTTTCCATCATGGCCTCCTAATCATCCCCATATATATACGATTGGCATCATCCCTCAGTCTCCTCTCCACCAATCAGCTGGTGTGTGGTGGGCGTACTGGCGCAAAATGGCTGCCGTCGCATCATCCAGGTGGATGCTGCACATTGGTGGTGGTTGAGGAGATTCCCCCCCTTCTATGTAAAGCGCTTTTAAAGCTACAATTTTCTCTGTTCCTTTGTTTTTTGATTAACATTGATGACAGACATCACAGCAACTGGTTTATTACGCTGCTGTCACTTTAAGATCTGACGTGCCGAACATGACACGGATCTGACGTGCTGTCACGCGCATCTCATTTTCTCACAACTCTTTAAGTTCATTTAAGACTTTATTTAAATCATCTAAGACTGCTCTTATGAGGATACGCGAAAAATAAACAGTACTTAACAAAAGTGCGCATCAAATATACTAAACACAGAGCACAAACACAGAATCAAAGAGTTCTGTTCTAGCGTGTCACACGCACGTTCGTGCGTAAAGCATTGGCATTCTGACATTGCAAGCTTCATACTGTCTAACCTTATCTTCACTTTTTTTCTTTTTGTTGCAATTATTCTTCACACATGCACATTTGAGTTTCTTCGTTTTAATGGTGGTTAGCAAACCTGCTTGAAGGTGCATATCGCCACCTACTGTACAACACCTGCATGACAGATGACGTACTATTAAGAATTGAGCTTAGGATGGCTGATACGATCAGTTAAAAAATGCTTAATTGGCACCGATAAGGATAATTGAGATTGGCTCGGGACATCCCTAATAATAATATTATAATGTTATTCATTAATCGTATTATTAAATTAAATTATATACATGGTAATAATGAGAAATATTTATTGAGCAGCACATTAAAATGATTTCTGAAGGATCATGTGACAAAATTCAGCTTTGCCATCATAGGAATAAAGTACATTTTAGAAATATATTAAAACAGGAAACAGTTATTTTATAATGTAATAATATTTCCTAATGTTACTGTTTTACTGTATTTTTTATAAAATATACATAGCCTCGGTGAGCATAAGAGACTTCTTTCAAAACAAAACAAAAAAAATCCCCAAACTTGTGAATATCATGCTAATGGCACTGGTCTTGAGAATCAGGTACAAGAGCAAAAAGAAGGGTAGATCAAATTGAAGAGACTAAGTATGGACTTACATTGATGCCCTGTGGACTGTATATCTGACTGGCAGCGAGGCTTTCACTGTATCCGCCTGTCTGACTGATAACATGGCGAAGAGTATCCACCTGCAGACAGAAGAACACAACACAAACAAAAGACAGGGTCAGACAATACCCATACAAAACAAAGATGTTTGTGCTGAGAAAAGGTCACCCTGATATCAAAAGGATATTGGCAACCAAAAAGGTCATGAAAGGTTGAATGAAATGTTTGTGCTGCAGATATCAAACACAATTTGTTCCTGAATTGATGAGAAAATAAACCCATGTTTACAGTGTAATTAACAAATCATGTGAATGTGTGAATTTAGAGAATTAAATTTGATTAAAAATTAAAACCATATTATATATGCTGATTTAACACGTTCATTTAATTAATTAGTTATGGAAAAATTATGCATTAAACACACCCAGCCCAGACCTGATGTAGGTCATCTTACATCTTACATTTATATTTAGTTCATCTTACAATTAGAATGCCCTAAAATTCAAGATATCATATAACTATATATGATATAGTTAAGCAATATCACATGAGCAATGAGCACAGTATAATTTTTGTTATGAATAGCATGAGTACAAATGTGATATTGATTTTAAACAACAGTTCAATAAATGAGAAGTTATATTTTAGACACAATATTGTCTGTTTTGTTATGATTTCAATTTTGCCAACAAAAAATATTACCTGTAAAGCCACAGCTAGCCTAAACATTTTGTTGAATCAAATTAAATAGTTCTTTCTAAAGCTATGTTTTGTAATATCTATCAGGTGCTTTCTTCATTTAACAATTTAATAGATAGATAGATAGATAGATAGATAGATAGATAGATAGATAGATAGATAGATAGATAGATAGATAGATAGATAGATAGATAGATAGATAGATAGATAGATAGATAGATAGATAGATAGATAGATAGATAGATAGATAGATAGATAGATAGATGATAGATAGATGATAGATAGATGATAGATAGATAGATAGATAGATAGATAGATAGATAGATAGATAGATAGATAGATAGATAGATAGATAGATAGATAGATAGATAGATAGATAGATAGATAGATAGATAGATAGATAGATAGATAGATAGATAGATAGATAGATAGATAGATAGATAGATAGACTAAAATTTTACATGATGTCCCAAATGATTAATTGAATTAAAAGTTAATTGCACATCAAATTTGGCCGAGAAATTACCCCCAAAAGATCATTTGAAGTAATTATTGTGTAATATGAAGAAAGCATCTAATAGATATATACTCCTAAAGGATTATTAGGAACACCATACTAATACTGTGTTTGACCCCCTTTCGCCTTCAGAACTGCCTTAATAATTCTACGTGGCATTGATTCAACAAGGTGCTGAAAGCATTCTTTAGAAATGTTGGCCCATATTGATAGGATAGCATCTTGCAGTTGATGGAGATTTGTGGGATGCACATCCAGGGCACAAAGCTCCCGTTCCACCACATCCCAAAGATGCTCTATTGGGTTGAGATCTGGTGACTGTTGGGGCAATTTTAGTACAGTGAACTCATTGTCATGTTCAAGAAACCAATTTGAAATGATTCGAGCTTTGTGACATGGTGCATTATCCTGCTGGAAGTAGCCATCAGAGGATGGGTACATGGTGGTCATAAAGGGATGGACATGGTCAGAAACAATGCTCAGGTAGGCCGTGGCATTTAAACGATGCCCCCAATTGGCACTAAGGGGCCTAAAGTGTGCCAAGAAAACATACCCCACACCATTACACCACCACCACCAGCCTGCACAGTGGTAACAAGGCATGATGGATCCATGTTCTCATTCTGTTTACGCCAAATTCTGACTCTACCATCTGAATGTCTCAACAGAAATCGAGACTCATCAGACCAGGTAACATTTTTCCAGTCTTCAACTGTCCAATTTTGGTGAGCTTGTGCAAATCGTAGCCTCTTTTTTCCTATTTGTAGTGGAGATGAGTGGTACCCGGTGGGGTCTTCTGCTGTTGTAGCCCATCCGCCTCAAGGTTGTGGGTGTTGTGGCTTCACAAATGCTTTGCTGCATACCTCGGTTGTAACCTGTGGTTATTTCAGTCAAAGTTGCTCTTCTATCAGCTTGAATCAGTCTGCCCATTCTCCTCTGACCTCTAGCATCAACAAGGCATTTCGCCCACAGGACTGCCGCATACTGGATGTTTTTCCCTTTTCACACCATTCTTTGTAAACCCTAGAAATGGTTGTGCGTGAAAATCCAAGTAACTGAGCAGATTGTGAAATACTCAGACCGGCCCGTCTGGCACCAACAACCATGCCACGCTCAAAATTGCTTAAATCACCTTTCTTTCCCATTCTGACATTCATTTTGGAGTTCAGGAGATTGTCTTGACCAGGACCACACCCCTAAATGCATTGTAGCAACTGCCATGTGATTGGTTGATTAGATAATTGCATTAATGAGAAATTGAACAGGTGTTCCTAATAATCCTTTAGGTGAGTGTAAATGTACAGTCAAACCAAAATTTATTCAGACACCTTCAAACATTTCTCACATTATCACAGTTTATTCGCAATAGTTTAGAAAATGGTAATAAAATATGACAAGAACTCAGAGTTAAACTGTGTCAGAATAAATTAATCTTGATAATATCAGATAACTTTGATAGAAAGGTATGTAATGGATTACAATCAACCAATCAGCTGCCAGCTGTTAAATTTAAGTACACAATTAGATAATACAAATTTAGGTCAACCAATTACCAAGCAATGCTTAATTTAGTTCAGGCTGTGGTGTCACATTAGCAATTAAAGAAAAAACACTTAAGCAAATGGTCAGGTCAAAGTGTCTGAATAATTTTGGTCCCAAATTTTTATCAATTTTACTGGTAGTCCACTGTATGAAGAATTGTTGGGTATAATATATGACAGTTTACTTTATTTTGCTATCCTCACTTACATAAATGAACTATAGTGTCCTGCACCCACTAGTAAAAAATTATATCTGGTGTCTGAATAATTTTTGGTTTGACTGTATATATTATCATTATCCTTTATATATTGTTTATAACTTGTGTGTGTGTGTGTGTGTGTGTGTGTGTGTGTGTGTGTGTGTGTGTGTGTGTGTGTGTATTATAATTATAATATTTTTATCAATTCTCTCAAAACAAACTAAATAACCTCATGTGAAATCTCTCTCATGTGATTCCTGCACCACATGAACTCATTTCAGAAGATTTCCTCTGGGATTCCAGCACTGAATAATCATGAAGCACCCCGAGCCTTTGGAGAAGTTGCTTCGTTATGGGAGAAAAACATTATGAACGTCAAAAGGGGACAAACCGAAGTACCCTGTGTTTGGATGCTAGCGTGCCGGGCAAGGTCAGGCAGCCACGGTGGCGGACGTGACAACATGACAGATACGCAATCCCGCTGACAAGAGCTGTATTGTTTCCAAGACTGTCTTTGATGGTCTATTCATTTGGAAGTTGACAATGGCCACGAAGCAGTGTACAACTGCTGGAGGCAAACTGTAACCCCAGTCCGTCCTCAAGGTCAGGAGGCCCGTCATGTCAGCCACGGCTGAGCAGAAATCTACACACGTCGGACACTAAGATGAGCGGGCTGGAGCTGAGAGATGAACTTTGTTGTGACAAGGATATACAACAAGACGATGACTATTTTATAAGTTATGACAGAGACATACCATTCGGTACTAATGGAGAAGGTTCCCTTGAAAATATGGGCTAACACAAGAACAAATGATTAGATTTCAGGAACAGCATGTGCTTTGCTTGCAAAGGGGGTTCGGCGAAAAGCAAAGCTTAATTAACAAAAGCACCCCGCAAAAAAAAGGCAGAAGCACTTTTCTAAGGTTCCTTTGTTAGAAATTTAATAAATATAACAAAGGAATTGGTGTACTAATGAATCCAGGCCCACTGGGCAAACTGCAGCCGTGACATGATTTTGAGAGCTGGGTAATCAGGACCGCCATTACGACAGCACAATGTGTGATTGGGTGTAATTGAATGAAATTAGTTAGTTACGGTTATCTGCCCTTTCTCTCAGCGGTACTCCCTACCTGTGACTGAACGTTGGCCCCCACTTGGCCCCCCTGGTATGAGTCCCCATTCAGAGACTGCACACTCATGAACAAGTCCCCGGAGTTCATGTTAAAAGAGCCAGCAGAACCTAAGAGGAAGAGAGGCCGAGAGAGAGAAAGAAAGACAGGGATAGATAAAGACAAGAAACCGTCATGCAACAGTAAGACTGAAGTAAGGAGGGTTAGTAGTGCAGAGCTGTTACTTTAAGTAAGGGTTCTATGCTAAAAAACCTCACCGGCTTTGTTTAAAATGCCAGATCCAAGCTCAGAATGAGTCAAGAGAAATGATGATTAATATTTACAGTTCATTCAATATTTAAAAGTACCTAATATTTCTGTTAGCTTAGCAACGTGCCAAGTAACTCTTTGGAATTAATTTAGGGCTGTGCAATACGGACAAAAATATTATCACAATATTCTTCCATTTCATTCAATATCAGTATTTATCACAATATTCATTTCAAACCATTAATGGGGGAAGGAAATGCATTCCAAGTGTGTGTCAGACCTTAAGAATGAATGTAAACATAATTGTTCATTAACTACACAGAGTAAGCTATACATATTAATTTAAAAATCCATTTTATAATCCCCCCCCCCATTCTGTTTTCACATTTATTCGATTTTTTCTGGATTCTGTGTTTTATGATTTAATACACATTTCTGTTAAAAATGGTGTTTAAAGAAAATATTCATAAAACCTTCATTTAATTAATATTTTAGTATGTAATCAAAATATTACAATTAATTAGTACTGCACAACAGAACGTGTATATTGTATGAAATAAAACATGGATGAAAAATATCTTGGTTGTGTGATATTCATTAAAAAGGAAAAAATACATTATTATTACTTATTTGGTTACACTTTATTTTACGGTGTAATTGTTACAGTGTAATTATATATTTAAGTACTGAGTAATATTAATTAACTACATGCACTCACTATAGGGTTAGGGTTTGGTTGAGGGTTAGTTGAATGTAATTATGCATAATTTACTGTTATTACTATGGCAAGTACATGTAATATATGTAACAAGGCCACTGTAAAAAGTGTTACCGTACATTTTAATGTACAATAATATTTAACTGTCACAAATTGTTCAAGAACTTTCTTTTTTTTGGCGGATTGATGTGAAGACCTTTGAATTTCAGTGTGTATTTGACAATAGCTTTTCTCAAATGAAATATGAGAAAATATTGTGAGAGAAAAACACAGTGAGCATCTCATGTGCTTGGGAATGTGTAGTGGATGAAACAGTGCCACTCATTCACACAAAGACACACAGAATATGCAGACTTTTTAGCGATACACGATGAGGGCTAAATACAGAAAATTACTCAACCGTTTATCATCAATAATATTGTGGATTTATTTGATTTATTTTTTGATAAATAACAATATTGATTTATCACCAAGCCCTAAATCAATTGTCTAGTCCAGTCTCCAGTGTGCTATGTCTATATAGACAGCAAGGCAGCTCACTGGGTTTTGGAACAGTCCTGCTGAACCTGCCTAAGGTTGTTTACTGTTCTCAGCCTGGTCATGCTGGTCTTTAGCTGGTTGGCCAGTACCCAAATCCCTCTAAAACCAATGAAACAGACCTGCCTGACCATCTTGGCAAGGCTTGGTGACTAGCTAAGCTCCTTAGGCAAATTTAAGCTGTTTTGTTTCAACGGGGAGAGTTCTAATGTAGTAAAATGTAACACATGTACATATTACATTTTAATGTGTGGTCACATTTAGCATTGTGGGTGAAATCTCATCATTTCAGTTGTAATTCACCATTTTGGGATTTCACTCAATTTCCCCACACAGATTTCTCATCCGGTTCAAGTTGCTCATGAGGATTTGCAGAATTGACCAACAGAAAGCTGCATGGTTTGAAAGTGACTTCTGTGTGAGAAGACACTTTTATGACAACAGACATATCACAGAAATGTTGCTAATGTGACTGCACCTTTACTTTAACACAAAAACCTATAATAGCTATTAAAGTGTTTCTAGAACAACAATGGGTGAAGAAGGATTATTAATAGTACAGTGATATCTAAGATGGACAGTACAGTTACACGGCCACAGGCAAGTCATTCAGGATGTGCTAATTGAGTCACACAAGGAATCAAAGAATGCTATTTGCCATTTAATGGAGTAGACGACGCAAGATGCCCTAGATGTTTAAGAGAGAGCAGGGCTTAACTTAATTTCCGCTTTAAAAGCTGCAGGGCACTAATCAAATGTACATGGACCTCTAATCACTTCAAGGCTATATGACAAAAGGCTTGACCATCTCTTCATAATGACATCCAGGAGGTTCAACCAGACAACAGTGACCAAGCCAGCTGGTACCTTAGGTGCGTTCATTCCAGATAAAGCAAAATATAATTTTAGCCAAATAACTGTTAAGTCAAACTGGCAAAATTGAAAAAAAGCAGAGAAATCAATGAGTAAAAGGTGATTTTATTTGTGTTGAAAAGCGAGTTTTGTACGAGTTGTGCTGCAGGTCAAGCTGCTGATGTAGACAAAGAAGAGGAGGACTTGGATCTCTTACAGAGAAGCATTACGGGAATGCTACAGTAAAGGAAGTGTATTAAAGGTAGGCAATTGTGGAATATTCAAAACATTACAATGGTGAAATACATAGATCAGGCATGAAACTCTAACAAACACCGATTGGTTCTTTCAATGCCGTGGCACCAGCCAATCAGAAGTACTTCCAAATCCACATGACCATATATAGCCTGTGATCGGCACACTGCGCGATATGAAAGCTCCTGTTACCCCTCCTCCTCCCCAGTGCCACCTGTAGAGATCTGTTACGGGGGTTCTACCATTTCTCACAGCAGCCTTTCCTTTATTTGTAATTTTGACAAAGCTGAAAAAAATTATTGTATTTGCTCAGCAGCAGCAGCGTAGCAGATCTCGTCCACCAAAATCAAGCCTGCACTCAGAAAAAAGGTACAGTGGAGGTACAATTTTGTTCCTTGAAGAACAAAACGTATAACTGTACCTTTAAAGGTACACAATTGGTCCTTAGGGTACAATTAAACCATTGGCAGGCAAGTTCGGTCCTAGTGAGTTGCTGTCCTGCAGAGTTTGACTCCAACCCTGAAAGACATCTATAGAAGCTCTTATTGAGAATTAACAGAGGTTTAGATGTTGGTTTTATTGAAAATATTTGGTCACCATTGTGGTGATGAGTGTTTTCTTTAGTTGGGCAGTTTGACTCTTAGATTTTTATGCGTGTTTGTGTTTTTTGTTACAGTGTTAACAAAACACAAAATCTGTTCAAATCAAAAGAAGCCATAAACAAAAATTGTCATGAAGAAAAATGATTGACTAAACTCATCACTGATTAAAAATATCAATAAATAATATTCACCAACAATACTTTCTTGCCACAGATCAGGCATTCTGAATTTTGATTTTTAAATACATTCTAGATAGAAAAAAGTTTAGACGCAAACAGATATCAAGAATCAGCATATGAATCTCAACAATGGTGACATACTTAATGCTGAAATGCATGCTGGGAGACATGGGTTTTATACTGTGGTGGCTTAGTAGGTTGGAGCTAAACTCTCCAGGACACTTGTACCTTAAAAGGTACAATTTTGTACTCTTTTTTTTGGGAGAGTGTATGTATATTTCATACCCCATGCAAATAAATGCTGGTTGAAATGTATTCAGTCTGAGAGTTGTCGTGACTTAACTTCTTTTTTGCCAGTTGGTGACATTAAAGTTGGCGTTTCTGCACCATAATTATTCGAAAAACTAGTTGGAGACCAATGAAAAACAAACACATCTGTTGTTTGTGTGTTGATTTACTGCAATACTCACCAGCTGAATTTGGTGTGGAAGGCGAGTTGGCTTGGCTGCCGTGGGTGGAGACGTTGGTTGCGCTAGCGGCAGTTCTGGCAGCATACATGTTAGCTTCTTCTTGGAATTTTCCAATGTTTTTCTTGTATCTGATTCTCTTATTTCCAAACCAGTTTGATACCTGAGAAAACAAGAATTAATGGTTAAATCAGAATTCAACTTTAATGTTATTTTTTGTACTACAAATGTCTAAGCATTCATTGTTTTCTGTGTCACTGTTACTGCATTAAAGCATTCCTTCATGCATCAAGCTGTATTAGAGTTAAATAAGTTACAAAAAATTTAATCTTTTCGGTGTGTGTGTGTGCTGGTATATGTGGTTTTTAAGGACACATGTGTATAATGACAGTTTTTGCAACATTAACATGGTTTATGAGGACACTTCCTGTGTCATTGCCAACTAAATGGCTTAAAAAAACATATTAAACATTGCTTTTTTTAAATTCAAAAAATGCCAAAAGTTTTGTTTTATGGGTAGGTTTAGGGGTAGGGTCAGTGTAGGGGGGAAGAATATACGGTTTGTACAATATAAAAACCATTATGCCTATGGAGAGTCCTCACAAAGATAGCGAATCAGACGTGTGTTTATGTGTGTGATTGTAAAGGTTTTGTTTGTAGTATGGTTTTGTATTTGTGAACGAACTTACTGTAGCACAAGACAAATTTCAGACTTTGTCTGACAAATGTATATCATCATCATCATCATCATCATCATCATCATCATCATCATCATCATCATCATCATCATCACTGTATGAGGTGAAGTTTGGTGAGTCTCACCTGTGAGACTGTAATGGAGCATTTCTTTGCCAGCTCCTCCTTGGCCTCCTCACTGGGGTATGGGTTGCTTAGGTGGGAGTAGAAGTATTCGTTCAGGATCTCTGTGGCCTGCTTATTGAAGTTTCTCCTTTTTCGTCTAATGGAAAATGACAGAACAGAAAGAGAGAAAGAGAGAAAGTGAGAAGGAGAAAGAGAGAATGAGAAAGGGAAAGAGCAAAGCCAGCTTTATTCAGAAGCTACAGTGTTCAGAAAGTCCTTCGCATTTGAACCGGCTGTGTGAGATACTCATAAAATGTATTTATGCTACCTCATAAAATGTATGAGATACTTCCACAAACACACACACACACACACACACACACACACACATACACTCATACAGACCTGGCATCAAGGAAGCGGGAGCGCAGGATCATGACCGCCTCGCAGGTACTCTGTTTGAGCTGCATCTGGATGGAGCTGAATTTGCGATGGATGATGCTCACCATACGCTCGATCTCTTTAGGGGAGATAGGCCGAGTGCGAGACTGCTCCCTCAGCAGGTTCATCACATGGGTGGTGAACTCATTACACGCCTGAACATGCACAGAGGGGTGGCGCAAGGATCAGTCTCTGTGCATGTAAACATAACTACAGGAGCTGCTCTCCTGGACAAATATCCTATCCTGAAGAGAGTATGTGTCTTTCTTTGTTATTGTTTTTAAAACATTTAAATTTACAGAGGTCAGTCTCTGAAATCCAGACTCACCATCTGTTCTCTCACCTGCTCA
This sequence comes from Romanogobio albipinnatus, assembly GCA_023566225.1. Classification (NCBI taxonomy): domain Eukaryota; kingdom Metazoa; phylum Chordata; class Actinopteri; order Cypriniformes; family Gobionidae; genus Romanogobio; species Romanogobio albipinnatus. Next base: position 17,644,165 of record CM042244.1, on the reverse strand, counting down.
TACTTCTCCAATTCTGTGTGGTAGATCTGACGGATCTGGGACAGCTTGGCCCGGTAGTCTGAGTGTTCGGCCGAGTTATCGGACCCAGCGCCACCTGCAGCAGCAGCGGCAGCAGCAGCTGCAGCGGACCCGCCTCCTTTCTCGGGTCCGGACACACCCTCGGCTAGCAGCATGTTGTCCAATCGCATGAGTTGAGCATCTGGTGGCTCCTCCTCCTGAGCTCCACGGATACTGAGTACTGTCAAGAAGGAAAGAAAGAATAAAAACGTGAGTCATTTTTGTATGCTCAACTGCTAAAAACAGTTGTTAGTCACCAAAAAAATTCACTGAAGCCTCTTCAGTTTGCTGACATATTATACTGTTTATTATCATAAACAGTATTAGCTTAAGCTAAGATGTGCAATTTCTCAATACAACACTTAAAAATGAGAAGCACATAAATATGTCATGTATACAGTTCCCATTCAGTCGGTCACTCTCGACGCCACGTCGGAGTACCGACGAATAGGAATCTCGCTCGCGAGAGCCAATCTACTTCGAGTGTAACTAAACGAGCCAATGCACATTGGCATGCAATGATTGCACCAGGTGCTCATGCCACGCCGTGCGGGTATAAATGAGACACAGGTGATTGCATCAAATCAACCTTTTGCTTCGGAGCCGGGTGGTAGATGGTAACGCCAGATATCACTCACTACTTCGCAGTCCTGACTGAAGACGGAAGCCGCCTTTCGGAAGCGATCTCTTCAGTCGGTGTTGGTGTGACGGCACAGCAGCGGTCGCGTGGTTTTCGGATCATCTCTCTGTGTTGTTTGTTTAGAGCAATCACAAAGGCTGTTCTCACAGCTGGTTCGGTGCGCTAGGTGGAGAGCGCTGAAAAGCCGTTCTTACGGCTGGTAAGAGAGCGCCTTCGTGTGAGAGAGCGCGCACGTTCAGGCTGCACCCACCCCCTGACCGTGTCGCCGCGACCCCGCCCCCTGCGTGCTTCAGCACCAAGGAGAGCGTCCTTCTGAAAGAGCAAACACAGATAGAGCTTGCGTCTTTTTCAAGATGACATTCTATCTGTGTGTTTCTGGATGCGGTGGTTACCTGTCACCAAGGGATGGTCACCAGCGCTGTATCTCGTGTTTGGGCGTTCAGCACGCTGAGGCAGCGTTGGTGGATGACTCATGTTCTCACTGCGGGAACATGACCATCTCGGAGTTGCGGTCTAGACTCCATCTCGCAAGGGGTGGAGTCCCCGTGCCTCTGCCTCGATCTAACCCTCCACAGAGGGTTGCTTCAGGCAGTGGCACGGGTGATTTGAGGGTTACGGTGAGCGCGCTTCCCCCAGGGAACCAACCCCCGGGGAACCCTCATCCCTCACGCACTCCGCAGCCAGTAGAGCTGCCGTTGGAACGTGGTGGGCCGTCCTCGAGATGTGCACCATCCGTATCCTTCGGGGCTCCCCCTGTTGATCAGATGTCCATCGCTGCATCGGAGGGAGGGTCAGACTTCTCTGGAGATGACGTGTCGGCGCAGGGGGCTCCTTCGGGAAGATCCGCTGTGCCCGATACGGATCCGGAGATGATGGCCATGCTTTCCCGGGCCGCCGAGAAGATCGGGCTCGTGTGGAACCCTCCACCGTGTCCCGAACCTTCAAGGTTGGATGATTGGTTTCTCGGGGTGGCCCGTGCTGGTTCTCAGCGCCCCACCCCGGTTCCTTTCTTCCCGGAGGTGCACGAGGAGCTCACTAGGTCGTGGACGGCACCTTTTACTGCCCGAAACCGGCCCAGTGGATCCTCCTCCCTCATCACCCTCGATGGCGGACCTGCAAAGGGTTACACGCAGGTTCCTCCCGTGGAACGGGCCGTTGCTATGCAACTGTGCCCTAACTCCACATCCAGGGGGAACCCGTGTCTCCCCTCCCGAGCCTGTAGGTACTCGTCCGATCTGATCGGAAAGGCCTACCAGGCTTGTGGAGAGGCAGGCTCCGCCTTACACGCTATGGCGTTGTTGCAGGTTCATCAGGCCCAGGCACTGAAGAACCTGCACGAGGGTGGTCACGATCCCGCAGTTCTCCAAGAACTGAGAACCGCAACGGACCTCGCGCTTCGTGCGACGAAGGTTACGGCGCGGGCCGTGGGTCGTGCGATGTCCACTATGGTGGTCCAGGAACGCCATCTCTGGCTGTGTCTGGCAGACATGAGGGAGACCGACAAGATCAGGTTCCTTAACTCCCCCGTCTCCCAGACCGGCCTCTTCGGCGACGCGGTCCAGAACTTCGCCCAGCAGTTCTCGGCCGCACAGAAGCAGACTGAGGCCATCAGTCACATCCTGCCACGGCGGTCAGCTGCTGTCTCCACCCCGCCGCCGGCAGCACCTCAGTCTGCTCGTCGCCGAGGGCGGCCGCCTGCGTCTGCCTCCGCTCCCGCGTCGCAGCAGCAGCCTCCACCCAAGCGACGTCGTGGAGCCGGGCGCAAGCAGGCCGCCCAGCCCGTCCAGGCTCCTGCCAAGAGAGGTGGCAAAGGCAGGGGCAAGGGCAAGCGGCCCTGAGACGGGCGACCCGGAGATGGGGAGGACTGCTCTTCTGGAGACGGTGACCGCACCGCTCCATCCCCCGGAGGAGGGCCGGGAGGAGAATTTTGTGTTCCGTTTTGTTTCTGTTCCGCCGCTGGGCTCAGCCCCAGCGGTACCCAAATTTTCAATAAAAGAGCAGTTTCCTCCATCTCTGGGTCCTCAGGGGGCTCGGAGAGTTGTGGCCGGTCAAACGCCGGACCACACTCATCCTCCCCCTTCGCCAGCGGGCAGCAGTGGACGACCTCCTCACGTTCCTCCTGCCCACCTGTGGAATCAGGTAAGTGTTGCACAGCACACTCTCACCTCGCTGCGGGCCGCCTCCACGAGACAGCCGCCCCAGCCCGGTACCTGCATTCCACCTCGCTGCCCCACCGTGGGTACGCCGGTGGTCCCTATGGTCCCGCTTGCACGGTCTCTGCGAGCCTGGCTAGAGCTCCCCAGTCCGTCTCGCTGGCTCATTCGGACCATCAGGCTCGGCTATGCGATTCAGTTCGCCCGGCGCCCCCCCAGGTTCAGGGGCGTCCGCTTCACCTCGGTGAATGCTGCAGATGCCCATGTCCTGCGTGCGGAAATCGCTGTCCTACTGGCGAAGGACGCGATAGAGCCGGTCCCTCCAGCCGATATGAAGACCGGCTTCTACAGCCCGTACTTCATTGTACCCAAGAAAACCGGTGGGTTACGGCCAATCTTGGACCTGCGAGTCCTGAATCGGAGCCTCCACAAGCTACCGTTCAAGATGCTCACGCAGAAACGCATTTTCGAATGCATCCGTCCCCAAGATTGGTTTGCAGCGATCGACCTGAAGGACGCGTACTTTCATGTCTCGATTCTTCCTCGACACAGGCCGTTTCTGCGCTTTGCGTTCGAGGGTCGAGCATATCAGTACAGAGTCCTGCCCTTCGGGCTGTCCCTGTCCCCCCGTGTCTTCACGAAAGTCACGGAGGGGGCCCTTGTGCCCATGAGAGAACAGGGCGTTCGCATCCTCAACTATCTCGACGACTGGCTCATTCTAGCACAGTCCAAGGATCAGTTGTGCGAACACAGGGACCTGGTGCTCAGACACCTCAGCCAGTTGGGTCTTCGGGTCAACTGGGAAAAGAGCAAACTCGCCCCCGTGCAGAGGATCTCTTTTCTCGGTATGGAGTTGGATTCGGTCGAACAGACAGCGCGCCTCACGGAGGAGCGTGTCCAGTCGATGCTGAGCTGCCTGAACACGTTTCAAGGCAGGATGGCGGTTCCACTGAAACAGTTTCAGAGGCTCCTGGGGCATATGGCGGCCGCTGCGGCAGTAACACCGCTCGGCCTGCTTCATATGAGACCGCTTCAGCATTGGCTACACGGCCGAGTCCCGAGATGGGCGTGGCAACGCGGCACTCACCGGGTGAGCATCACACCGGCCTGCCGCCAGTCCTTCAGTCCATGGTCAGACCCCTCGTTCCTTCGGGCCGGAGTGCCCCTGGAACAGGTGTCCAGGCACGCTGTGGTTTTCACGGATGCCTCTGCCATGGGCTGGGGAGCCACGTACAACGGGCATGCAGTGTCAGGGGTTTGGACGGGCCCGCACCTGCATTGGCATATCAATTGCCTCGAGTTGCTAGCAGTGCATCTTGCTCTGAGCCGCCTCAAAGCGCGGTTACGGGGCAAAGATGTACTGGTCCGCACGGACAACACTGCGACCGTTGCGTATATCAACCGACAAGGTGGTCTGCGCTCCCGTCGCATGTCGCAGCTCGCCCGCCATCTCCTCCTCTGGAGTCAGAAGTGTCTGAGGTCGCTTCGGGCCATTCATGTCCCTGGTGTGCGCAACCGTGTGGCCGACGAGCTTTCACGAGCTGCACTCCCAGGCGAATGGCGACTCCACCCCCAGGTGGTTCAGCTGATTTGGAGACAGTTCGGGGTGGCACAGGTCGACCTGTTTGCCTCCCCAGAAACGTCCCACTGCCAGTGGTTCTATTCGCTGACCGAGGGTACACTCGGCACGGATGCCCTGGCTCACAGCTGGCCCCAGGGGCTGCGCAAATATGCGTTTCCCCCAGTGAGCCTACTTGCACAGACTCTGTGCAAGGTCAGGGAGGACGAGGAGCAGGTCCTGCTGGTGGCGCCGTACTGGCCCAACCGGACCTGGTTTCCAGAACTTATGCTCCTCGCGACAGCCCCTCCTTGGCCGATTCCTCTGAGGAAGGACCTTCTGACTCAGAGACGGGGCACCCTTTGGCACCCGCGTCCAGACCTGTGGAGGCTTCATGTCTGGCCCCTGGACGGGACGCGGAGGTTCTAGGTGACTTACCCCAAGAGGTAGTTAACACCATCACTTCGGCACGAGCACCGTCTACAAGACAGGCTTACGCCTTGAAGTGGAACCTGTTCGTCGAGTGGTGTTCTTCTCGCCGAGAAGACCCCCGAAGATGTTCGATCGCGTCTGTGCTTTCCTTCCTGCAACAGGGGTTGGAGCGTAGGCTGTCGCCCTCCACCCTCAAGGTTTATGTTGCTGCAATATCCGCCTATCACGACCATGTAGAAGGTAAGACTGTTGGGAAGCACGACCTGGTCGTCAGGTTCCTTAGGGGGGCGAGACGGTTAAATCCTCCTCGCCCCCCCTCCATACCCTCTTGGGATCTTGCTCTGGTGCTCCGAGCACTTCAGAATGCCCCATTTGAGCCTTTGCAGTCAGCAGAGCTAAAGATTCTGTCAATGAAGACTTTGCTGTTGGCTGCATTGGCCTCCATCAAGAGGGTAGGGGACCTGCAGGCATTTTCGGTCGACGAATCGTGCCTAGAGTTCGGGCCGGGTGATACCCACGTGGTGTTGAGACCCCGGCCTGGCTATGTGCCCAAGGTTCCTACCACTCCCTTCAGGGACCAGGTGGTGAACCTGCAAGCGCTGCCCCCGGAGGAGGCAGACCCAGCCCTAGCTTTGCTCTGTCCCGTCCGCGCTCTGCGGGTTTACGTGGATAGAACTCAAAGCTTCAGAACCTCAGATCAGCTCTTTGTCTGTCACGGAGGCCAGCAGAAGGGAAAGGCTGTCTCCAAGCAGAGGATGGCCCACTGGATAGTGGATGCCATCACCTTGGCTTACCAAGCACAAGGTGTGCCCTGTCCGCTCAGGGTGCGAGCACACTCTACTAGAAGTGTTGCATCCTCCTGGGCGCTGGCACGTGGCGCCTCGCTGTCAGACATCTGTAGAGCTGCGGGCTGGGCGACACCCAACACGTTCGCTAGATTCTATAGCCTACGTGTAGAGCCGGTCTCCTCCTGTGTTCTCACCTCAAACGGGTAGAAGCACTGAGAGGCCCCGGCTCTTGTCGGCTTGCTGCGCTACGGCGCTTATATTCTCCAGAAGCAAACTCTGTGAGTCCTCCACCGCCCTCGGTGCCGGACGTGGCGGAACGTCTGGCATCAGGCCCCTTGCCGCTGAATCCTTGAGAACCGGTATTGGGCTTGGGCCATATGAGTGACCCTGCGGGGATCCCATATTTTCTTCCACGGTCGCTCCTACGGGAAGCCCGTGTCTTTCCCTTGGGAGAGCCTTCCCTGCAGTGGGACTGAGCCCCCTTCTCCTGGCGGGCTACGGCTCAGCATTGTACTCCACATAACTCCTTCGGGGTACGATGTGGGCTCCGCAGCGTTCCCTTCTCTAGGGCACGCTTTCCCAGTGTTATCCAATAATCACTGAGCGGGTCATGCGGAACAGCGGTGATGGACTTCCCGGTGTGAGCCCCGTCTCATCAGGTAAGAGAGCTCAGGTGGCTCACACAGGGCACTGGATGGGGGCAGAAGCCATGGCGCTTTGGTAGGGATTCCTATTCGTCGGTACTCCGACGTGGCGTCGAGAGTGACCGACTGAATGGGAACGTCTCGGTTACGTATGTAACCCTCGTTCCCTGAAGGAGGGAACGGAGACGCCACGTCCCGTCGCCATGTCCTCTGTACCCTGCTGGGGTGCCTGTCTACCTACCCGGCTCCTCAGCAAAAGGCTGATTTGATGCAATCACCTGTGTCTCATTTATACCCGCACGGCGTGGCATGAGCACCTGGTGCAATCATTGCATGCCAATGTGCATTGGCTCGTTTAGTTACACTCGAAGTAGATTGGCTCTCGCGAGCGAGATTCCTATTCGTCGGTACTCCGACGTGGCGTCTCCGTTCCCTCCTTCAGGGAACGAGGGTTACATACGTAACCGAGACGTTTTTCACAATTGCTAAGACACGTTTCTTGAAACCTCTACCCATTTTCTCACAACATTAAACACAAAACCAAATCTTCCAACTACATTCACGAAACTTGTCTGGCAAAATCAAACAATCGGCTCAAAAAATCATACACACTTCAGTCAATATATTAACACTACAGGTCATTCATCGGACACTACATTTAAAAAAATGGAGAACACAGTATCCTGAGCAAGAGGTTACAGAAAAAATGATAGATTGTACACAGTAAACTACATCTGCAATTGTGTAAAAACGTATAGTAACTGCAACTAAGGTGAATAAATTGTATACTGTATGTTCTGCAAGTATAGCATTGTATGTATTGGATATTGTATACTATTGAATGTCTGTATATTCAGCACTTGCATACTGTAAAAATACAGTAGTCTAAATACAAAAGCCCAAAAGGCCAAAGAAAAATCTAAATAAAAAAGCATGCTACATACATACTCAAAAATGTTGTGCAAAATAAAAGTCATAGAGATATTAATTCTGCCTTAGTATCATGTCTTCAGGCTGCGTCCCCAGCCTGAGGACTTTGTTCACATCACAGGCAATGTTGTCTCTTGCCAGACAAAGGAAAAAGCCCTCTGGTGTGCCGGATCCTGCCTTGACAACACTCTCCACACCTTGCTCTTTCTCATCCTCTTCCTCCCCATCCACCTTGTCAAAATTCAGTGCACATGTGCACTCTGGACTGGCTTATATTTGGTACAGTTGGTTTGATCATTAGAAACAAGTGTGAACAATTTTAAACCATTGTGTGAATTAAACAATGATAGCTGTGTTGTAGTTGTGTTTAGTTGTGTTTTCGTGAGTGAGAATGTCTTTAGGTTCAGAGAATGAGGTTTAGTGTCTTAGAAATTGTGAAAAACGTTAATATGAATGACCTCCATAAAGTAAATTTCTGCAATAAAATCAACATAATAACATCTCATTGTCTCCTTATGAGCTTTCACCGATCTTGAAAAATGACATATGGCCTCATTTTAATTGCTCTCTTCTTTGTGATTAAAAAACGTGGAACTATACACTGAACTTGGCAGGGCGTGAGATAATAAAACCATAATTTCATTGATTTGCACAAAGATTTAGAAAAAAATATTGTATCAGAGCTATTTTTGGTTCTTGATCTTGTGATATTATAATAATATAAAAGCATTAAATTATTATTATTAAAAGCATTATACTAAATTATTGCTAAGATCATTACCCCCCACACTGCTGTATTTTTCTTTATTTTCATAGAACTGTCAGGTTCTCTGGAAATCTTTCATTTTTCCAATTTAAGTTAATATAGATTAAGTTAATATACCATGAATCTCTACTCTCTGAATCTCTCTGATTTTAGGACTACACATATATCACAGTTTATATTGGCTGTGTTACAAAGGTACTCAGTCCTGTGCATTAACATCTACATTACATTCAACTCCAGTGCAGGTCCAATTATCACCTTATTTAAATGTAAAATATGGTCAAAATGATTTGGTAAAATATGTTAACAGAGCTAAGAGTATGACACTGTTATTGGTAGCAGAAAGTATTATCAAATTAGCAAGAAACAAACATGCAAAAAGTGGAAGATGTTTAGGATTCTGTGTGGGTCTGGTTATTACTAAACGAAGAAAATAAGATTTTATAAGGTCTCTCAGAGGAGTTTTGTTCGTGCGGTGCTATTACAACATGATAAACTGTTGTATCTTTGTGTGCCACTAGATGTCTCTCCTTCTGTTCTGTTCAGAGACCGACAGCAGACAGAACCTGTACAAGCCATTGATTCAACAAAGAGCAACTTGAGACAGCATACAAATCTTGATTTTCAAAAAATTTCACAAACAACCATCCGCACATTTCGCTAGAAGACCAGCTTGACAATAAAGATCCACAGCAGTAAACAATGCTAGAATGCAAACACAGTGTCAATATGGCTTATTTAAACAGTAACAGCCTTTTTAGAATCAAATTTATATATACACATGCACACTAATGTTCAAAAGTTAGGGGTCAAATAGATGAGGACCACAAAACCAGTCATAAGTGGCACGGGTATATTTGTGGCAATAGCCAACAATACATTGTATGGGTCAAAATAAACGATTTTTCTTTTATGGCAAAAATCATTAGGATATTAAGTAAAGATCATGTTCCATGAAGATATTTAGTAAATTTCCTACTGTAAATATATCAATTATTATTAGTAATATGCGTTGCTAAAGACTTCATTTGGACAACTTTAAAGGCTTTTCTCAATATTTAGAAAGGACCCTTTTGTGGTCCCGGGTCACAAATACAAACAGCCTTTGGAAAAAAAAGAATTACCAATGTACCAATTACTAAGAGACTTTATGGAAATACAGCCCATAACATTAAAAACAAAAGATAGGAAGATAGGAAGCGTTTACCCTTCTTTTTAAAAGTTTATACTATTCCAACTATATGGAAATATATGATTTGTTTTTATTTGCAATAAGCATTGTTTTTTTCTCCTCTGTATTCATGAGTTCACACTTAGATATAATCAGATATAGTATAAAATATGCGTATTTGGCGTGCTGTCCGAGGAAAGGGCTCCAAGCTCCGAGCTTTGGTCTGAACACGGAGCACCATTTCTGTGACTCAATCAGAAAAGGCGGCAACCCACCAGTTAAGAGCAGCTGATATAATGTGACCCATATGGCTTATTACATACACTATATTGCCAAAAGAATTGGGACACCCCTCCAAATCATTGAATTCATGTGTTCTAATCACTTCCATGGCCACAGGTGTATAAAATCAAGCACCTATGCATGCAGACTGCTTCTACAAACATTTGTGAAAGAATGGGTCGCTCTCATGAGCTCAGTGCATTCAAGTGTGGTACCATGATATGTTGCCACCTGTGCAATAAGTCCATTCGTGAAATTTCCTCACTACTAAATATTCCACGGTCAACTGTTTGGGATATGTTGAATGGAGAGTCAATAGCTAACGACCTCCAAACTTTGTGTGGCCTTCAGATTAGCTCTAGAACAGTGCGGAACAGCCGAGCAGCTGAATCCAAGCCTTACATCACCAAGTGCAATGCAAAGCGTCGGATGCAGTGGTGTAAAGCACGCTGCCACTGGACTCTAGAGCAGTGGAGACGTGTTCTCTGGAGTGACGAATCACGCTTCTCTGTCTGGAAATCTGATGGACGAGTCTGGGTTTGGCGGTTGCCAGGAGAACGGTACTTGCCTGACTGCATTGTGCCAAGAGTAAAGTTTGGTTGAGGGGGGATTATGGTGTGGGTTGTTTTTCAGGGGTTGGGCTTGGCCGCTTATTTCTAGTGAAAGGAACTCTTAATGCTTCAGCATACCAAGACAATTTTAGACCATTTCATGCTCCCAACTTTGTGGGAACAGTTTGGGGATGGCCCCTTCCTGTTCCAACATGATAACATGCAAGTTCCATAAAGACATGGATGAGCGAATTTGGTGTGGACGAACTTGACTGGCCTGTACAGAGTACTAATCTCAACCCAAAAGAACACCTTTGGGATGAATTAGAGCAGAGCCTTCTCGTCCAACAGTGCCTGACCTCACAAATTCACTTCTAGAAGAATAGTCAAAAATTCCCATAAACACACTCCTAAACTTTGTGGAAAGCCTTCCCAGAAGAGTTGAAGCTGTTATAGCTGCATAGGGTGGGCCAACTTCATATTAAACCCTACGATTAAGAATCGGATGTCATAAAAGTTCATGTGCATGTAAAGGCAGGCATTCCCAAACTTTTGGCAATACAGTGTATGTAAACCTGCAAAAACAGCTACTGTCTGTTGCCGCTACCGCAGTAGAGGCAATGCAAACGTTCCTGTGACATCATTCTGAAGATGACAGCGGAAGGTGAGGCAACCAGTGTGTTGCAATCTGTTTCCACAACCCAAACCCAATCAGCCCAGCCTCTTCCAATCAGCCTACTCCCACTGCAAATGCCAGGGGCTGTCCGAGGGCTTCACAGGTCAAGAGTTCAGGGCACGGGTTGAGCGACACCAGTGAGGTCAGATTTCTCCAGAGAACGCTGGCAGTACCGCAAACATCCTGCTTTTTTAGCATGCTCTTCACTTGTACGGTATGTGTTTCTTAAAGTGATTATTTTCTTGAACTCTTTACTCTTCGCTTCAACTCTTTGACGATGGCTTCAGCCTGTTTTCAACCGATCTTGTTCTGCTTTTCGAATAACACTGACTGTCCAATTTCAGGCTCGTCTCTATTGTCTGCCCACCCAACTATTTCAAAGCGAATAAAAAACACAAGTGTATATCAATAGCTCAAAAGAAGAGAGAAACAGCGAGTCTTTTATGCCTTTATAATAGAAAGAGACAGCAACACTGGAACGTGACTGGTGTACGGCATTGACTAAAGGAACACAGGCCCAGAAGTGTGCAACGTTCATCTGGAGAGGAAATCTAATGAGGCAAATAATGATTTATTCATTCCAACCATATCCTCCAGTGCACAATTAAATGCATGAAATATATTAAATAAATACAATGAATGCGGATAATCATACAATTCACTTTGCTGTTGCTTAATTACCCCAAACCGACGCAATGCACTTTATTTATTTTTATTCAGTAATGGCATGGCAATCGATTAGGACGTAATGCTGCCGGCCCTGCCTGTGCGTGTGTGTGTGTGGTCCATTCCCAATGTGCTGCTGATGTGAACTGAGCTGAACTCAACCACCCGCAGACAAACATTAACAGTTTTCTGAGGAGCAGATCATTCCCTCTTTCTGTCTTCCTTCTATCTCTTTCTGTAGGAGAAGATGGGATAAGACGACCCCCTTAAGAACATTGTGTTTTCATCCAATATATTATTAGAGGAAAATAATATATTATTAGGTTACAGCTACACTATTGGGGTAAACTTGTCCCAGCTGTAATGAGATTTTTAAAATGATCTAATGCATCTTATTTAGTAGTTTATTTCATTTGGGTGAAAAATTACAACAACAACAAAAAAAGACAACAAAAATATCGGTTACACTTTATTTTATGGTGTCATTGTTACAGTGTAAGTGAAGTGACGTGACGAAATGAAGTGAAGTGACTGAAGTGAAGTGACGTGTGGCCAAGTATGGTGACCCATACTTGGAATTTGTGCTCTGCATTTAACCCATCCAAGTGCACACACACAGTAGTGAACACACACACACCATGATAACACAACCGGAGCAGTGGGCAGCCATATTGCTGCGGCGCCCGGGGAGCAGTTTGCTGTTTGCCTTGCTCAAGGGTCTCACCTCAGTCGTGGTATTGAGGGTGGAGGAGAGTGCTGGTTATTCACGGCCCCCACCGACAATACCTTCCGGTTTCAAGTCCGACTCTCTAACCATTAGGCCACGACTGCCCACAGTGAGGAAAATAAGTATTTGAACACCCTGCAATTTTGCAAGTTCTCCCACTTAGAAATCATGGAGGGGTCTGAAATTGTCATCGTAGGTGCATGTCCATTGTGAGACATAATCTAAAAAAAAATCACAATGTATGGAAATCACAATGTATGGTTTTTTAACTATTTATTTGTATGATACAGCTGCAAATAAGTATTTGAACACCTGAGAAAATCAATGTAAATTTTTGGTACAGTAGCCTTTGTTTGCAATTACAGAGGTCAAACGTTTCCTGTAGTTTTTCACCAGGTTTGCACACACTGCAGGAGGGATTTTGGCCCACTCCTCCACACAGATCTTCTCTAGATCAGTCAGGTTTCTGGCCTGTCGCTAAGAAACACGGAGTTTGATCTCCCTCCAAAGATTCTCTATTGGGTTTAGGTCTGGAGACTGGCTAGGCCACGCCAGAACCTTGATATGAATCTTACAGAGCCACTCCTTGGTTATCCTGGCTGTGTGCTTCGGGTCATTGTCATGTTGGAAGACCCAGCCTCGACCCATCTTCAATGCTCTAACTGAGGGAAGGAAGTTGTTCCCCAAAATCTTGCAATACATGGCCCCGGTCATCCTCTCCTTAATAAAGTGCAGTCGCCCTGTTCCATGTGCAGAAAAACACCCCCAAAGCATGATGCTACCACCCCCATGCTTCACAGTAGGGATGGTGTTCTTGGGATGGTACTCATCATTCTTCTTCCTCCAAACACGTTTAGTGGAATTATGACCAAAAAGTTATATTTTGGTCTCATCTGACCACATAACTTTCTTCCATGACTTGGCAAACTTAAGACGGGCATTGACATGTGCTGGTTTAAGCAGGGGAACCTTCCGTGCCATGCATGATTTCAAACCATGACGTCTTAGTGTATTAGCAACAGTAACCTTGGAAACGGTGGTCCCAGCTCTTTTCAGGTCATTGACCAGCTCCTCCCGTGTAGTTCTGGGCTGATTTCTCACCTTTCTTAGGATCATTGAGACCCCACGAGGTGAGATCTTGCATGAAGCCCCAGTCCGAGGGAGATTGACAGTCATGTTTAGCCTCTTCCATTTTCTAATGATTGCTCCAACAGTGGACCTTTTTTCACCAAGCTGCTTGGCAATTTCCCCGTAGCCCTTTCCAGCCTTGTGGAGGTGTACAATTTTGTCTCTAGTGTCTTTGGACAGCTCTTTGGTCTTGGCCATGTTAGTAGTTGGATTCTTACTGATTGTATGGGGTGGGCAGGTGTCTTTATGCAGCTAACGACCTCAAACAGGTGCATCTAATTTAGGATAATAAATGAAGTGGAGGTGGACATTTTAAAGGCAGACTAACAGGTCTTTGAGGGTCAGAATTCTAGCTGATAGACAGGTGTTCAAATACTTATTTGCAGCTGTATCATACAAATAAATAGTTAAAAAATCATATATTGTGATTTCTGGATTTTTTTTTTTTTTAGATTATGTCTCTCACAGTGGACATGCAACTACGATGACAATTTCAGACCCCTCCATGATTTCCAAGTGGGAGAACTTGCAAAATAGCAGGGTGTTCAAATACTTATTTTCCTCACTGTATATATTTAAGTATTGCCTGAGTAATATTAATTAGCTACATGTACTTACTATAGGGTTTGGTTGATGGTTAGTTGAATGAAATGATGCATAATTTAAATTCTTTACTATAAATGTAACATATGTAACAAGGATACTGTAAAATAAAGTGTTACCAAAATATCACAGAATCACAATCAAATCCCCAAAACATAAATTTTCTGTTGACATGCCAAAATGAATAAGAGCTTAACCATTTAATTAATTCAGATGAAATATCTAGACATTAAGAAAATGAAAGGTGGGATGGACGTGTTACCTACATCTTAACCATTTCGTTCTCTTACTTGTTTTCTCTCTTACTTTTTTGCATGTGCTATTTAGCACCATGAACTGCAGCAGTTTTTACTAGTCTCTAATGGACAATTTTACTTTTGGAGGATTTTCAGATGTGACAAGCCTTAATTTCACCCTCCCAGCAGTCGTTTTCCTTTTCACAGCTGATTTGCCGATCTAGAACCCACGCACCTGATAGCAAGACCTAATTTCACTCTCTTCACTTCTATAACAAGGCCAAGCGGGTCTGGTATTCCCTGTGATAATCCTGAGAAAACTCGCATCTTCCTCATGTTTGTGAAATTGTAATCTTTTTTAAATGTATGCTCGATCACAAGGTTGAACAGTCTTGTAATCCTCCTTTGGAGCAATAAAAAGTGTTTCGTTTAGGCGAAACGAGGCGTTAACGCAGTCAGGGGCTTCGAGCTAGGTTTAGTCAGGGGGTTTATCTTTTCAATGTCTAAACCAAGCCTGGTATCAACTTCAGGGAATTAAGTTGGGAGTCAAAGAGTGGAATGGATTACTGTTGAGACAGGAGGATTTGGCCTGATTTTGTATCAGAAAGACAGACACATAGCAGACTCGTGGCTCTTTAGTTCTCGGTAAAAAAAACTCCTTGGAGGAGAATGTGTGAACAATTTTGCTGAAATGTTCAGCATTTCTAAATGTTGTACTACCATCTATTATTATTATGCTATTTTAAATGTTCCTAATTTAGTTTTAAATGTCTCCTACAATACAATGCATCCAAGATTAAATTTTTTTTTTTTTAAAACACTTTAATTTTCTCATAATTGAAACATCTCTTTTCTCACAGTGTCTGAAATGGTTTGATAAAGAAATCAGTCTCTCGAAACCCCTCCTTTCTGAGAGACTACTCTGCTCTGATTGGTCAGATGACCCAGTCTGTTGTGATTGGTCGACCACTCACAGTGCTTGTCAGAAATGAAATGTCGATTATACTAGAGAGCCACCGGTCGACCATCAATCGGAACTGGGCGGGTTTTACTTCAAACAGCAACCAGTTTTTTTTATTTATTTATCTCTGTTCTGGACTGCATTGCAATAATTTTCCAAAATGTAATTTGTGTGGAAATATCACGAATTCTGTAAACAAGACGTTAACACAGGCCAGGGAAGGGACAAGCTGAAGAAGGACACAGAGAGGAGAGGAGAGCACATAAAATACTGTACCATGCTCAGAAGGCTCACTGTTCCAGATTAAATATTGGAAGAAATATATAAATACTGAATTGGGGGTGGGGTGTTATTTTAATGTATCTCTGAAGGCACTGTCTTCAGAAAAGTTTCGATGGCATTTTCTATTTCTCTTAAGTTCGTATAATGCCTATTAAAGTAGTGTTTATAAGCGCAGCGCAGCTTTGATTACATGCAAGGAAACGCTGTATCGCTACTGTTCCATAAGCGCCACCTACTGTGAGAAAGTGAGTTAGCATTCTCATTCTCATGCAGGTATGTTTTATGTAGCATAATTTCACAAACCCAAAGTCAGACCAATCGTTTTTTGCTTTAAATTTCGATCAATTTAATGCATTTTAATTTCTTTTTTTTATTATTGAACGATAGTGTAAATGTATTATTTGACCTAGAAAATTCACTTACTTCGTTCTACTATAAAGATATAACCACACACATAGTCAGTGAGCAAAGTTGATTTGTTTCTGAGCGAGAATAACAGCGATGTGGCTAGCCTGACTATATAAAGCCAGAGATTAAGTAATCGTCCCACTCTGGCATGTTTTAATTGAACGGTGACAGGAGACAATTCCCACCTCTCTCTGTACTCATCTATAATTAATCTGTGGATGGAGGAGGTCCTATCAATGACATTACATTGTGTTAATTGCACCGGAACGAATGTACACACACACACACACACAAGACAAATAATATACAGATGGCAGGGGCACATTCTGATGCATTGAAGTTACGGTCTTATTGTGAAAACCTCTTACAAACCCCTTTAATTTTGTCACTTGGCATTTGTATTAACACAACCATGATCCCATAAAAAAAAAAAAACTAGACAGAGACATGACCACAAAGCCAACCAGTCAAAACAAAAAAAGAAAGGAAAAACAAAAAATGCAAACAAGCCGCCCCGGCGCTGCTATGTTTTCATACTGCCCAGCCCCCTCCCTGGCCTCAACTCCCTGTGAGCGTCTTAAATGAAAGCATGTTTAATTAATGATGTTGAAGTATTCTGTCACAATTAGGAAGATGTATGGTCAAACAAGGCGCTTGTGATGGCCCTGACAAGGATGATGAAAGTTTCCCTTCCTGGACTGGCACTGGCAGCCAGCGCTGGGCCCTGGAGCTTCTCCAGATGCAGTCAATACAGTAACCTGAGACCTGAGATCTCCAAGCAGACTCATGCAGTCAGCCAACAAGCATCTAATGCACCTCACTACACCACACGCCTTAGTTAGAATATACCGTAAACATGATAAAGCGACACATATCTTTGAGTTTCATGCATTTGAACAATTTACTATCAATTTCAGGCAAGAGTTATG
This sequence comes from Romanogobio albipinnatus, assembly GCA_023566225.1. Lineage (NCBI taxonomy): Eukaryota > Metazoa > Chordata > Actinopteri > Cypriniformes > Gobionidae > Romanogobio > Romanogobio albipinnatus. The sequence goes on along the minus strand of CM042244.1, from coordinate 17,627,577 downwards.
ACATATCCTTACAAAAAATTACCACTGTAACCCTAATTTTTGCCTAAATATTAGTTACTAACAGGGATGCACATATATTGCACCAATATATATATATAATGGTCAATATTGAGCCAATAATAATTGTAATGTTATGGTCAATACAATATTAGTATTTATTTTATTTATTAAATGCATAAATAAATTAAATGGTTTTATATTATATTGTTTTTTTTGCTTTTTTTTTTTTAAATAATGCTAAAACTAAACATTCTCACAGGCATATCAACCTAACTAGACTGATCATTTAACAAAAATAAAATTGTCTGATATCAAATTGCACACAGATAATGTTGGCATCCATAGCTTTTGGTGTTAATTTTATGTGGTGGGGCCTATTTTGGCAGGGCAAGTACAAATTTGAATTAGTCCATATTGAAATCACGATTATTTAACACCATTATTGGTGGGCGATAAGTCTTCTTTGACATTTGAGTAATTTTAAATATCAGTGAAATTTCACAATTATTGATACTTCAACAAAACTAATACTAGGTTATCTAGTAAAAGATCCTAAAACCATTACAGTAATAAGAAAGACAGGAAGAATAAGAGTAAACCGCAATACAATAAGAACAAAAAATACAAATTAAATAAACTGTGTTTTAGGTTTATCAGGAAGATGTACTAACAGTGGTATTCAGATAAGTAATAGCCAACAGCAAAGAATTCAATAATCAAATGTAAAAAAACACTGCACAGTCTTACTGTATACATTAAATATAGATGAATCCTTATTTAAGCTACTTAAGTTATTCAGTCAAGATTTTCTTTTGTCATTTGTTGTTTGATTATTAATCTGCTGTCACTTTAAGAGATAACGCATTTGTTTTCTTTTTCAACTGTGTACATTTACTTAAGACATAACCCACTGTGTTTACGTGAATACTCTCCAAAAAAGTATGCATTTTGGCGCGTATCCGAAGCCCATTTGCTTATCCGCGTTCGACTCTGACTCGAAGCGTGCGCACAGAAAGCCGCCTGGGGAACAGTGTCTCTTTTGCGGCTTAATGCGCTTTTAATAACACTGTTTAATATCAAACATGTCCCAGAGTTTAGCAACAGTAGACTGCACTGTACAACACTCACTTATTTGACTGATATGGATGTTAAGTTTGGCTTAGGGAGGAACAAAAGTGCACTGCTGTGAAGGAAATGAACGTGCACTGGACGGAATGCGGCAGCGGCACAATAATCATTTTACCTCGATTATCTTGTTTCATAATAGTTGGAAGCTGAAATCGCAAATCATTACGATTAAATCAAACAGCCCTATACAGGCCTATATACATCAAGTTACCAATATTTACTGTACATAGAATAACAGTTGCTTTGGTATTTTGGTGGAAACTAAACCATGATAAAATAAACAAACAGACACTTCTTTTCATGACTGCACTTCTGGTGTGTATTATTTCTCTAATAATACAACGGCTCATCGTCAGTTATTCCTTAATAAAAGTGAGCAAAGCAAAGAGCATTTGTTATAAATCTCAAGGGCCATCTATTTAGTTTTTCTCTATTTCTGACTTTCTCTCTCTTGTCTGTGTCATGGTGGGCCTGTCACCAACTTGTCTGAGAGACCAAAAGAGGGACAGCGACATGCTAATGTAACACTGCCGTCATTATACACAGCCTGAATACAGTGAGAGAGAGACAGAGAGAGAGAGAGAGAGAGAGAGAGAGAGAGAGAGAGAGAGAGAGAGAGAGAGAGAGAGAGAGAGAGAGAGAGAGAGAGAGAGAGAGAGAGACTATCTATGGTACAGGCAGCATAATAATAACATCCACAGTCATTCAGCACAGCTCTGTTCTTCACTCTTTGTTTGTGATGTAGGGATTCTGACTGTTTTGCTAATCTATTGCATTCTGTGTTACTGCCACATGCTGAAAATCTCATCCCACAACACAAATAAAAGAGGTTTCACTGGTCCTGTATGCATTTACAATGCATACAGAACAAAGAGTTCTTCATTTAAATCAGTTCAGACTCCATATTGACATCTCGAAAATAATGACAGAAAGGCTCAAGGAATCAGAAGGTGACAGAATGAACACTGAAGATGCAGGGGAGGCGGAGAAAGAACTGAAATGGAATGGTAAAGTACGTTAAAAAAAAGTCAATTAAAAAAATGAACTGGAGAACACTGCCATGATGACAGCTGGTGGGAGCTGAGATGACAGGCGTTACATTACGCAGCTTTGGTGGCTGCCGTTGTTCCCTTTCTTTCCCCCCCTTCCCCCTTCCCTGCGGACGATGGTCAGCGAGACGGGTTAGGAGGAGAGCAGAGAGATGGGATGCCACTGGCCCCCAAGCTACAGCTAATAACCATGATTAGCATTAGCAAGCCTCCACCAGGCAGTCTGGTGCACACCACAAGACAATTTAGAGCTACGCACTTCTACTTAAAGACCTTCATTAAAAGAATTTGTTATTCAAAACAGGCGACGCAAAGTGTCCTCAGGCTATCAAAGTCCTGTCTTTTAAGGTGCCTTGGAAACGAACCTCGCTAGATCTAATCAGACTTCAGCTTGGTGCATTAAGCTAGCTGAGTTTTTATAGCCTTTGGGCTAAATTAGATGTCTTTCGCTTGGGTATGTTGCCAGGACAGATCACAGGGACAAGAATACATGAGAACGGCTCATTTAGTTCACGGTGTATGACATATAAACCATAATATAACATCTCAACATACTAAAAACACAAAGTTCCCACAGTTTTTGACTGTTTGTCAATAACACTCCACTTTGACACTTGCATTGGCTTCTAACAGACACGTATTGAGTTTCCAGAGTTGCTCTATAATGTCTGTCTCTTAAAGAGCTGGAGATGGGAAATGATCCCTTTGAAAGACAGCGACAGTGATCAAAGTCAGAATTAATTATGCACGCTTGTCTCTCTCCCCCTCCTCCTCTCCCAGTGAATTTTGCTAATCTAATCGAGCTGGAGCGGAATGGTTTCCTCTCTGTCATCCCTTGCATGCGTGTGGTGCCTGTTTACTAAAGGGAGAGGTGCGTATGACTTAATCTCTGCTCCTTGGGGATTCTGCCAGCTCTCTGTATATTGCTTCCTTTATGAGGATTGCATGTTAGAGAGGAATTTCTCTGTAACAATCAACCTCCAAGGAAATCAAGTCATCTTTCTCCTCGAATAAATACCTGCAGAGTTATACTTGAAGGCTGACATATAAAGCAGAGAATATACCTTTGAAGCAATTGTTCACACAATCCTCCATATTTTGTTCTAAAGAATGACATTCTTTCTTCTGTAGAACACAAAAGGAGATGTTTTGAAGAATGTTAATGCTGCTCTTTTCCTTACAATGAAAATAGATGGGGACCAGAGGCTGTAAAGGCTCCAAAATGACAAAAGAGCACCATAGAACAACATTAAAGCCCTTGTGACGTGTCCGTTCTTTTTCAAGTTTTCTAACTGCTTTATGAGAGGAACTGTCAATCGTGCTAGCATGAATGGGGTGCTTTTGTAGTGGAGTGCGCTTGCATAGGCAATACAAATATTTAAAAAGCTGGAAAATTAAGTTTTTGAGTGCAAACCGTCCTTTTATGGATAAAATGAACGAGTGAAAATATAAAATGAATGAGTTTTAAAAAATATCTTTTCACTTCAAGTCTTCATAGATCATATTCCCTCTGTTTTTGACCCATTCAATATGACAATAAAACAGTAATAATTATTTTTATTACGATTATTCTCAAATAAAAATTACTATATTGCAAAATAAATAAATAAATAAAGAAATAAATAAAGAAATAAATATATATATATATATATATATATATATATATATATATATATATATATATATATATATATATATATATATATATATATATATATATATATATATATATATATAAAATATATTAAAAAAAATAATTTACATTACAAATACTTATGGTTTATTAATATTTTATTTTCAAACATTAAACCATCAAAGCTTTTATTGTAGTGGTTGCTACAATAAAACCCACAGTGCATATATTTATTTCATTAAATGGATGCCTTTGAGATTTGATAATTGCACTAAGCTATATTGTGATTTCGATTTCAGACTGAAATTTTATCCTTAAAATGTAACTTGGCTTGAAAATTTTGCATGACATGTAACCAAGCGGCAACCTCCCGCAGTTTCTCTTGAAGCCAATATGGAAGTGACTTAAACTGTAATTCATCGACTGGCCGCTAGGGACAGGCTCCAGAAAGGAGCAGAATCTCATTGACCCCCATGTTAAAATGCCCAACTTTACAGCAGAAAAAAACATGTTTACAGCCTGGTACAAATTGTGGTTTTGGTCTATATAGCTAATTTTGCCCTTCATGACAACTGTGAGGGGGGTGCATTTTTTTATAACTCATTCGTTTTAATTATATAAAGCCTTAAAGTTCTGCATAATTAAAGGCGTGGCCACTTTGAGTGACAGGTGGATAGCCATTTATCTGCTGTCTGTCAGTCATCACGTCACCTCAGCTCGGCCCATGTCCCGCCTCTTTGCCCATTTTCTATTATCCAGGAGTGACGTGCGATGATGCTCTTACAAGATGGCAGCGGCCAGCTCGACCCTACTTTACGCTACAAAACTGCTCTTCAGAATCCTATGGGTGACATCACTGACACTACGTCCATATTTTTCACAGTCTATACTGTAACTTGGCTTGAAAATCTTGCATGACACTCATGGTCACCATTCATTTTCATTGTATGAAAAAAGAGCAGTGTGAACATTCTTCAAAACGTCTTGTGTTTTTAGAAACCTGCAACCTTCCTTTCTTTCATGAAAAACTAAAGTGAATAATGACAGATGTTTTAATTTTGGGTTGAACTATTCTTTTATTTAAATCTAAACATTCCCAAAAAAGCAACTTCAGTGAATGAATTTGTCTTTAAAAAAAAAAAAAATAACATAGCAGGACTGCATGTGGCTTGATGTTCATCTGTGCAGGTGGGGTTAAGAGCAGAGGTGAACGTGTGAGAGCAGTAACCTCGCTCTGTAATGGCCCTAAAAAGGGTCTCTATATGAGCGACAGCATGTAAAGGGAGCCCCTGCACGCTCGTCGAGGTCCCCGTGGTGTGTATTTGCACGCGTGGCACATTTCATAAGGCTTCGCTCTTTGACTGGTGATGAGTTTATGCGAAAGTAATTAACAGTAATTAATCCTTAATTACCATAATTAGCCAAGTCGCAGTAAATTAAACCACATCTGGAGGCAGATGAAAGGGGCTCGGCAACCGAAACGGTCTGTTTTCTATTTTTTGCACTTTTTTTTAAGAGGACTGGGGGCGAAACCGAAGCCATCTGACAGCATTTGGTGGCAGCTACCTGTTTGATCAAGACTCCTGTGTTTTTTGCTCTCGATCCCATGAGAATGACTGAATGAGTGAAGCTAAGGGGGATGGAGCATGATGGGAAGGGGGAGGAATGAGGGATTCATTTCAAACTACAATAACCTCTCATCTCTAGGGGAGCATCTCCCTTAAGCTACGACACAAGGACGTGCAACATATGGCCACTCGCAGACACACAGACAATTGCCTGTGGTGTCTGGCTTCTCTGGAACATAGATGTCTGCATCTCACATATGACACCGGGTTCTCAGAGATAGCAGCCGTCCTCATCAGATAAATCCATCTCTGTGCGATCCAGAGTCATTTCAATCCCTCTATGGATAAATGCAAACATGAAGAGTGTTTTATCAAATACAGACCTATTCACATGGGAATATTTTTCCCTGAGGAGCTCAAATAAATTTGTGTGTTCTACATACGTACATTGAGGTTTTCAAATCAGGCATCCTCTGAGAAATCTGATCTTGCGCATTATTTTTTCATAATTCTACTCATTTATTTTTATTTTGAGCTAATTTTCTTGTTGCAGAAATATACAAAAAACAGGAAATTATATTATAGGAAGGACCCCTGCAGCACCTCATGTGTCAAGGTGAAGGAAGTCTTTTAAAATATCAGATAATTTGACCTTTGTTTGACAAGACAAGGTTTGTAAAATGTGAGGATGTAAAATGTCATCTGGTGCGACTAACCCCAAAAATGCAATGTTTATGAAATGAATTACAAAAATACTTTAAAAGATCAGAAAAATAATATCAAAATGTGTAAGGAACTAACTATTAACTAAAACAAAAATTATAAAAAAAATAAAAATAAAAAAAATAAAAAAACATTCAATAATTCATTTTAAAAAGCTCAAATAAATAAATCAATTAAAAGTTGCAGTTGAAGCACTAAAATTGCTAAAATAAAAATCAATTAAAGCTAAATAGAAATATTTAAAAAAACAAAAACTAATAAAAATGTCAAAAGCCCATACATTTACTAAAACAAACTAAATTTAAAATGAAATATCAAAATTAAAAGCTCATTCAAATATGTATAAATAAATACTATACTAGTATTTAAATAACATTAAAATAATACATGACCGTCATTAAACTTTTCATGAAAAAAGACGTTTTTCAATGCATTAAATCCAACAGGAATACATGAGGAGTACATGTCTAATATTTTAGCACATTCAGATTTGTCAATGTCCCATACAAGTCTTGTTTATTTCAGTGGGTTTTGTGATGGATGTATCCAGAGCACATGACCTTCCATAACACTCACATACTCCCATTTTAATAAAAACTGGAGATCCCAATCCTGTCAAATCAGTACATAGAATCATAGACATCCTACCTTAATAATTGTAACTCAAACATCGTTTAGAAAGCTAATCTCATCCCAATAGTGCTTAAGTGATGCACCAATAAACTAAACACTCAAACAGAGAAATGAAAGTGCTGTGGGCTGTGGATGCTTGGCATGTGTGTGTCACTCTCTAATCAGTTATTTACACAGAGTGTGAGCAGATTAAATTGGGATTAGGCTATTTGCCACACCCGCAGGCAGCCTATGCACCCATGTGCCTTCCCAGCCGCCCACTAAACCACAAAGATTTACATTGCCTCCATATCCAACAGCTCCAACTCTGGCACAACATCCGGCAGATAAGCACTTATCTGCAGAACATATTCACAAACATGCCATGTGTCAACAGTGCACAAACATTCAACATTGAAATCATACCAGTGTTCCACATCCAATAACAACTGCCCAAAACTCAGTGTTCAAAATTCAGCACAATAAAGAAGCATAAAAGAGTCTTTATGACTTGTGAGATGAATTCTTCTGAAACCATATGACAGATTTGCGTTGGTTGGGAACCGTTCAAAAGTTGGGGGTCGGCAATAATTTTCTATGTTTTTGAAAGACGTCTTGTGCACCGAGGCTGCATTTATTTGATTAAAAACACAGTAAAGAGAGTAATATTGTGAAATAATGTTACAATTCAAAATAACTATTTTCTATTTTAATATATTCTAAAATATATTTTATTCCTGTGATGGCAAAGATGGCATTTTCAGCATCATTACTCCAGTCTTCAGCGTCACATGATCCTTCAGAAATCATTCTAATATCCTGATTTTGTGCTCAAGAAACATTCATTATTATTATTATTATTATTATTAATGATGAAAACAGTTGTGCTGCTTGATAAAAAAAAATGGCAGGCTTCTTTGATGAATAGAACGTTGTAAAAGCATTTATTTTAAATAGAAATCTCTGTAACATTATGTCTTTATGGTCACTTTTAACCAACCTCTTGCAATACTTGTCTTAAAATAATTTATAATTGAAATTATCTCACATAGATTCTTCTTTCATAGATGTATTCCTTTAAAGTACTACAAGAATCGTCAATGGAACTGTTAAGGAACCAGAATCGAAAGAGAGATTTTATTTGGAACTGGAGTCATTAAATTCATCTTCTGTATTTTTTTTTTTTTTTTTACAGGAGTTCAATCCAATTAAACATTTTTAAAATCTCTTCTTTTGTGTTGCACATAAAAAAAATAACCGTTGAAATGACATGAGGGCGATTAAATAAAGTAAATCAATTTTGGATGAACTCATCTTTTAATTATCAAGAGAATCTTGTAAACTGCATTCTGTGAGCCCATCGTAGTGAACTATTTAAAACAAATGGTCTGCATGTCTCTGCAGGATTGGCCCACAGATCGTTTGCTGTTGAGGTGTAAATTAGAGCACTGGTAGAAGGCGAGAAAAGTCTATTAGCACACACGCTTGGACCCGATTCTGGCGAAGAAACTGGATCTTAAATGACCCCAAGGTACACAGCGGTACGGAGGGCAGGTTCAAGGCATGGTTGTACATCTAAACCTGTTACTTCAATAACACGTTGCTAACGTGATCTCACTCCAAGTGCAAGCCGGAGAGGAGATCTCACACTGTGTACCGGACTTGACACGTCTTATGTAAACAAGAAAAATGAGAGGGCTTGCCAACACTGACACAAGCACCATCTCTAATTGGACTATAGCCTATAAGCTATTTTTCTTAGTTAACATAATTTCCTCGTACACTATAAATGTCTTGTGGAAACAAGACTGTTAGTGTTTTTGAATCTGACTACTTAAAAAGTAGTCAGTAACAGGTCTCATCTGGAATCTGCAGAAGAAAATGTCAAGTTACCTTGCAAACAAAAGAATATTTTGCCATACACTACTTTCTATCCCCATACACATTTTGTTATTGTGATGTCTCTGTCTTGAAATTTTCCATTTGCAAGCTGTGGTGTGTTGGCTTTGCTGAGGCTGCCTTGTGCAGTAAGCAAGAGTAAAACAACATGAGACATCAAACTTCATAACAACTTCCATCCACAAGACACCAGGCCGCTAGAGACCAGTGTTTTATGTGTGGTAAGCAGCAGGCCCAGGAGAATAGAGGTCTGTGCTCAGCGACGAGACTGTTTGTTTCAGTTACTGCCAGTCACAATCTTCACTTACTCCAACATAGCGAAAGCCTTGTCAATACCAAGTTAAGCATCAAGAAAAAAAAAAGAAGAAGAAAAATAATATAAGATTCTGTGTATAAAGTTTGTTAAAGTCAACATGAAATCAAAATGGATTATTCTTATTTTTTTATGGAATACTGCAGTGTTATTAATGATTTATCTCTTGCACATCCTTTATGTTTTAATTCATGTGCCAATTAATGTCCAAACAACATTGTACCCCATTGACTTTTATTTTATGGACAACAATACAACATTTAAAAAAAAATAAAAAAAATTGCGTTGCACGGAAGAAAGATTTGGAGTGACATGTAAGTGACCCAATTACAGAATTTTATAATTTGTTGAACCCATTAAACCACCCAAAACTGGAAAAAAAGACCATTTACCGCATTCATGCCGTCCCATATGTATATGACTTTCTTTCCTCAGATGAACACAAAGAAAGATTTTTAGATGTATATAATGCAAGTGTATGGGACCTCCAAATTTGGTGCTTCAAAAAATACAAAAAGTGAACATGACCGTAATCCATGCACCCCTAGTTGATGAATCAAAGTCTTCTAAAGCAAAAAGATAGGTGTGTGTATGAAAAAGATGAATATATTAAACTTTTTTAAATCTATAAACTATCTCTTCCGGCCAACTGACATATACGTACATTCATGAGAGCGTATAAGCACTTGTGAAGAGTGATTCAAGCACATTCTTAAGCTCACGCGAGAACGAAGAAGTGCAGAGGGCTGTCACTTCACATGTGGGTTTAACAACAGGCTTAACTCACGCTTCACAATGTGCTGACATTCACGCCAAGCATGAATTTGTCGGTTTTGGAGGTCCTGTTTGTATTCATGTGAAGAAAGAAAGATACATCTGTGATGGCATAAGTGCAAGTAAATGAAAGAATTTCAATTTTCTGGTTGAACTATCCCATTAGGAAATCCACAAGAAATTGGTGTCTGATAGAGGTCAGGTGAACCCAAAAACACAAGGCTTTCTTAAAGGGTTAGTTCACCCAAAAATTACAATTCTGTCAATCACTCAACCTCATGTCGTTCCAAACCTGCAAGACATTCGTTCATTCATTCAACCTCAATTTTATGAAATGACACGCAAACAAAGCTTGCGTTGCTTCATAAAATTGAGGTTAAACCACTAGAGTCACATGGACTACTTTTATGATGTCTTTACTACCTTTCTGGGGCTTGAAATTGGTAGTTGCATAGGCTGTCAGTGGAGGAAGCTCTCAGATTTCATTACAAAAATACTTCATTTGAGTTCCAAATATGAACAAAAGTCTTACGGCTTTGGAACGACACGAGGGTGAGTAATTTTCATTTTCATTTGTGGGTTAACTAAGCCTTTAAGCAGTCCCTCCAGAAAAATGCGGCTTTTTTTTGTGATTGTTGCGGGCAAAAATCCTTCATTATGCGGCATGTTTTCTTAAAAAATGCGATGAAAAATGCGGGAAAATGCGGGAAAATGCGAGATATTTATGCAATTTTATGCGATGAAAAATGATGAAAAAGAGAAAAAACAGCACTACATCACAGAAAGTGCTGGAATATTTAAGTTCTCATCTTGTTTTATTGAAGACCTTAATAATGGTTCAAATTTACAAAACATTGAGTCAAACAAGTTCTGTAGCTTTACAAAAGGAATATGCTACAACTTCTGAAGAAATTAATAAATAACTTCCTGTTTTACAGACATTTGAGTGCTTCCAATGCACAAAGTGCAATCTCTTAAAGGGTTAGTTCATCAAAAAATTTTAATTCTGTCATGAATGACGTCCCCTCATGTTGTTGGACACAAATGAAGATATTTTAGTGTAAATCCAATGGCTCAGAAAGGCCTCCATTGGCACAATGTACACTCTCAAGACCCATAAAAGGTACTAAAGATGTCGTTACAAAATCCATCTCACTACAGTGGTTCTACAATAACTTTATGAAGCAACGATAATAGTTATTGTGTGCAAAAAAAACCTAAATAACGACTTATATAGTGATGACCGATTTCAAAACACACACAGCTTTATGATGCTATGAATCAGTGAGTCGATTCTTAATTTGGATCGCGGGTCAAACTCCTGAAATACGTGACTTTGGCGATCCGAACTGCTGAATCCACTCATTGATTCATAACGCTTCAAACCGCTGAATCGACTCATTGATTTAAACGCTTCAAACCGCTGAATCGACTCATTGATTTAAACGCTTCAAACCGCTGAATCGACTCATTGATTCATAACGCTTCGAAGCTTCATGATGATGTGTGTTCTGAAATCGGTCATCACAGCGGGAAACTGCTTTGCGCGTCTTTTGCTGTTATTTTTGTTGGCAAATGGGAGTTTGCGCTTCATCATGGTTTCACCGATATCCATGTTTCACCACGGGGTTTGCAGCTTTTCGATGACTTTCACGTCAGGTAATTACGTCACTTCAAAGCGTTCCCATGGCAATAGGGGGAAATGGCGGCTCTTGTGTGAAGTAAACAAACATTTTGCAACTTTCTGCTAATATATATATGACTTTTTTTGCAATGAAAATGCGGGGATTATGAAATCATGCTAGCCCCGCATATTTTGCACGCGGAAATAGGCAATTTATGCGGCGAAAGTGCGGCATATTTGAAAAAATGCGGCCCCCGCATGAATATGCGGACTTTGGCTGATTATGCGTTAAATCACGCGATCGCATAATCGCGTTTTTCTGGAGGGACTGTTTAAGACTAGTTATTAGTTGACTATATTGCTTGACTAGGCAACACACAAAGTAATTGATTTTAAAACGATCTCAAATGAAATCAGTTGCCACACCCAAAACTACTTTAGTAAAAACAATCTTTTCTCAGAAACAGACAGCATTCCTTAATTTCCCAAACCTCATAACACTGAGGAGAAAACAGAATGAACTCGTGAAGAAACACGTGATCCAATTTTTCACATATTCAAAGATAATTGTCACAACATGGGATTTTCTGTTCTGATTGTTTTGGGTTGGAGATTAGCGGCGCAGCTAATCTTGCTAATTAGTGCTAACAGCGTTACTCACTTGACTCCCCAGTGAGACAGGGACTCCTGCAGACTCCACGAGTTAAGAAACAAATGCGGCTGAACATGCAAATGAGCTCAATGTGGACCGGCCTTCGAGGAAAAGCCGGCCCGGACAAAACCAACGTGCCCCAAGGTTCACAACACTTCAATCACTCAATCTTACTGGCTTATGTGGGTCGCATAACAGATGCACATGTGGGTCAAAGGGAACCCCCGTTGTCAATCAAGAGACAAAAGTAGAGAGAGGAGGTCATTTATATATGAACTCATTAGACAAAGTAGCGGGGGGTCATTTTTACATCTCCTTCTGTCCTTGAGGCGATATGTATGAAAAATGAGAGGCAAGTCTCGGAAGGCAGCAGCCACGCTTGACCCGAAAAAGACACTGCGGTCTGACGCTACAGCTAAATGGATAGGTGATGATAGAGCTACAATACAGGGGGCTTCACATGTTATACAAACACAAAACAAAAAAGGAGAGAGAATCCTGTTTCGTCTAAAAACGCCTGCGAAAACCAGTGAAGTGCATAACTGTCAAGGGGAATCGGAGTCTCGGCTCAGGGGCCGGTCGATTGCGCTAAGAACGCATAAAGCATCCTCATTCTCCCTCTCTCTCCTTCGCACTCTCCATTTGTCATTCTCCTTCCTCACCCGGCTGGCTCGGAAGCTTTTTCCCCAACCCATCCCTCACCGAAATGCCCACTGCAAATAAGCTATGCATGAGTCAACACAAAAGGAAATTGAGCAAACGCTAGGCGTGTTTGCGCGGCATCTGCTTTGAGGGATTGCAGTGTGACTAAATAGGCAGCTTTCTGTCGGTCAGCCCATCCACACCTGCCTCCCCAGCTGGACTGCCGCGCTCTCCTCTGCACACAGCCCATTCCAAATAACTCCCAGCTGCTGACTGTATTTTTAGCCCCGGCTTTTATTTTCACACCTGCGGGGAGTGTTTTCACAGTCGACTTTGGGCTTTCCCCCCTCTGGCTGCAGGCAGGTACAGTAAATGGAAACACATGTTGTTTACTCATCAACTTTCATCAGGCTGTTTGCGTGAAGAACAGGCCCATATCTGGCGAGGGCCTAGATTAAGCGCTACTGGGCGATCCATCACCATTCCATTGTTGTGAAAGCTAGGTACACAGTTATCTTTTGTTTATGATGCACTGGCCTATATGAAATGATTTATACTGACACCTAGTGGCGTGGATGAAGCGTCATGCAAAAGCAATAGTTTTCAACCCTATAGCAGTGATTCATTTATTCCAAGAGTGATAAAAAGCATGTTACAGGGATAAAGTGACTAGTATTCAGTTGGCCATGTGATCTAAAAATGGAGGCCCCCATGAGGTGACCTGCTCTATGTAAATTAAAGGGGACAGGATTTTTTAAATATATTATTATTTATTTCAGTATTTCATTTTTGATTTATACAATTAAGAAAAATGTCAAAGATAAATAAACACAATTTCCACTGTGGTCCCCTACACTTTAAAGATGGGAACACAGGTAAAAGCAGGCAACAAATACTTTGTTCTACTTGTATAATCTATATAGAAACTAGTATTCTATTCCAAGAGATTGTACTTTTACTGTATATAAAAACGTGTCTCTCCCCATTAAACTCCTAAAGATTCTTAAGGATAAATGTTTGTATTACAATGTAAATGCATCACGTACGTAAATGTACGCATTTTAATAACTATTTCTTTAGATGTAACACTTTTTTAATGGAGAAAAAAACGATCTTTAATGCATGCAAAACCTGAGCCCTCTCTGACACATGGCAAACAGCGAACTTGACAAAATGATTTAAGTGTGCCACAGTGGCACTTGTTATGATCTGGGCCAGCGCCGACATTAGCATGATAATGAATGCCGATTTCGACACTAGGAAATATAGAAATAGGATTTTTGTAAGTGCGCTGCAGGCGAGAAGCTGAAATATGCTGTGGGAGTGGGAGGTTTCGCTTCATCTTCTCCATCCTCACGTACAGCTGGTTAAGGGTAGAGATGGTGGGATTACATTATGAGCCTGACCTAGTTGGGAGTTGCCTCCAGAGACTCAGATACTTGCCTCAGTGGCTGGGACTGGCTGTAATTTCTCCCTGCTGGTGAAGTAGAGAGAGAAAGAGCGAGATGGGCAGACAGGCCTTCGCTCAGAGTCTCAAGTGTTGACTCTGGGGCTCTCCGGGACATTTCTGTGTGGGGGCGGTGGTTACAAAGCATGACTGTGCTTTGGCTCAGGGGCTTTATGAGCTCCATCTCTCTCACACTCTCAGCTCTGTGAACCTGCGCTTCTTAATTTGAGTCTGTCTATGTTAAACTCACATGGGCTTCTACCAAGGTTGGGCTTTGACCTTCTCTAAATAGTGGATGTGTAGTAAAAATAAGCACAGGAGAGGGTTCTTTGAAGCATTTTGGACCTGTTTACGTGACTACGTACTGTGAATGAAAAGAAAGGTTTGACAAGCAAATTAAAAATTACATCAAGTGTGGCCCAGAACTCGGAGATCACTAATGCTTTGCAATTTAATTGAATGCTTTTTCCAAGCATTTATATTTCCAAGTATTCATACTATTAGCACAAATATTTAGTAAAAGAATGTAATTTAAAAATGCATAAACGTGTTAGTGTTTAGTATTTTAATAACACTATTTATATTATAATATCAATAATTTACATTTATTGTTGGCATATAAATAGTTTTTAATGTCATATTAGCATCAGGGCTATTTACATGGCAAACACAAGGTAAATTTCACGATCCATAAAATAAAAATGTCTCAGTTACGGATGTAACCCTCGTTCCCTGAGGAGGGAACGGAGACGTACGTTAGTGACTAACGAATGGGGGTTTCGCTTAGAAGCCTATCATCTTCGAGCATATAGAAAACGCCCAATGGCGTGCCAATGCCATGGAGCATGCGAATTTTGCATACGTAACTCCGCCTCACCGCGTGAGTATATAAGGAAGTACGTGGCAATATCGCATTATGTTACCTGCTTGAGGAGCCAAGACTGAACTCCTGCGTTCCAGGTAGCACAGCTGATGTGGCAACGGAACGTACGTCTCCGTTCCCTCCTCAGGGAATGAGGGTTACATCCGTAACCGAGACGTTCCCTTTCGTTCAGTCACTATGACGTACGTTAGTGACTAACGAATGGGGTTTCCAATATAATCCCGCCACTCAGCTGTCTTCCAGTGCCCTGCGTAAGTGTGAGTTCCCTGTCGTAAGACTAATACGGATGAAGGACTCACGCTTAACACAGGATTACCAAGGTACACTGGGAAGCATATCCCAGTGAAGGAATGCAAAGATGCCTGCCCGTAGGGAGGACTTAAGAGTATACATATGACCCGCTAAGGGCTGCATATGGAAAACTCTAGGGTACCAGCCGCAGGTGGAAATTTTAACCCTAGGGGTGGCAGGGACTTGCCAAGGGAAAGACACCTGCTCGCTAAGGAGGCTTACGGTGGAAATACACATGTGGGGGTCGCGGAGGGGAACCATGCACACGGGCCACCTGGCCGGACACGAGGGTCTGGGCTCGAGAGAGGGCAGACACACAGGTATTGGCGTAAGTGGTGCTGGAGGAACTCAGGGCTCTCGGGGATGCTCACCTGAGGGAAAATATCGCATGTATCCAGTCCGTGGAGTGGAATGGCGAGCAAGCGAAGACACCTGAGCCTGGCCCATTACCGGACCCTCGGGGGGGCGAGTACATAGTCGGACACTGGCTCCACTCGGAGATTGTAGAACCTGACGAATGTGTTCGGTGTCGCGAGGCAGGTCCCCGACCCTCTTAATCGAGGCCAATGCTTTCAGCAGAGCCGTCTTCATTGACAGAAACTTAATATCAACCGACCACAAAGGCTCAAAGGGAGGCCTCTGCAGAGCACTTAGAACTACTGCGAGGTCCCAAGAGGGTACGAGAGGAGAGCGAGGAGGTTTCGGTCTCCTCACCCCCCTCAGGAACCTGATGATCAGGTCGTGCTGACTTACCTTTTTGTCCCCCAAGAGATCGTGGTAGGCAGATATTGCGGCCACATAAACTTTAAGGTGGAGGGAGACAGCCTTCGCTCCAACCCCCTCTTGGAGGAACGATAGCACAGACCCGATCGGGCATTTCCAGGGGTCTTCTTGGCGGGAAGAGCACCAGGTGACGAAGAGGTTCCACCTCAACGCATAGGCATGCCGAGTGGACTCTGCCCTAGCGGAAGTGATGGTGGTGACCACTGGAGGTGGCAGGCCACTCAAACCTGCCGCGTCCCATCCAGGAGCCACACGTGGAGGCTCCAAGATCGAGACGCGGGTGCCATAGGGTGCCCCGTCTCTGAGTGTCTCAGAGGAATAGGCCAGGGAGGGGCTGTCGCAAGGAGTAAGAGTTCGGGGAACCAGGTCCGGCCGTGCCAGTACGGGGCGACCAGAAGGACCTGCTCCTTGTCCTCCCTGATCTTGCACAGGAGCTGTGCGAGTAGGCTCACTGGGGGGGGAACGCATATTTGCGTCGGCCCCGCGGCCAGCTGTGCGCCAGTGCATCGGTTCCGTGCGTGCCATCGGACAGGGAATAGAACAGGTTGAAGTGGGAAGAGTCGTGGGAGGCAAACAGACAAGCACATGCTGACCCCTCAGCAATACCCGGAAGCGGTGCAGGGCGAACCGTACTGCCAGTAACTCGAGGCAATTGACATGCAGAAGGCGCTGGGGTCCTGTTTCCAGGAGCCAGCGGCTGCTTGTCCATTGCACATGGCACCCCAACCCGTGGCAGAGGCATCCGTCGATACGACAACATGCCTGGAAACTCGTTCTAAGGGCATACCAGCCCGTAGAAAAACTGAGGTTCGACCACAGGGTGAGTGTCTGAAGGCAGGCCCGAGTCACTTGTACCCAGAGCGTGCCAGACTGCCATGCCCACCTCGGGACTCGATCGCGAAGCCAATGCTGAAGCGGTCTCATATGAAGCAATCCGAGCGGGGTCACCGCAGCTGCAGATGCCATATGCCCCAGGAGCCTCTGAAAAAGTTTCAGTGGAACCGCACTCTTGCTCTCGAATTGACGGAGGCAAGTCAGCAGAGACTGCGTGCGCGCTCGCTGGTAAGCAGCACCGAGTCAGAAATCATACTGAGAAAGAGATCCTCTGCATGGGGCAGAGTCGCTCTTCTCCCAGTCGACCTGAAGGCCCAGACGGGCTAAGTGCCGGAGCAGACCTGCTTACGAGAGTGACCCAGTAAGAGCCAGTCATCAAAGTAGTTCAGGATGCGAACCCCGTGCTGCCTGAGTGGCGCAAGGGCTGCCTCGATAGACTACGTAGAGTCACGAGGGGACAGAGCTGCCCGAATGGGAGGACTGCGTACTGGATGTCCGCCCCTCGAAGCAAACCGTAGGAACGGTCCGGGTCGAGGAAGGAGTAAGCGTCCTTCAGGTCGAACGCTGCAACCAATCTACCGGACGAAGGCGTCCGAGGAGGCGTTCACTACCGACATCCTGAACGGAAGCCTGTGAAGGGATCGGTTCAGGACGGGCAGGTCCAGGACTGGCTGTAACCCACCGGTTTCCTAGGGTACAATGAAGTAAGGGCTAAGGAAGCCCGACTTCATTTCGGCTGGAGGGACAGGCTCGATTAAACCCTTCGCCAGTAGGGTGGCAACCTCCGCACGCGTGACGGGGGCGTTGGCCCCGATCTCGGTACCGCGAACTCCCCTGAGCGGGGAGGAGCCTTCGCGAACTGAATCACGTAGCTGAGCCTGATGGCCTTCGCGACCCAGCGGACAGCCCCTGAAGCTGAAGCCAGGCTCCAGGAACTGACCAACGGGGTCGCTCGAACCACAGACATACCCAGGGTGGGGCAGCGAGGCAGCGTTACTGGCCTGGACATGGGAGGTGTAGCGTCCCGGTGTGGGGGCACGGTTAACGGCTGCGTCCTGACAGAGGAGACCAGGGAAGGACGCACGTTCCACTGGGGTCTGCTCTGAGAGGAGGCTGGCGACAGAGAGGGATGAGAGCGGCGCGGCCCGGGGGGCGGCACACACTGCCATCACCGGTCTCTGTAACCTCAGAGATGGGACACCAGTTCTTTCCAAGTGCTGCCAGCCCGGGGGCCAGCAGCAGAAGGATTTTCCCCCGACCCTCCACCGGGGGAAGGAGAGGCCCTGCTACCATCCCCTGGAAAGACCTGGGACCCATCTCTGAGTTGTCCGCCTCCAGCCCGGCGTTTTAGCCAGGCTGGGGAGCGGACTGGGCGACATCCTGCAACCACCTCCACGGCGCGGCCCGGTGAAGGCTGCTGCTGGGGCCGGCCGGGAGGAGGGAGGGCGCCCTCGGCGGCGAGTGGACTGAGGCAACTGAGCCGGCGGCTGGGGTAGCAGCCAGCCGCCAGGGCAGTACGTGTTGCAGCCTCAGTCTGCTCTGGGGCGGCCGAGAACCGTTGGGCGCAGTTCTCAGCCGCGCCGCCGAAGAGGCCAGCCTGGGATATGGGCGAGTTGAGGAGGCGGGCTCAGTCAACCCCCCCCCATATCACCAGGTAAGGCCAGGAAATTCTCCCGGACCACAGCTGTGGACATCGCCCGACCGAGGGAGCATGTGGCCACCTTCACCACCCAGAGGGCAGGATCAGTGGCGGCACGCAGCTCAAAAAAGAGCCCTGGGTCAGCTCCACCCTTGTGCATGTGCAAAGGGGCGGCGGCCTACCCCATAGCACTGCAGGACTATGCCACCGAAGTAGACGAGCCCACAGGCTTAGGGAGGGTGCTTAGGACAGCCACGCCACGTCAAAGCCCTCTGTGGACACCGTAGTGCACAACAGAGTGTTCAACAGTGGGGGGGGGGCCCAGTGTACCCTAGGCCGCGGCCCCATCAAGGGCAGAGAAGGCGGAGGAGGCCACCAAACGGTCACGGGAAGCACGGGGACTTCCAGGACCGCGTGATCTCCTCATGCACCTCGGGAGCGAAAGGCATTGGGGGCGGGGCCCAACAGCTGTCGGGTGCCGCCTACAAAAACCGATCGCGCAACCACGAGCACTCGCGACAGGGCGGAGTTCCACACCAGCGTGAGGCTCGCGGCTGCCCGAGATAACATGGCTGTCAACTCTAGGTCAGATCAGGCAGCGCTGACACACCGGAGGCAGAGCACAACCTAATCGTCATCCGCAAAGGACTCTAGCCCACCTTGGGATGCGGCGATCGACATCTCGCTGCTATCTGGAGTGTGAACGAAACGAACGAGGCGTCAGAGACGGGCCGCTGTTTCAGTCCAGCACTCGCGGGAAGCGATGTGCGAGAGGGGGGCGTGGCCCGAGGAACGTATCGTCGGGGTTCTTAATACCACAGCACCGCCCTCAGGTCACCCTGGCCACCAGCCAAAGTACCACCTCTCTCAGAGACGGTAGATTGGGGTGTGGCAGAGGGGACTCTCTCTCCTCGCGGAGATCACTGAGTCTCGACCGCGACATCGCGATGGTCAAGTTCCCGCAGTGGGAACATGACACATCCACAATCACTGTCCGAACGTGCTGAAGCCCAAACACGTCGAGCAGTGAATGTGCCCATAGACAGCAACGGAGATCGATCGCACCCGGAAGTGCACAGGCTTTTTGTGAGAGGAAACCTTGCAGTCGATCCCGAAGCGCCCAGGGAACACACACCAGCTGTCTAGCAGACCACCCCGCAGATCAGCAGGCAGGAAGTATGCATCACTGGAACGCGCCGTCACACCAACACCGACTGGAAAGCTGCTCGTCTCGAAGAGGCTGACAGAGTCTCAGAAGGCTTGTGAGGAGTGAAGAGGTAGGTACTCTGGGCTCCGAAAGCAGAAACATAATGCGATATTGCCACGTACTTCCTTATATACTCACGCGGTGAGGCGGAGTTACGTATGCAAAATTCGCATGCCCCATGGCATTGGCACGCCATTGGGCGTTTTCTATATGCTCGAAGATGATAGGCTTCTAAGCGAAACCCCCATTCGTTAGTCACTAACGTACGTCGTAGTGACTGAACGAAAGGGAACTATTGATTTGAAGTTATGGAAGACAATTATTTTTATACTGAGGTTTATTTCATAATTTATTTGTCCCATTTCTTCGTGTCCGCTCTCTCATTACCAGTCAGTCCAATGTGGACATATAAATAGTGATTTTTTTTCTACTTTTTTTTTTTTCTAAATTCCACCACAAAATGTTTACGATAAGTCCCAAGAAATTGTGGTTTAGAACAGCTAAAGAACAGCTAAATTATATAACTATATACCTGTCAAGGTTTTGTTTATAAAAATAATAATAATAATGTATTGATAAATAATAATTTTCCACCCAGCAATGTAGTTCTTCAGCAAACAAGTAGCAAAATGGCTGTCATTTTTATAGGGTATTTTACAATGGCTTCAAGCACGGCTCAGCCAATCATAATCAAACCCCGGAACTACCTGTTTTATAATATTATTTATATTATATTAAAAATAAAATAGTAATATTGTTAATGTATTCATGTATTTATAATATTAATGTATTTAAAATTTTGTTAAAATCATTAATATTGTAAATAATAATCAACGTCCTAAAAATCCCCAAAATTTAGTTCAAGGATTAAAACTATACTTTAAATCGGATTAAAGTACAACCCACTGTACATGGCAAAAGTAGCAGTTTGTAATACAATCTTTTTTATGTTCTGTTTTGTTGTACCATCTTAAAATGTCACTTAATATCTGTTAAAAACAAAACTAAATCATGTTGAGTCTCAAATCGATATCTATGGCAGAGGCTGACAAACAGGTACCGAATAAAGACAAGCAAAATGAAACGTGAGACGCCATTCTAAAATGTAAAGAAAAAAGAAAAAAAAAAGAATCCCTTTATATTCAGTTTCAGTACATTCTAAAAGTACACATTTTGGATTAGTATGTGAGTGAGTGAAAAAAAATGCATAAAAGAATAAATCAAGGAATAGGTCAAAATAGATCTGTTTTTGTCCTGCAGGTGTGCTTCTTTCTCTCTCCATCTCCTGTGTCAGAGCCAGCTAGCCTTTATCAGAGGGGTTGAGGGGAAATGTGCTCTAGCCAGATTAGCCTCTGCTCTGTGCCAAGGTTATAAACAGCCTGTTATCGGCCTCCCAAACAGAGTAATCCGCACTGTATCAGCACCCAAACATATGGGGCCACACAAAGACAGATAGGCCCTGATGGACACCTCATTTTAATTGCGATGAAAACAGTGTTTGAACATCTTTCAGGAGACTAGGGAGTATATATTTCCCAGCGTCTCTGCCTCCTTGTGTCTGAGATGTACATACACCGTGTTTAAAGATGAGGGTTTTTGTGTCGTCTCTGAAGGTCATTATTCATTTTCCTTGTTTAACTTCTATCACATTTATTCAGCTTAATTGATCTTTGTTCAGCGCTCAATCTGGTCCCAAGGCTTTCATCTGTGTGCACAGCTCCAATATTCAATAGCAATGTTATCTGAGACACTTCTTGCTTCATTTTAAGCAGCAGTGTGATTAATATTCATCAGACGGCAGTTAATTCAGTTCAGAAACATAAAAGAGGACTACATAAACGTGTACACTTCATGTGAGATAAAACACCTTTTTAAATAATACAGCGCTAATTGAAAAGAGGAACCTGCATTCCTGCGAATTTGGAAACAGACGTGATATTAGGTCTGTCTGAAATTATATAGATTATTTCGAGTGAGTTTGCCTATGGTTTATAATAGCATTCTAAGCCATTACGGAGGACAGCAAGATTGAGCGGTAATGGCCTTGGTAGCCATGGAAACATTATCATGGTAGTAAAATGCTACATGACATCAAGAGCACAGCGAATCGATGAAAATAAACAGCATTATGTCTGATCCGCCATGAAACCCCAGTATTTAGAACGCAAATTTATGAATGAATTACCTGACCGTCAGGTTTAGCGAGACTCTCGCTTGACAGAAGTGCAGTGCTGCTGACGCCCCCGGTACGCCCCGCGCCTGGGAAACTCATCCACGAGAGAAAGTAATAAATTCCTCAATTTTTATATACTGCCCACAGATTTAAAAGTCTTGTTCAATAAAGTTTAAAATGTCACAGAGGGGCAATAACCCAGATCATATAAAAGCTTGGGGCTAGGAAAGCTATGCAAAAATGGCCCTCGGAAAGCTATGCAAAAATGAGTCCTTTTCCTTGAATGCAATAAAGTTTTATATGTTTCAATCAGCCATAAAAAAATGGTTTTGCAGGTTGTCAACGAGGGAATAATTGGTACATTTTATTAATATTAGCACATCGTCCAACAGGCTCTTTTTTTGCCACGTCGTTATATTGTGGAAGGACTCACACTCATGTCGTTCCAAACCTGTAAGACTTCCGTTCATCTTTGGAATACAAACAAAGATCTTTTTGATTAAATCTGAGAGCTTTCTATCGCTCCATTGACAGTCCACAAAACTACCACTTTCAGAAAGGTAGTAAAGACATCATAAAAGTAATCTATGTGATTCCAGTGGTTTAACCTCATTTTTATGAAGTGTGCTTTGTTTGCACACAAAAAAAAAAAACTTCATTTTAGGGTCCAATTCTCACTAACTAGTTGCTTATTAGCTTGCATATTACTAATAAATTGGGTGTTTATTAGTACTTATAAAACACATATTAATACCTTATTCTGCATCCCTTAATCCTACCCAATACCTAAACGCTACAAAAACTACCTTACTTACTTTTAATAAGCAGTACATTAGGAGTTTATTGAGGCAAATGTTGTAGTTAAAAGTGAATATGTTTTCCATACTAAAATGATACCAAAAAACATAATTTACCACGTTATTTACAAAATATTACTCTCCAACTCTGCTCTCGCGTCAACAAACCACGCATGCATCATGGTGCTCTCGTGAATGCTTGTTGGAGATTAATATTTTGTATATATTATTTTGTCGCTCACGTCGCTTGATAAAACTGAGGTTAAACCGCTGGAGTCACATGGATATGCTGTCAATGAAGCTGAATGACAAGATGATCGCGGAAGATTTGGTGAAAAGCGGAATGTAAAAGCGCCTGAATTGGTGCTAATTCTAAACCGAAAGTATAAAATGCGCATGGCCACACAGTGCACACACACTGTAATGTGACGGTAAGGGAAAATTTTCTCAACGTCACATCCTTAACGGGTAAAAAGGCTAATACATTTTGATTCTATTATTCTATTTTCCACAATGTCAAACAAATGCAGCTTAACCCAAAATGCAAGCTCAGGCATGCGCTTCTTCCATATAAGCTCATGCAGTCGTGCGCTCTAGACAGAGAATACTCAGTATTAAGTATAAAGAGGTTCAGTTCCTCAACTGTCCATCCTATTAAAAATGGCTAGGCTATATAAGACAATTGTAAAAAAAATATATATATACATATTGTATTGTATTTCGCCAAATTTTATTGTGTAAACATTCAAGTGCGAATGAGAACTTTTTCGAGGGGGATGCCAGGGGTGTGCAAAAAAATAAATAAAAAAATAAACGAATATTCGAATCACAAAATTGAAAATCGAATACCAACCCACAAAACAAATATTCGAATCACAAAATTGAAAATCGAATACCAACCCACAAAATGAATATTCGAATATTATGGTCCATTAAATGTAATTAATGACATAATTTTCATTTTTGGGCGAACAAACCCTTGAAGTTCAGACACTCTTTAATTTGTGCTTCTTATGATCTTAAAACATTACAGTTGCTGTTTAAAAGTTTGGGGTGAGTGAGTAAGATTTTCCATCACAGGAATAAAATACATTTTAAAATATATTCAAACAGAAAAGGTATTTTGAACTGTAATAATATTTCACATTTTACTGTATCTAGCCTTGCTGAAAAATCAACTTCTTTCAAAAATATGACAAAAGCTTACCAACCCCAAACTTTTGAACAGTAGTATATGAATTTCTTCACAAAACATTTATGTGCAGAAGGTCAAAGAAAAACAGTAAGTGTCCAGTTTTAGGTATTTTCTAGTTTTTAAAGGAACACTCCACCGTTTTTTTAGAAATAGGGCTTATTCAACTTCTTTCCTACATTTAGATATGTGAGCAAATGCATTTTTGTCTCAGTGCATGCATTGTTTTAGTTTGGGAGGGTCGGCGCTAGCTTAGCTTAGCATAATGAATGGAATCTTATGTTGCCAGGTAGCATGTCCCCACCTAATTACTTCTTGTGGCCTGCGTATTCACAACGAGTGTTCCTTTAATGTTTTTAATGTTAAAGTATTATGGCTTTACTATCATTCTAACATGTGGAAAAAAGTAATAATAAATAATTAGTATAGGTATGTCTATACTTTTGACTTTTACATCTGCCAGTGAGGGACTAAAACAAGCCATCTGCTCACCTCTGCTAACATGCAGACTTCCATGCCCGAGTATAATCTAGTAAATGTCAGTGCGCTTCTTTTTTAACATCATTTCTTAAGCAGGTGATGAACCGCGACCACAGGCATCCCTCTGTTTACGTAAATGTCAGTGTATCAAGCATTTGCGCAGCTGAGTCGGAAAGCTAGTCTGGGCAGACATCTCCGAGCATCCTAGGCCCTCATTAGATCAGTGGCTGCTGTCAGGATGCCCGCTCGCCTGCCGATGTGCTTCTGCTCTGGCTGGCTGGCACACAAACACTCCTGGTGTCTGTGCATCTTCAGCCACACGTGAAAAGGGAATGGCATTGAGGGGTTAACGCCGGCTCTTCTCCACGTGCACTCGCTCAAACGGTCTGTTCCAGCAGGCTGCTTTAAGCCATTACCTCTCGCTACATTGCCGTGCCAGCTCATATGCTGGATGGCCTCGCTCTCCCATGAGCACCCCGCTCCAGACCGTTACACAACCCAACAACCACCCCACACACGCACACACACCTCTTCCAACACCCCCCAGGTCTATATATCACATTTAACACTCTGACAGTAACAGTCTATAATGTTTCAATTCTACAAAATCACTCTGCCAACTCCAGGATAGCTGAGCGCAGACTGAGGAAAATAAATAACCCCCTCGGCCAGCCACAGTCCATTTCAGAGAGGGAAGAAAGAAAAGAAAGGGAGGTGGGGAAAGGGGCAATTTTAGCCCTCATAGACTTTTCCATTTCCTGTATGAATGATTACAGCATGCTGGCAAAATGAAATGGGGTAATTAATTTGTCACTTGGTTTGTTTCGGCAAGATTTGCCACCAAAAGTCAAGCAGGTTCTTGAGTGCAGGAAGCATTTGAAAGTGAGCAACTGGATAAATGCACACTGAAAAGTTGAATAAATCAATAAACGAACGACTGGTGAGGTGAAAACGGACTGTTGCTTTAGCTATTGTTATGTTTACACAATCCCCACAAACCCCCAAAAGGACTTTTGATACCCTTTCAAAATGTCAACAATTGGGTTTTTGTTTGGTTGTTTAAAAATATTGTTTAACCTCTAGCCTTTTAAATAACATAGATTTTCATATTCAAACCAGGGGACATGCTGTTGCTCGTTTTGTGTTTTCCGTCTCATTTTAACGTCGCCAACCTGGGAAGATTTACCTCGGCTAGATTCAATCATTCCAGCTGTACACAAGCTTCCTGTGTTTCACATACAAACCCAAAGATTTGTTTTGCTCCACAGGAGTATTAACATAGACATATTGTCAACTGCTCCTGCTCTTAGGAGCCATTCATTTAAATTTGCCCATTTGAAACACTTCAGTTTGTCACCATTATTCATCCCCAGCACACCACCAAGTCAACAGCAACAATGGCCCTATTTTTCAAGCTAATGGTAGGGCTTGCCTGCCATTAGCTAAAAAGGCATCTGCTTTTGAATAAGCCTCTCCAAATGTGACTTCTGTTTAAGAACGAATTTGAATAATTAATTACATGATAAACCAGGCACGAGCAACAGTAACAGAGCTTCGGGGCTCAGACGGTGAGTTTGAACTCTTTTTTTTTTTCCATCTCCGAGGCCAAAGGGATTTCTCATTTGAGAGCTAATCTTTAAGGATAGCAATCTCAGCCGAATTTAATGAAACAGAAGTAAAAGATAACGTCACATTCGATCACGTCAACTCCCGAGCACTTCCTGCACTGTGCTTTTGAGGTGGCACTCATCCATAATGGGCAGAAATGTGTGATTTCACCGTAAAGAAATGAATTTGCCTGGAGTGCCGGTTCTCCACTTTAGTCTAGGGGGTTATTTGCTGACTCCTGACCTGAGGTCATAACCTGCACTCCAGCTGTCAAATCAAAGACCGGTCAACTCATAATTATGAGGGCTACACTCCCACTCCAATGAGAATGTGATTCATATTCTCAACGAGAAATCCAATAACTGGCCTACAGTCATCTTTACATATATATGCACAAAAATTATTACACAATTACGCAATGCTTTCTTTCAGCCAACTCACTGACCAGTTGGCACATCCCTATTCTGTTTGGAGCCATTCAGTAATTGTATTTCAGCCCTCCCGCCACATATTAATGCGTAAAACAATTTCCCCACCATAACGCATTCATATTTCTCGCCCCATCTAATACAGCCCCGCCAGCACTCAGAATATCGGCCAGACCCAAGTTTGTTTAAACAGAAGCTAATATACATTTATACCTTGAGCGTGTATTTATTTAATAAATCATTCAGCTCTTCGGAGGCTAACAACCTGCCAGTACCAGACTTTAGGTCATCCTGCAAGCTTTTATTTGTTTACCCCCTTCTCTTTATTCTTGCAGAGGGCCGTATCTGCGGGTGCCGGCGCTCCATTATACATGAGCCATCCTTGTTCCATTCCTTTGCAGGGCCACACTGTCTTTATTATTTAATTAAGTCGCAGAGTCGTTACATTAATAATTGAGTGCGAGGGGACCCAGTGCAGCCCGCGGCTGTGGCGGATGGGCCTTTCCTGGTGTGGAGTGTATTAAAAAATGTGTGTATTTATGTCCTCGGGGAGTCTGTCCTGGCTGCATAAAATTGAATTGGTTATATCTAATATATCCACCCCCGAAGGAAAGGGGGAGATCGAGTGAGAGAGAGAGAGAGAGAGAGAGAGAGAGAGAGAGAGAGAGAGAGAGAGAGAGAGAGAGAGAGAGAGAGAGAGAGGAGAGAGAGAGAGAGAGAGAGAAAGAGGATGAGAATGAACGTTGGAGGGAAGGAAGGAGGGAGGGCTGGATGAGTAGATGAGGTGCTTGAATCCAGCCATTGGGGAATAGAAAGCTTGGCTTGGCTCTTGGATTTGGCAAGATGCACAGGGCCTTGACGTTAATGTCCCTGAATCAAATCAATGGATGTCCAAATCCTGAGTGTGTGGTGTGTATTGCCTTAAGGCTGAGAAGGAGAGAAAGACAGGGCAGAAAGACAGACAAGACAGACAGAGAGCGAGAAACAAGAGAGCAAGACAGATTAAGCGCATTCGTTCACCGGGTCTCTTTGTTCTTCCGGATGTGTGGATACGAGGATGGCTTGTGCGAATCAATAAGACCAAGAGGTGGATCGGGTCTTAAAAAGGATTAGCGGCAAAACAAAGCCTGCATAAACGTGTTAAAGACTCCCTGGTAGGAGCGCGTTGTGGAGCACAATGCTGACATATACGATAATGTGCGCCTGGATTTGAATATACCAATTGCGCGGCTCAAACAAGCGGTTCAAAAACACATTTGAAAGAAAATCTTCTCTCGTTCATCCTTATGAAGGGTTTTACGTCAAAGTCCATCCCGCGCTGCACCTTTAAGCAGCCTAGCCTGCGGGCTTCCAGACGTATGAGCTTTTAACGCTACCATTAAGGCCAAGGCCTAAATTATTGATCCGCTGCCTCCATCAGCATAACAGTCACGTCCCCGGTATCACAACCTAACCAGGCCGTGCCGGGCCATTCTGCAGCCACAGTCTCTGATCTCTGGAATAATTAGGGGGGGGGGGGGGAGATGGACGGAGAAGTCTTAAGGTCTGGTGGGGGTGGGGTGTTTAATATCCCCCCCACAGGCCTGAGATATCTCTCCAATCAAATCCGCCAGCAGTGCCTAAAGATGGCAGGTCTCATCCAGGCCCAAATACAGCAGATAAGGTGGCGGTAAAGAAATAATAAAAGAATAATGTGAATGGAGAGAAAGAGGAGAGGAGAGCGCCGAGCAGGGGCATAAATAAAGATGTGGCGCAGCAGTGTAATGAATTCTGAAGGCCGGGATCAATAATATCAGCACTCTGACTCTACCTTATACATACACAAAGAAGAGTGAGAGCGAGAGAAGGGCTGCTCACATACAGTCAAAGAGATAAGACTCCACTGGATGACAGAAATGCTATGAAAGAGAAATTCTGAAATCACTACTGAAAAGTAGGGTTTGGCCAGAATGGTAGACTAATAAACAAACCTCTTGTCAATTATTGAGGCCAACAAGTGAATTTTTTGTGTCTGTGCTAAAAGGGGGTGAATTTGGAGGCTCAATTTTTTTTAGTTTTTTTGCGTTTAGCCAACGCTGTAGCATTCCAGGTTGAAAATTAAAAAAAGTTCAACCATCATTTAATTTATGGCAGATTACAGATAAGCAGTTCTTATTTGCATTATGTAGCTGTTTAAATGCAGATATTATAAATATGTACTACTAAATGTACTTATTTATGTACAGTAAAAAAAAATAATACTCTAAAAACAAAACAAAAAGTTTATATGCTAAAATAGGCCATTGTGACATTATATGTAATAGTATGAAAGATATGAAAATATTCCTAAAATCTGCTATATAATAAATACAAAAAGTGCATACATTAATATATATTTTACTGTTAGGGTCATTAAAGAATTGTTTAAATAAATATTTTTACTCTGCAAGGACGCTTTTAACTGATCATCACAGAATCCTGAAAAAAATATGCAACACAACTGTTGCATTGATTATATACATACCATTAATAATAAGAAGAAATGTTTCTTGAGCACCAAATCATATCAAAATATCATATTAGATCAGTGAATCATTTCGCGCCGTGGGCGCATTACCACCTCCGGTGTGCATTATTTTTCAATAATTCAATGGCCCAATGTCACTTATTCTTTACATACTGTATATTACACACATAGGCTATCAGCTATATTGGCAGAAATCAATATGGTTGATATACAATATGCATACGATTTGGCAACTACCAATAGGAGAAGACAGTGGAGCACACAATCTCCTGTACCATAATCTGGTATATGTTGCAGTTATATGTTGCAGTGAAATTACTCACAGTAACATGAACTGCTTACACTTTAGGCAGTTCATGTTACTGTGAGTAGTACATTTAGTAGTACATTTCACTGCAACATGTGATTTGTTTCTGATTAATGCAAAACCATGTCACAAACTGTCAGGGCTCATTCTATATAAGTTTGATTCATTCATTGTTGTAGTTTATGTGATTGCACTTTAACAAACACATCTGATGGTGTCTTCTGAACATAACCCTAAACCTGTGTAATCATACACGGTCATTCAGACAACCCACTGACTAGTTAATTTAAAAAATATGAAGTGGTGAAAATAAAAGAACGTGTGTGATTTGATATAGTGACTTTCTCACAGAAGGAACAGACAATACGGCTTAATGTTGAGTATTGAGGAGATGGAGAAAGAGTCAGGCAGCCTGCGACAGTGACACACACACACACACGCTGCTGATGAAGTGAACCGGTGTGGGGGTGGGGTGCTCTTATCTGCAGCGGTGAGATCAGACAGAGAAAGACCAAACGAGCAGTCAGCACTGATGGTCTCCACTGAAGAGAAAGCGAGGGTTGACATGATACCAATACTAGAGAAATTTCATGATTCTCGATAGCAATTCCGATATCAAGGCAAAATCTAATATGCATAAATATTAGGATAAATTAGGGCTGTATAATTAACACCTTTAAAGGGATAGTTCACCCAAACATGAATATTCGATCATTATTTAGTCATCCTCATGTCATTCAAAACCTGTATTACCTTTGTTCTTTTGCAGAATTCAAAAGAAAATATTCCGAAAAATGTCTCCATGTTTTTTTTGTCCATTCAATGGAAGTCAAATGGACTTTCATTATATGGACGAAAACTTTTGTCTTTCGAAGACAAGTCATACAGGTCTGAAACAACATGAGGGTGAATGTAATGCTCCCTATAGCCTAAATTCTATTCACAAGGATTTTCTTTCTATCCAAGTGATAAAAGTTTGAAATGGCCAAAGACATCTAAATATGAACATAAACCAACATTTCTATCAGGACCACTATTGTCAAAGATGATTGACAGTTAGCATATCATTTGGATTGGCGGTATGGTTCTGTTCTGGGCAGCCTAGCATGAATGAGAGCAGGGAGAGCAGCAATAACACCCCCCCTGATTCAAGGGGAATCAGAATGCCAAATCCTGACTGAAGAGAGGAGGAGCTGGGGATGGAGGAGGGTAATTAGCTCCGGAGAAACACGATAGCTGCTGATAATACAGAAGGAGCTTATACATGTATGCTGTAGACATCGTATTCCTATATGTAGACATGATCAGCTGACAGTCAGGTGATGCGAGTTTGACTAACGTGACCTGTCAGAACTAACGCTACGCTTGATTTAACTATTTAACAATAGTTCACAAACAGCAACAAACACATATAAAGACAAAATTCTAGAAGTTGCTGGGTTTTGTTGGATAATTGTATTCGCCCTTTTGGCATTTGTTACGGTTGTGTGAAATGTTTTCCAACCAAGTAAATCCAACAGTGATCTTCAGAAATAGTGGTTTTGATTGAACTAAGTGAAGCAGTCTTAAGTCTCCTTCAGATGGACTGAATGGATTTCGGTGGACAAGCTTATGTTCAATTATTTGGAACTTAAACTATACAGGCCTATTGACTTCTTAAGCCACTTTTTGTCATGTCTATTCATTGCTTTCATCTGCCACATTAATCTTCTATAGTCTTAATTTGATGACTCTTCTCATCAAATATTAATTTGCAATTAATTGAGATTAAGGCTACGTCTACATTAATTCGGATACATATGAAAAATGTCAGCATTTACATTTCAAAATGCTCCTCGCCCACACTAGCATCAACATTGAAACATATGAAAATGCTTAAATCACCTCACTGCACATGCATAAAACGTAACAAAAACTCACGAGATGATACTGAGAGAGCAGACATAAAGTTCTCAAGCTAGCAAAATACCCCACTCACTGTTGCACCCAGGTCACACTCAAAATCGTATGGTATAGAACGCAATTGTCATCATTTTCTGCCGCAGGACAGCAATTGTGAGTAAAATTTCAGTCATCTTTGCAGGAATGTAATATGATGATTCTACAAAGGAACATTTATCCTTAGCAACACTATGAAAGTAAATAGCAGGCACAACAATGCCAGTATAACCATAGATATTATTGATGCACTATGCGTCACGACAAAACGTGCGTCATCGTTTTCAAATCTCTCTGGCATTTTCAAATTAATCAACTTGGGAGAGCGTTCTCAAAAAGCTACATTTTTATTGACAAAAACAAAGTATTAGTGATATATATACACACCCATGTGTGTCACGTATGCACCACACTAGCACAATCTTTAGCCCACGGTACAGTCACGAATGGGAACAATGACTGTGGAGGGATTTTCAGCTGGCCTCTGGTAATAACAGACCTCATTATGTCCTCATTATGCCGCCAAGCCAACGTTATGATGATGTTTCAGAAATGTTATGAACCACTCCGCCACTCCTATAAAACTCCCTCTGTAGGCCTTTGCTTCGGGTTACGCTCCCATCTGGCTACGGGAGCAGACATCATGTCCGACGCCTGTCACATGAGCGTCGAAGCCATGTAGCGGAGCGTCACCTGGCCCGTGCAAATTCCTCCCCGTGCCATGGAAACGGGGTGATGCTTTTGCCAGTGGGAGGGGTTATCCTATGCAAATGAGGGTGCTGGAGCTGTATCAAGGAGGCCCGGAGGCTGTGATCATTTTCTCCCACCATGCCAGCTCGGCTCCCCGATCGCTCATACAGCACCACAGCCTAATGGCAGACCATTAACATAATTGCCAACACAACTAGTGTTCCGTGTCTGAGAGTCATTCCCTATCCTTCAGGAGAAAAATACAGAGAGAGAGACAGAGAGAGAGAGTATAGAAAGGGGGAATAAATGGATGGAGGGATGGAAGGTGAGTCATACTGCAAACCAGTTAAACCATTATCATATTATAATTGTCTATTGTCTCATTCTGAGGGCTGAGAGTTCGTTTTGAAACCTTACAGAAGATGCGTATAGATATATGAATTTAAAGAAAAGGGTTTAAAAGATGATGAGACAGATAAGAAGTGGGGGGGAAAAGAAAGCCAGAAAAGAGAGAAGAGGACTTTAAAGAGCAGTAGAGAGAGAAAGGAAGCTGATTGGAGGTGGGAGGCCGGTATTTAGTCGGGCGAATGTGCCAGACGCGTGCTGGAGCACAAACCAACCTGCCAGGCAAAATGAAATTCCCATTATTTTTAATTAATCCCTAATTAAAATATATTACTCCACAGATTCTGCAAATCTCTCTTAATATGCAAATGCAGCCCACTGAAAGATATTTACATATCATTAATTAAAGTAGTGCATTCTTTCAGTCTAACGAGCTGTGGTCCAAGTCTGCCAAAGAAAACCCCAACCTACACAGCAGAGAAAAAGAAGAGAGAGAGAGAAAGAGAGAGAAAGAGAGAGAGAGAGAGAGAGAGAGAGAGAGAGAGAGAGAGAGAGAGAGAGAGAGAGAGAGAGAGAGAGAGAGAGAGAGAGAGAGAGAGAGAGAGAGAGAGAGAGAGAGAGAGAGAGAAAGAGAGAGAGAGGGAGCGAGAGAGAGAGAGAGAGCAACAGTGTGCTCGACGCCAACTGAAATAGGAGATTGGCAATATGGCTGCCACCTCACTAGCAAAATAAAGCAACATATTAGGGCTGGGCATTATAGCTAAAAGAATCATATTTCCAAACTTTTCAGCCTTTTGAAAATATGTGATAAATATGTTGGTATTAAAGGGGTATTATTTTTGGGTAACACATCAGTTTGGGGACCAATTCTCACTATTAGCTTGAAAATTACTAGCATATTGGCTGTTTGTTAGTACTTATAAAGTACATATGCATGACATTATTCTACATCCCTTAATCCTAACACATAAATAAACTTAACCACTACAACAACTACCTTACTAACTATTAATAAGCAGTTTATTGAGGCATAAGTTGTAGTTAATAGTAAATATGCGTGTCCCATTTTTGTTATATTGGTTAAACGTCTCTTCACATCCTGATAGCAATCAATAATAAAAGTGGTTTAAATATTAAATTATTCTGTAAGTCTCTGGACCAAAAATGTTTGTCTAATCATTGCATTTTGACCGATGTTCGATTTGGAGGACGTCCTACCTGCCTGTCAACCTATGTATTTGCATACAGTACCTCCACACATCACACGTCATCAGTGTGTTCACATTGCTAGTCCCCTAGCGAGAATGGCAAAAACAAAAACTTTATGAAACTGCACAACCTATAGTGTTTATAGAAATTATACTGTTAAAAAGATATGTATTTAGTAGAATTCACACAAAATTATTTATTTACATATACCTGATGTGTCTGATCAAAATGAGTGCATTCCCCTTTAATTGTAGCGATGTCACGAATCAACATAACTTCCTGTTCTGCCTCCTTCTCTTTCCTTTTGCATTGTAACCTAATGGGAGAGGTTAGTTTGACTTCCTGATAATCTTATTTAATCTTTACTTTAATTATTGCTTTTATATCTATATGAACTACATATGAAAATGAATTATATTTTAAACTCATTCATAGAACTTATCAACTCTAATGCTTTTGTTTCTTTAGTTTAAGTCACAGACGCTAACAAAACACTTCCATCATAAAGCTCTCATACAAGGAAGGACAGCAAAATGAATCAAATGACTAGGGATGCTCCAATCGGTCGGCCGCAGATCAGTATCGGCCAATAATCACACTGTGTCCCAATTTAGAGGTGACATCCTTCGAAGGACTGAGTGTTGTTAAATGAGGCCATTGGGTCATATTTATGTATAATAAAGAGTATAAACTATATAAAATCGTGTCTTAGTAAGATATGTCAACATTTGAACCGCTGTAAAGTCAAAATCTGTTTTCTATCAAGGTTTTCTATCAAATGAGAGCATGTACTGAAAATAGTATATTTTCTTAACAATAGATGCTATTTACACTAAGTGAAAATAGCTGTAGATGCTATGTACACTAAGTGACAATAGCACCATTTTCTTAGCGATACTATTTACACTTAGTGAAAATAGTGATATCTATTTACACCATGTAAAAGTAGCAGTTCTTTGCAATATGTGTAAATAGTAATTATATGCTATTTATACTTTATTTTGGCAGACACATACCAGTGTTTCCCCTACAATGTATTCACAGCGGCGCAGCGCCGCCGCTGGATTTTCAGCGCCACTGCAAAATCTTCACATGATCAGTAATATCACGACATTCACTTACACACTGTAAAGGAGAGAGAGAGAGATTGACGATGGCCAGAGAACTAAACAAAAATGTAGTCTGCTTACACTTTCACAATATCACAGGGCTGTAATATTAATCTTATTTTCGCTTCCAAGGATTAAAAAAAGAAGATATGAGGTAAAACTATTATAAACTATGCTCGCGCATCGTCTAGCACAACTTCCTTCCCTTCACAGCGCGCGCTGTCATTTCTCCACAAACATGTATTTAACGTCAAATTCAGCACAATCCGTGATTGTTGTCAAATGCACACTCCACTTTGGCTAAATTGCAGAACGTGTTTGATTAAATGAAAAGCACAATAATCCGCGCAATAGACGCTGTTTCCAAGTTCAAGGCGGGTGTGTGTGTGTGTGTGTGTGTGTACGCACGCTGCGAAACGGACCGACTTGCACATACAGTGTTGCCAACTGTTTTCAAAGGAAAGTAGCTAAAGCCTTGCCAAAAAGTCGCTAGATGACGTAATGCGTAAATTAGCATATTTGTGACGTCATCACGTCGTACTAGATTGCGTACTTTCTTGCGTTCTGCCTGCCTAATGTACTTTCTCAACAAATTCTCACTAACATAGCCTATTGTACTGTATTTTAATATGATATTGCTGACTGGCCCAATAAAGCTGTTCTCATTTCTCATCTCAGTGTAAGTGATAAGCACATGAGAAGAATGGAAATCAAAACGGTCAAACTAAACTCTTTAAATTTAAAATTAAAGAGAAGCCGATAACAGTTTGGTCCGTGGCAACACTGTGCTCATTTGTAGCTCGCTCATTCATTCACGTCTGTGTTGCCAACTCAACTCCTCAGTAAGGAAAATAGCTATTGGCTAAATGACACCATCGCCTCACATGCATATTGACCATGTGCATTGTGCATTTTGATGGACGATGTAGGAGAGAGAGGAATAAAATAAAAGAACATTTTACATCCCGCGAGGGCGGGATCAGCCAGCGGCGGCTTCCCGCACATGCGCGATTCATATGCAGTCTGGACGTGGAGGGGTGAACATCTCCTGCTCTGACTGCTGCTGCGCGAGGACTGGTTCGCCTGTGAGTGCTTTGGGATGGGGGTGGGGGCCGCGGCAGCACCCGCTGCTCATTGAGAAGAGTAAAAACGATATGTGCTTTCACTTTAGAAAGTCTCCAATAACTTCAGAAAAAGTCGTTAGATTTGTCGCTAGTCGCTTTTTTGAAAATGTGTCGCTAGAGGGGTCTGAATACTCGCTAAATATAGCGACAAAGGCGCTAAGTTGGCAACACTGTGCACATATGCTTCGTGTGCGCGACTAAACCATCAAATACACAACAAAATAGCCTATATCTCAAAATGACAGGCTTGGAGAGTATTCATAAAAACACAGTTTAGCTTAAATGGGCGTAAAGGGGAGAATGATTTTAGATCTGCGTCTTAAAGGGGCAGCATCTAATAAACCTGGTGACGATTGAGCCATAATGTGAATCAAAACAACAATATATATATATATATATATATATATATATATATATATATATATATATATATATATATATATATATATTCGATTAATAAAAACGTAAGGTAAAAAAAAACATAATGTAATAATATTTCACAATATTAGGCTACTGTTTTTTCCGGTATTTTTAATTAAATAAATGCAGGCTTGATAAGCATGAGACTTTTTGCAAAAACATAAAATAGTATCCAAATTTTTCCAGTATTTATTTATTTTTTTTAGATATTGCCCCTTTCTTACATTTGAGCCCTTGCCCCTTAGGAACTTTCTGCACGTCCCTGCAGGTTATTGAAGTAAAATAGGCTATAAGCTAGTCACCTTTTAAACTAATGAAAAGCTTAATTTGGATTTTAATGTTCAAAATGTCTATTTCTATCCACAAAACTTGCCAGAAGTCATGGTTTAAGGGGTTTTTTTTTTTTTTTTTTATTCCGGAGGTGCATGCCCCCGGACCCCCCGACGAGCGGCTAACCTCCGGCACGTAACAGCACCGCTGCTGGAAAAAATTCTAGGGGAAACACTGCATACTATTTGCACCTCAGTATTGTTGTACATTAACAGGATGCAATAATAACCCAGAGTGTAAATGGTTATATTTATTAAAATTATTAAATGGATGCCGCCTTGATGGGACAATAAAAGCCCTCCCTACACCTATCCCTACCCTACCCAATACATGCTTTCATTATTATTAATATGTAATCCGTCACGGAAACCAGTGACACAAGTCGGCAGCACAATTTTCGAGCAAAATGAGAAAGAAGCGGGGTTTTTTTTTCAAAATTGGTGATTTTCGTTTTTTTGCAGAATCTGTTAGTTGAGATCATGAAGAAGCCTCTCCGTGTTTGAGATAGCAGTATTGGTATATTTAAAAGCGTCCATTTTGAGGTTGAAATCGGCTTGTTTTTCAGAGATTCTAGCATGCAGTAGAGGCGTGTTTCTTTTTTTATTGCCCCCGCCCTCCAAGGGAAGCGTGGCTCAGTGTTGCCAAGTCCGCGGTTGGGCTACTTAAACACTGTTGCCGGGGGCTGTTTCTCATGTCCGCGGGTTGAAGCGACCCCAATTATGTGATATTTAGCCCCGGGAATGCAAATTTTAGTAGGCAACCATGCCAAAAAAACATATTTTACCCCCCCAAATGCGATTTTTACCGGAGAAGCCCCCCTGAAACGTGATTGGGCTTGTTTTGGGCTAGTTTTGAATAGCAATTGTGTGGGTTTTGTTGTGAAAACCTGGCAACCCTGGTGGCTGGCCGCGCACAGATCTCTGCTGGCAGTGCTAAAGTGATACGAAGTGCAAACCTCCCAGATGATAGAAAGTCTGAAGCAGTAAAGAAGCAACAAGATCATCTTTCCCTTGTGCAGAAAGAGAGGGCTGTGTACAACGACATGACTGAAAATAAACATACATACAGGTCCTTAAAAGTGCTTGAATTTATTTTGTGCAAGATGTTTTCTGGAAGAAATTCCATATTATTCTCTCCAGTCCGATAATGTGTTATTTCGCCAACACTTCGTGGACTATGCTTGAACTACGTTTGTTACTTGCATTTATGCGTTACGTTAAGTGTTTCCCGCGTGAGGTACTTTGTGTTGTACGTTTCCATGATGTTCACGTGCGCACAAAACTACTACGGTACCTCAGTGTTTCTCAGACACACCGTTAAATATTGCAAAAATACACTGGTTACATGAGACTAAGCTCTTTTCAATAAAATCCATGCAAAAGTTAATATCAGATCATTTTAGAATACAGTATAGGATGTACCGAATATTCTTCAGTTTTATGCAAAACAGAAATATGACAAATAGAATATAAGACCTCTGTCATATGGCCAAAAATAAATGCAAAAAAACAAAGCTGGACCTGGAAAGTCCTTGAAAGATTCTTGAATTTGAAGTTAACCAAGCTGTGGGAACGCTGTACAAATAAATAAAATAACTAGGGCTGTAATCAACCAAAGAAAATCTTGGTCGACTGAAGTCCGGAAATTTTCGACTAAAAATGACGTTAGGAAAAAAAAAGTTAAATGAATTTGCTGTGCACTGTGCACAGTACTTGGTGGCCTTGTTGTCTGTCTGCCTAAATTAATTATAAATAAAACAAAAAACTAGTAGGCT
Source organism: Romanogobio albipinnatus (assembly GCA_023566225.1). Classification (NCBI taxonomy): domain Eukaryota; kingdom Metazoa; phylum Chordata; class Actinopteri; order Cypriniformes; family Gobionidae; genus Romanogobio; species Romanogobio albipinnatus. Next base: position 17,589,446 of record CM042244.1, on the reverse strand, counting down.
ATTTGCAGTATATTAAATAGTTTTTGACCTGATTATTTTGCACTGAAATGAGTCTGACACACGAGTCTGTCGGCTCTGACAGCGTTGCATCACGTGCACCTGCGCAATATCATAGCCTATGATTTCCGAAAATATAGTACTATGTTGTCAACTAGTGATATCATCACAAGAACTTTTGAGGAATATGCAACATAATTTAGACAATTGTTTTTGTCATATGTATTATAATAACTGACGGACACCATCATTTCAGCCATTCTGTGAATATAGGATCAGCTCAGCTTTACGGCTGAGACACGAATAGACAATTAACTTAAAGCTTTTACTCTTAAACACAAAAGGCACGTCCACTTTAATAAAAAAAGGATATTTATTAAACAAGCCAGATCAAGAGCAGAAAAAACGCTCTCACAATTAAATAAACACAGCAAACTAGCCTACTTCAATCTGTCTCTCTTCTCCAGTGGGTTGGGCTAATCCAAAAGAAGTGAAAACAAGGGGGGTGCTCTGAAAACACCCCCATTAGCAGTTAGTGCTTTCCACCTGATGAAATGAACGCGGCAAAACTGACAGTACAGATCCACTTTTGCGGCACGACTGAAGCGTGGAGTTGTGACGCTTCCCCCTCATGTGTATGTTGATGGGCGTTCCTCAAGTTTACCGCTATGGGCGTGCGTTTGAGCCAGCGGGGAATGAAAAACAAAGGACCAGCGAGAGACTTCCCTCAGTCACCATGTGCTCTACTTCTATTGGATAGTCGGGTCACGTTCAACGGATTCATTTGCATAAAGATGGGCTTCGGCCAGTTAAAGTTGCTTGACATCACCGATAGGAAAAAGTGGAGTGCGGCGCGCATGGACAAGTGGATCTGCACCCTGATGAAATGAACGCGGCGCGGCAAAACTGATGAAATGAACGCGGCGCGGCAAAACTGATGAAATGAACGCGGCAAAAAAATCGACCAATCAGAATTTTGGTCGAGCCAGAACGTATCGACTAATAATCAACTAATCGACTGGGAGATTACAGTCCTAAAAATAACAAATAAAATTAGCATCAATATGTACTTTTTGTTTACATAAACATTAAAATAATAACATTAAAAATGATGGCCAGATTTTAAAGGACTGTCTTGCAACATGTTATCTACAATGCACAAGTTCAAATAGAGTTTTGACAAAAAAGGTTTTATAAAAAGATAAAACACATATTTCGGCCTCTAAATCATTTTTATAAAAGTCAAAAAAGATAAATTACTGACATTTACAATGCACATTATCCTTTATTATTAATAGTATGCGGTCCTTACAGGGGGAGCTTTACAGGGGGTATGGCTTATCTAAATGAGATGTAAATGAGCCCTATTGTCACTCCCAGCAGATGAGAACAGGTGAGAACTGCACAATCTTTAGAGGCCGCTTTCTCACTTTTAAGCTGTTTTGAGTGCCTACCTTCAAATGGTCAAAACTTCTCCAAATATTATCAGATTTCCATGTGTTACACATCGTTGGAAAGCTTGGAGACTACACTTTCAGAATCTGTGAATAACTCAAAATTCCCCAGAACCGACTTGTGTCCCTACTTTCCGTGATTGGTCACATATTATTAAACAGTCATTAGGCACTTTATTTCCACTTTTAGAACATGGTCTTCCTGTTTATTCAAAGTAAATGCCTTTCCGATGTGATATGTGATGGGAAAAGGGAGAAGAGCGAGCTAGGCAAAAGGCGGATTCGAACCCAGGTCGATTGCATCAAAACCTAGTTTCATGAACTTATTCAACTTATGCTCTACTGACTACACCACTGCAGACATTACAACGCACGCAACCTTTTTAATCTTGTGTAGCCCAACCAGGCATTGCTTGGCGCCGCGGAGATAGTGTAAACAGGCACGCTTTTGCACCGTTTTTGTTTTATTTGTAGAGTTATAAGCCATTACTTTTAAGTATGGAATTTGAAATTATGTGAAATAATTAAAAATTTGTGTAAGGAGTTAATAGTGAGAGCTTACGTATCACTTAAATAAAGTTTGGATGATCGGGATCGGTATCGGCCAATCATGATGACAAGAAAACTGCCGTCATTATCGGCTGCAAAACTCCTGATAGGAGAACATCTCTATTAATGTCTTTGGGAAATGTAGTGAGCACAAAGTACATTAAAATTGTCACTATATTCACAACAAGGCTGCTTAACATTAATCAGTGTGAATATAAAATTAATATTCATTATATATCACCCAGCCCCTCTACACATACACTATAGATTTAGTTAAATCCAATTAAAATCCATATATAAAATCCATTCAACTGACGTCTGAATCTATGGTTTTGCTAAGAAAACAGTTTTCGAAAACCTGTAGATGACATTTTCCATTAAAAAAAAAAAATCATATGTCATGCTCAGGGTGATTCCTTGGTTTATATTGCGCACATGTTCAGCCAAATTCAACGCACAAACACACAATGCAACTTACATTTGAGAGGGAGCACAATAAATGGAGGCGACTGGGCAGAATTCATTAAGTTGATAACCGCGGGCTCCATTACACAACTCCACAGCACTGTAATGACTTCTGAGGATTGGGGGAATGAGAAACATGGCAAAAAGAGTAACGTGTAGAAAGATTTGACTGAAAATGAAGAGAGAGGAATGCTTGGTGGCTTTCTCTTTTAAACCGAAAGTCATGAAAGCTATATATATATATATATATATATATATATATATATATATATATATATATATATATATATATATATATATATATATATATATATATATAGTGATAACAAACAGCTTCCTGGTTACTGAGCTCAGCAGCACAAGAGAGAATGCTGATTGACCCTCCGAAACATAAAATAAGCGATAATAAGCACTTCAGTTCACTAACATAACCCAAGCAGTCATCTGATACCAACTGATCAAGGTTAATTGCTAAAACAGACTTAACATGAAGAGGAAGTGCTAGCATTAAGCATAGGAAAAATGATCATGACACGTACAAGACAGATTTATGGAGCACTGTCTGTGTTGTCCATGACATATTATGATGCTCATGAACGTACTGTTCAGCATGTGAAATCATTTATCCTTCCTGTCTCAATCAAAGGTCTATTATGATCTTAACTTGTCATTTCACATTAATTTATTATTTAAATAGTGATTAAATGCTTATGTTAAAAGTAAAGTTTTAAATAATAGTAGGAAAACTCTGGATTTTGTTTAAGTATTATGAACCATCAGTATTATGGCAAAAGCAAATTGGTAGTGATCATAATAACCTAGCGTACTGTATTCCGCAAGTACACTGTATTCTGGCAGCTGTGGTTGCCAGAAATTGGTACCTTTATGTTTTACAACTTATATCTGTACATTTCATTACGTGATGTAATGTTAATATACTGTACTAATCTACTGTGTGCTTGAACTATCATAATCTGCTTTCACCTAAAATATACTGATAATCACCATAATAATACCGGTGAAAAAAATAGAAAGCCATAATTGTAAGCAGTGTTGGGCACGTTACTTTAAAAAAGTAATTCGTTATAGTTACTAGTTACTTCTTACAAATAGTAACTGAGTTAGTAACTGAGTTACATCATTATAAAAGTAACTAATTACCAGGGAAAGTAACTACTGTGTTACTTTTTTTTTCTCAAATGTTCAAATATGTCAAATAACTTGGATGGCCCCAATATTAAATAAATGAATTGCACCCTAAATAGAATAAATTATTCTTATAAAACATTGTACATTAATGTACACTATTGTAATGTTGCTGTGGGACAATGTGAGAGACACCGATCAAATTCAATACATTATTGTAAATATTATCAGTAGGCCTACTATAGTGTAAATATTGTGTAAATATTATCAGTACTATACTACTCCTTTGGTAGTGGAGCTCACGTTATCACCTGGGTTTTTAGCCACTAATTTTGTGGCGGCATGTGAGGATGTGAGGTGCTTCATCAGATTAGAATTACTTGCCACAGACGTGGAGAGACTCTCTTCCTGGGCACGTTACATAAACATTCTTACCTTTCACCTCAATGAGGGAAAAGTGGTGCTTATACTTCCAGTTTGCGAACGCTACCTTTGAAGTTGTTGACTTACCATCGCTCTGACTCCTCCTGGTCGTTGGTGTGTGTGACTGGGCATATGCGTGTGTGTGTGTGTGTGTGTGTGTGTGTGTGTGTGTGTGTGTGTGTGTGTGTGTGTGTGTGTGTGTGTGTGTGTGTGTGTGTGTGTGTGTGTGTGTGTGTGTGTGTGTGTGTGTGTGTGTGTGTGAACTGAACCTATCAACCTCAACCTTGTCTCCCACCCACCAATCATCATCAGTTATGTGTACCACCCCACCCACCCCCCAACCCGCAAGCACACACACACGTTGCAGGTCCGACTGACAGAGAGCCTGTTCGGATGAAAACCGCTTCAGTGAGCTCAATTATAGTAACGCGCCGCATTTTATTCTCAGTAACGCTAACGGCGTTGTAACAGGAGAAACAGTAATTCGTTTGATTACTCGTTACTGAAAAAAATTATTCCGTTAGTAACGCCGTTTATCTATAACGCCATTATTCCCATCACTGATCGTAAGTGGCATGTCCATAAAACAAGGTCAACATAAAATGTCACACAAAACACCCTTATATTTATTTATATAAATTCTGCAAATGTCCTTTTACTGTTTTTCACCGTAAATGATATAGTAATTCATAGTTTTTACTTGCAAAAATCATAAATATGACAGTAAATTCTACAGTAAAATATATATAATGCACCGTTAAACAACTTACAGTTGTTTTTTCACTATATTTGGTAGGTGGTAAAAAGGTTTTTGGTGTAGCATGTTTTGTTTTGTTCTGTAAAAACTACAACAACAAAAACTTTTTACAGGGATTAATGAAGAACAGTAATGTCAGTAAAATAAAGATGGTGGTCCAGTGGGTTAAACCATGGAACTGATATGCAGAAGGTTGCTGGTTCGATCCCAGTGCTCATCCTTGAGCAAGGCACTTTACTCCATGTTGCTCCAAGGGGATTGTCCCTGTAATAAGGGCACTGTAAGTCGCTTTGGATAAAAGCGTCTGCCAAATGCATAAATGTAAATGTAATAAAACTACAAAAATACAACAAATATGGCTGGTTTATGAAAAGACATACCCATTAATACATTTCCCATTGGCACTTTTATGCGTTTATGATAAAATATACATATAGAGCACCGATTACACACCAAATGTTTATCATTTTGTTGTATTAGCACTAAAAAAACTTCCTGAGCAAATCTGTTTTATTCTGAAAAATTGCTTTAACATAAACCACGTAACAATTAAAACTTTCGAAGTAGGACTTGAAGACATAATACAAGCCTACTACAGTAAACAGCATTCAACTTCAACTTCACTTAGAATGTTTCCATTGCAAAAAAATGAAGGGATGGAAGAAGTTCATTACAGAGATGCATCTATCAATGTATTGGTAGGGGAAGGCTGGCATTCAAAGTCTCTGACTGATCCCTCACCAATCTATCGTGTGGACCTGGCTAATGATAATCATGATTCTTAATGGCAGGCCATTCATTTCATAAATCCTGTTGGGCTTGATTGCTGAAGAAGCTTTAAAAACCATCCTTCATTAATGTTAATGGGCTTTTTTAGTGGAGGCCAGTTGTGGTTAGGTCTACATGGCAGGTTTCCCAGGCTTGTTACATTGATTCCCTCCACACTGAACCCTGATTGGCACAGAGACCAGTCATGACTGAGATCCACCCCATTGGTTTATTTCAGTCCTCCTTGGGCGATACAGCGAGTGGACAGTTGACAGTTTGTGAAGCGGAGATGCTAACAGCTCTTAAGATTCATTATTTTGAACGCTTGCTTATTGAAATCACACAATAGACCGTAAATGCTGCTATAAACTAAAAGCTCCTATAAAAAGAAATGTTGGTGACATCCCAGAGGAAGCCAAAATTACAAAGAGTAGAAATCTACTCCCACTTTCTGACTGCACGGCAATTACAAAGGAACAAGGCAGATGCTTTTTTAGGATCAAATTCTAGAGCCACGAAAGTGAAAATGTCAACCTACAGACCTCATCATGGGAATCATAAGAAATAATTGAGAAGCTACACTCAATAAGCATAATATACAAGTGCCCTATAAAAATCCAGGCAGTAACGGATACGAGCAGGACAGAAAAAAAATAAAAAAATAAATAAAAAACAAGCTCAGAAATAACAAACCCTGAAACGTTTACTTCAAGTAAAACTGTTCACTTGGTGCGTATTGTTATCTAATTTGTTTTTCATTACTCCCTTTAGCAAACTGCAAGTAAACAAAGACGCAAGAGGTGTCAGATTAATGTCAAATCTGCAATAAAAACACATTGTTTTCACACTTTATTTTCTACATTAGTGGTCTTGTGACCGTGGTATTCTGGGACATTAAGCATTATAATTATAACATCTCCTCACTCCCTAATTAACTTAAACATCCATATTTCACAAACAACTAATAATACTCACATTCGTTACAACCCACTAACATAAATAAATGACTTAATTTGTCATGGGAATAACAGTATTTGTTGGAAACGTTCTTGTTATTGTTGTCAGAACATTTTACACACAACGGACACACATAAAAACTCAAGTCTCCTCTCACACTTTACACAGACACATTTGAATATAAAGAACAATGTGACAGGCACAAAAATAAAAGACGTTATTAATATTTTATAAGTCGCCATGCTTTCAGCATTCTGCTAAGAGTAATGGGGGGGGCTAGTGTGTGTGTGTGTGTGGTCGGGTGGAGGGGGGATATCTGTGAAGACACACTAAATTTGGACAGTAAGGAGTATCACCCTGTCAGCGCGGTACACCGCACATTTGAAACGGCCCATTTAACGGCAGCACGCGCCTATCCGCTGTGCTCATTTGCATACTTCAGTGAGGCCCTGATGGATGAAGATGGATGAGAGAAAATCAACCTCGCTGAAACAACTGTTATATCAAGGTTAAACTATCCACAAAGCTCTTAACCTGTGCAGCTTTATCTCCCTGCCGCCTCAACCGATATCAATTCATCAATAGCGCCTTATCGGGGAGGATTTCCGAAAGACGCGTACTATGAGCTGTGGTAATAGGAAATCAAATGAAAGCAAAGTGTATGCAGATATAAGGAGGCACCTGCTTACGATCCTGTCCGGGGATATTACTTAGAAAAAACACTGGACGGTAGCAAGAGGAGACGACAGACAGATGCTCAAGCTCTGGGTCTGATGCTGAAAGGTCCCTTTTTTATTTTTGGCCAGAGACAAGAGCAAAGAAAGGCCTGAACACCATAGCTCAATATTAGACCATTTGTATTAGGGATGGCAAAAGTTTTAAGTCAATACGAAATAAATAAATAAACCCCAAAAAATCCAGTCTACAGTATTGATAGTATTCAAAATAAAATCAAACTCACAATATGGTCTGTTATTAAATAGCAAAGACTGTTTTAGATAAATAATATAATGTAATATAATTAGTGCTATCAAAAAAGTTTAACGCGTTAAAAATACTTCACGCAATTAACGCAGCATCCATTTATCTAGCGTTACATTATATGATCACGCTCTTATTCGTACAAATGCTTTTAAACCATTTAAGCGGGACAAAACAAAAGAGAACGCACTATTTTCCCTTTCGCGTATGAACAAACAATAACACAAAGAATTATGCCAAAATGCCCATTTTGTCTAGTATTCTCTTTAGAGTAGTCTTAAATGGGTTAAATGATGTCTTAAATGAATTTAAAGAGTTGTGAGAAAATTAGAAGTCCGTCATATCCGCGTCATGTTTGGCAGCGGCAGATCTTAAAGTGACAACAGCCTAATAAACCAGTTGCTGCGATGAATATAATATAATGCTGTTTCAGTGAGATGTTATGTTTATTTTATCACAATGTGATTGTTTTTGTCCAAATCGCACTGCCCTACTTTGAATTCGAACTGCATGCTGGGAAAAGACAATAATGTCAGCGTGAGTTCCTGTTTAAAGCAGATATAAATAAAGAAAGGGCACCTATTCTTTCATGGTGGTGCACAAAATCTCATCCTCTAAAAAACACAGTCAGTAGGGTAGAGTACACAATGTCACCAGCTGGCCTGACGACACAAGCCTCCGATGAGAGTTCTCCAGTCGATAAGGATTCGATGGCTTCAGGTCGAGGTAAACTCTACTGCACATGCCTTGACATCTCACTGTTCCTTTTTCTGGCAGGAGGCTTGAAATGCAATATATCACTAGAACAGCCTTCTTCCTCCCCTGCTCCCAAATGTATACGCACACATACACACACACCTGCCACCCATGTTTCCGCCTGTGCTCTCAGCAACGGAAGACCTAGACTAGAGCTGCTAAAAGCGGTTATGTAGGACAGCGGAGCACAATGCTGATTATGCAAAAGGCAAAAAAGGAAAATGACAGTCATTAATAGGATTCCAGGAGTTAACTGTCCATAACTAACACTGCCAAAGGCGAGCTGGCAAACAGAGGCAATCAGGAGTGCGTGTGTATTCAGGGACAGCGAGCATACACTGTACAAACAGTTCTCAGTTTAGAAACGAACTATAATAGCAAACATGCAATTAGCCGAAAGATGCAAGACCTGCGTCCTCAAGGTCAGACACTATTGAATATTTTGTGTTTAGCGTACAGGAAATAATTACCACCCACATAATTATAGACGGTGACTGTGTTGCAATTCGCAAACGCACCGTATTGCCTTCGAATCATTTCATTCTTCATATAACGTCTTGCGAGGGGAAGCCCACTGAGCTATTGCAAGACCTTGAATTTCTTGCCACATGAGGGGCTCTTTGTTTCCCCTCGATTAAGCTTGCCTGAGTGTTCAGGGCAGAGTGTGTCACGGTTCCTCAATGTGTGTGGTGTTGCCAGGCGGCCGTGGTGAGCGTTGACCCCTGCTAAAGCTCCTGCTCTTCACCCCGCTGTGCTAAAAGCTACCTACGCGCTCACTGGCCACCATGTTGGGAAGTGATCCAAATCCACCTCCTCGTACTCCCCCTGCACGCTCTGCTCCTCCACAGACGGGCTTGCATTCGGTCACATCCACTGTGCCGTCAGCTTAAGTGAGGATTTTACCATGTTTAAACACTTTCTCCTAACACAACTTAAAGTGCAGACAACAGTAAATGAGCCAATATGTTTGTTAATTTCTCCCAAAAAGTGTAAACATTGTGGAGCTATCAAAATGTTTTAAATGGTTTAATTGCATCTCGACCAGCCTGACAGCGCAACAGTGGCTCAACCAATGGCATGAGTTTGAGGCGGGGCTATCTGTTTGACTCACCAATGACAGACGGGGAATGTTTGGGAAATCTGTTTGAAAACAGCAATTGTTTTCACAATTTTGTTTGGTGATGCTAAAGGAGTAGACATTACTAATATTCGAAAGTAATTTATTCAAATTGCGTACAAATGTGTACAAAAATACACAGAAAATGTTAAAGTATATATAGACACTATATAATCTAAATCTTAAAAAAAAGAGTGAAAAGTTCAGAAGTTTGCGGACAATAAGATTTGTAAATGGAAAGAAGTCTCTTAAGCTCACCAAGGCTGCATGTATTTGTTCAAAAATACAGTAAAAACAGTAATACTGTGAAATATTACAATTTAAAATAGCTTTATTATCTGTCAGTCATTACTCCAGTCTTCAGTGTCACATGACCCTTCAGAAATCATACTAATATGCTAATATAATATAATGTGTTGCTCAAGAAACATTTCTTAGTATTATCAATGTTGAAATCTGTTGCTCTGCTTAATATTTTTTGTGGAAACCATGATACAGTTTTCTCAGGATTCTCTAAAGAATAGAAAGTTCACAAGAACAGCCTTTATTTGAAATATAAAGGTATATAAATACATAAAGTACACACTTCATCTTTAACTAAAAAAAATCTAAGTATTAAACTAAAAAAAGTATATACATTATATACAAAGTATATATAAAAGTATATACTGTATTATTTTTTCATTACCATGATATATACTTTAACTCAAAGTGATCTTAATTTATTCAAACTTGTTAGATGTCAGATAAAAGGTTTTAGTCATAGTCTTTTGACTAAAATGCCATTTAGTTTTAGTCATATTTTAGTCACCTGAATTGTTTTTAGTTTTAGTCTAGTTTTAGTCGACTAAATATCATAAGATAGTCGACTAAATCTACAGCAGATTTAGTCTCCTAAAATCTAATGAGTTTAGTTAAATTGTAATACATTAAGCATTTAAGCATTACATAACCGACAGTCACTTGAACTGACATTTTGACATCATTTTGTTTTTGACATTAAAAATACACGAAAGAGCTCAATTCACTTTTTTGTTTGTTTTTTAAAAACATCTATATAGTTTTTATAACTTTGTATTTCTGTTTTAGTTAGTAGGCCATATCAGGTTAAGCTAAAGCTTCAAATACATTTGTTTATTTTTTTAATTTCAGTTAACATTTATTTAATTTCAAGTAATGAAGTTTTTTTTTTATGGTTTTAGTTAACTATTATAACCCTGATACTTTATTGAATATGTGTCAAATACTGGTCTTTCCTCCTGACTATGAATTAAATTAAATTAAATTTTAGTTTATTGTGTAACCAAAAACGAATATATAATGCGTGACTTTTAATTACAAACAAGCTCGAAATACACATTGACTCCTATTTTGAAATGTCTGTGCCTTACAGTTGCAGGAGCTCATTCAAGTTCAGGAGATAAAATATGTGTTGTTACAACCGTCTAAAACATATCACTATATAAACATCGTAAAGTAAACATTGTCATTATTCATCAGCATTTGTTCATAAACACTTGCCTGGCATAAATGTGCGCTAATGTTCATTGATTGTGAGCCGCTCTGGAGCGCTGTATTGGGGATGCGTGAGCCGTGTTTTCCAGCAGTTAGATCAGCACGTTCAAATCAAATGTGCGCATCTGTTACACAGGATATCAGTTCTGACTGGATCTCTTCCCTAATCGTCCCTCTATAACATTTTCGTCTCGTTTTTATTTGTTGACGAAAATGACAGTAGGTTTTTGCCATAGTTTTTGTCATCCAACACTAGTCACTAGTTTTTATTTAGTTATCGTCTCGTTTTCGTCTGTGAAAAAAGGTCGTTGACGAAAATTATGACGAAAATGATTTGTCAACGAAATTAACACCGCTTAAGTATACACTGTATATGCCAACCAAAAGCAATTATGTACATTTTAATTATATGTTATGATTATATATCTCATGAAAATGTACATGAATTCGTTTTTAATAAAAAAAAAAAAGTGTTGGGTACCGAAACCCTATAACCGGTATGTACCGGACCGAATCAGAACGCAGATATTGGTGCCTCATTACGGTGCCACTTAAATTCAAACGTGCGTTCGCGCTTTGGCTGGTGCAGAGCCAGAGACAGACGCACTCAGCGCTCGTCACATATCACAACTATTCAGTGTTTTCAACCACATGTTTACTTTAGGCTTCAGACATTTAAATGCTCATAAGTAGCCTAACGTTATTAGCAAAAAATACACACTGATGTCTCTGGAAGCGGCAAAAACAATCCTTTCAGACAGTTATAATTTGACTACGTGTTTTATTCATGCACGAGGCGCAAACTAACATGGCACCGCCCATCGTGCATTATAGATCAACTAACACACATCCACTCACACATATTTGAAAATCAGAATATCAGATAGTTCATGACATAGTTAACAAGTTTGTGAATATTTTGAATAAAAAAAATTTAAAAAAAAGAAAAAAACCCGATACAGCTGAGCTGCAATACCACACGCTATAGTGGCTGCTGTGTGTCATGCGAGAAGCATGATGGACGCGTCTCCATGGAAACAATAAAGCGATGCGTTCTAAAATATTTAGCCATAGAATATGGTCGCATTTCTGCTAAATAAAGCTGAAGCTTGAAGCTGGTTTGTAGCAGACCAAGAATACAGACTACTACTGTTATTACTGTAACTGTTATTCAGAGTTAAATTAGGCCTATTTTAGTTAGGTTAGATGGCTTAGGTTTTACTGTGAATTTAGCCTAAATTGTGTTTTGTATTTATTTATATTTTATATATTTAAGTATACTTTACACTTTTAATAAATAGTTCAATTTAAATAATAATTAAAAATAAATAAATAAAAAGCCATTCTTTAAATGTCATCCACCTCGTTTTGTGGCTCTTTTTTTTTTTAAGTATCGGTTCAGGCACCGGTACCGTTTTAAAAGAATCGGTTTGGCACCGGTATCGAAAAAACCCAAACGATACCCAACCCTATTGCCAAGTCATTGTTCATCATTCATCTACAAAGTTCTATTTAAATCTATAACAGACCTAAAACTGTGTTTTTATGCTTTAAAGTATTGCCAATCAGATACGAACACCACCGAGGATGGTGGCTTAATTCATCATTTCTCTCCTTCGCTCTCGCAGAGAGAAAATATGTACACTCATGTATGTGTTCACGGAGGGGGTTACGCAGGCTCATAGCCAGCCCTTTTGTTTCTCACGGCAGCGCCAGCTTCATTAGCATAAATTAGAATATTTCACGGCAAGAGAGCGACTCATAGCTATGCGTTACCTTCACATAACGGCACACGTCCTCCCGCACCCCTCGACTCTATCTCCTCGCCCGCTGTAACATCTAACCCCCTGCTGATTAAAGAGAGTGGAGGGGATCTTTAGCACAGCCACACCACGCCAATAGCATTACATTAATCTACATTAGAAACATTCATTACATGCTAAACCACTCAGGCAACATGCCTCTTCCCCAGCACACTCTGCATATCATACCATTAGCTTAAAGTATCTGGAATGAATATGAAAATGCACTTCCCTGTTGAGACATTTCCTCAAGTAAAACACTAAGACGAGGCTGAGGCAACACTATAAGAGTATGGTGAAATCTAACAAAGATACAAGATATCAGTGTCATTTTATTACTCTAATACGCACTATATTTTAAAATGAAAAGGTGTGTAAATGTCATTTTCGAGTAGAGTAGAATAGAGTCTAAAAGATGTGTTGGGTCACATGTCTGTGCGTGTGTGTGTGCGGGTCCTCAATCCCTCCACGTTTCCCTGAACACAGAGATACGACAGCGAATAAATGTTGATCAGTGTTGATTCCATCCAATGAGCGCGTGTCGACTGACAGTGTTCCTAAGCTGCGGCGAAAGGCGGCCATTAATCTTGGTCTGGTTTAAGTAGCATATATTAATTTGTGTCATTTTTACTAAGTCGAGACAGGAAGGGGCGCTCACCAGTCCGTGTTTGACTGCTCACAGCAGCGGGACGGGGGGAAGCTGATGGCTGGGGGGAATATAGGGGGGTCTTTTATGTATTGCGCCGACACTGCCGTCGTCAAAATCAAACAGCAGGACGCGGGAGAACGGCAATCGCCGGCCTTTGAATTAAACTAAATGAACTCCTGGGGTGTTGGTATGGCAACCGTAGCTGGAAATGGGACCGCCTTTTACACTTAAAGCACGTAAGGAAATGAATGAATTGAAATGTGTTTGTAACGATGAGGATTTTGTGGCAGAGAGAGCCCTAATGCTGTTACATGGATCACGGCCATTGACTGCACCGCTGAGGGGCTGAGTCTGAGACAATAATAACATCTGCAGAGCCTTTTACTGTAATTCGCTTTTTTACATTGGGCTACAAACTGCACCACAGACTAATATCAGAAAGGAAAAAAAAGAGCTCCGTCGCATCTGCAAGCAAATTTCCTCTCTAAAGCAATTTTTAATCCAATAAGTGAGTAGATGTTTTCACTGTAATGGCTTTGAATATGATATCTGTCAGACAACTATGAACAAAGCTCAGTTTGCAGAATGGCTGGCACTGATGCTGCAGATATCCAAACCGGCCAGAGCTGCCATGCTTTTATGCACATTAGATGCTTTCGAATCTTTTGAAATGAAACATTAAATGACCATTACTATCATTGTGCCTTCCGCTAACACAAACAGTGACTTAACTGTCCATATTGTTGGTCAGTTCATGTAAAAATGAGAATCCCTTATTTAAAGTGTAATGATGTATTCAGTACAGGGCAGCACGATTAATGGAAATAAAACCAAAATGACAATATGGCTTTGTGCAATTAACAAATCGCAAAGGCTGTGATTTAATTAAATAATTACATGTGCTGCGAGTTTCAGAATGAAGCGAGGACCTGTGTTCTTTTCACACGAACAGCTCATGATCCAGTGTTTTCAGGGTCTCAACCCTAGGCTTGCACTATGCGCGCTCCGCTGGTCGAACGTAATGGCGCCGCCGTTGATTATGGGAACGTGTTTACTACGTGTGGACCGTTCGAATACAGGCTGTGAGAAAGTGAAAATGGAACTTGTGAACAGAAAACGTGTTGTTTGGCAGAACTTTCAGTCAAAAGAAGGCGATTCAAGTTGAGCTACATGTTCAATTTGCAATGCCGATTTGTCTCGTAGTGGCAAGGACCCTAAACAATAGCCGCTGTTAAAACATTTGCATATGAAACATCCGAGAGAATACGAGTTGTGCATGAAGGAATCTACAGACAGCAGCCAAAATGCAGCAACTTCAAGTAGCCTACGGCAAAGGAAGGACAGTCATCCTGGCATAATGTTGCCTATTCTTAATTCAAAATAAATTAAATTAAAAATACACTTCTGCTGTAAAAATAACTTTGTTTACTTCATTAATGTGTCTGAGGATGGGAGCAGGATTCGGTATTTGGTTTCGGATTCGTCAGAATCTTAACCAGTGGATTCGGTATTTGGCCGAACCCCAAAAATCTGCATCCCTCCTTGTAATAAGAAGTGCTTAAGTGCGCGTTAGTATTGTGCGCACAGACAGCACGCCAGAATCAAGTTCTCTTTCGCACTTGAACGAACAATTACACACAATTATGCCAAAATATCAGTTTTGACAAGTATCCAATCTTAAATTAGTTTAATAAAGCCTTAAATGAACGTAAAGAGTTGTGAGAAAACGAGGCGCGTGTGATCCGCATCATGTGCGGCATGCCTTTATTCATAAAAAGATTCCATTAAACAAGTATTTAAAATATACTGTCTTTATGCCGTTTCTACCTGAATTTGGAGATTAACTGTGAACTTATTACATTATAAAATAGGTTAAAGACATAAAAACTTAAAAAACTTTTTTTTTTTACAGTAAAATATTGCAATTGTAATATGTCTTATTTTGTTAAAAAAAACAATTTTGTAATAATGAACAAAAATAATAATATTGATAATCACAAATTGCGCAGACCTACAAAAGTGTACAACACACCTGGACTTTCTTTTTTAAAATATTCAATTCTTATCTGAAAAATTGTGCAGCCCTACTTCAGTTCGGTTTGCCACAAATTACAGTGATGATGATTAATATCATGTGTAGAGATGACTTAAGGGAGGAAGGAATGGGTTTACATGTAAATAAAGGTTTTGATCCTGAAGCAATGTGAAATAATATTAACGTGATGTCGTCAGCCAACACTAAGAGGAAAGAGCTGTTTCCAACAGGACCATGTCAATAATTATTCCATAAAATGAGGGTTTGGGTTCCTTTATTGACCATCCGCAGGAGGAAAACACCTCCCACACAAAAAGCGCTTCTTCACTATTCACACGGGCAACCTGTTATCAGAGCTAATTAGAGACTCCCACCTCCGTTATACATTTCTGTAATTAGGCTTTTAAAACATGATTAACATGTCTCAATTACGCCAGTCATCATTTGCATAATTTATAAGGAGCTCTAATTGCGAGTGAGTTTAGACTTGAAGCTGGGTAATAACAGAAACACACAGGAAACATTATGCTGCTACTGAGGCATGTCCGTTCCAACGGCCCTAAGTATGATTAGCAATCACGTTCCAAATAAAACAGGAGGAGGAGAGGCTCCCCTCATGTAGCTGTAGCAAACGCAATATTTCTCCACAATTCAACAGGACGGTCGTTAGATATCTCGCCAGCTCTAAAATTACGTGGCGCGCAAAAGAACAAATGAGTTAAGGAATGAAGCCCAAACTTTATTAAGCGCTGTGTTGCAAGCACCACTAACTCTACAATAAAGGTAAAAGAACACTGCGAATAAATATGTGAATATTGCAAGAGTGATATATCAAAATACAGTCCTCACTACTCTGTTGTTTACCTCATAATGGCCATTTTAATATATGAAAGAAAGACATTTATTTGAAGTTGAAAGTTATTTTGTACGAATTTCGCAGCTGAATCTTGTTAAAGGTAATGAATCATTACCTTGAGACAAGTGTGAGATACATGTGAGAGTCTATCACTCATTGGACATTAGATACAAGGACATGCTTGTTAGCAGTATTGTGAAGTATAGCATATTGCTTTTAGCATCATGCCCATGCATGTTATTGATCTTATTGTGAACATTCATATGTTCAGTATGACATTATGACAGTATGCCAGTCATTTAGTCAACTTAAACAAATTAATAATTCTACAATATTTGAAACAAAAACAAAAACATTTTACTTTAAAAAATATACATTTTAAAATGTTTCGGAAAATAATGAATACAATATATTAAAATATGGGATAGCTTTTTGCTTGATGGTTACACCACATGACATTTTTTAAAATCATAAAAACGGTCTAAAATCTTTTCCAAATGTTTCAGCATTAAACATTAAAACCAACATGAACTCAAAAAGTACATTTCTAAGAATTATTACATCATTTTTAAAAGTTTTTTTTTTCTTCTTTTCTTTATCGTGGACTCTTATTCGTCATTGACCCTCTATAGTTCAGCAGAGTTCATGCTAAGTTTAAGTTTATTTTTCAAAGCTCTGTTCATGATCAGGCAAATGTACCGGTATGTCAATGTGAAACAGGCCTAATGAACGCCCCAAGGGTAAAAAGGAGCTGAAACACGATACCAACAAACATCCAAGTTAATGTCCACCTTTCCCTACACGACCATCTATATGTGCCAGTCACTGAATTCAAATACACACAGTGGCCTTGCATTTCCAAGAGCACGCGGTACACACAAATACATGGACACTTTAAATAATCTGGAACACTTGCAGTGCTAAAGCAGCCTTGTTTAAAAGCCCCCACCCCGCATCACATCCTGTTCCATGAGCCGCAGTACTTGTTTATACTCGCACGCTGGCCTGTGCCGTGTTAGCTCGGTCAGGCCCTGTGTAAAAATACACAGCGAGGTCAGGAGTTCAGGCCGGCTCTGTCTGCTGCTGGCACACCGTACTGCCCCGCTTGTCAGCTGCTTGCCAGAGGAGGGCTCATCACCAAGGCATCCTCCCGCACGGCTGTCAACACGCCGACGCCACCACGCAACACGTGGTGCGTGCCGGGCAACTCGCAGCCGTGTCAATCTCGGCAAGACGGCCGTAGGTTACGAAGAATTAAAGGAGCCGTGTCATTTTGTGCTCTCTCAACACGTCTGCAGATGAAATATATTAGCAGAGAGAAAATTTATTGTTCCTGTCGAAGAAACTGTGTCGTGTCTGAATAGGAATTACGAGTTACGCTTAAAGCACCAAGCTGAGGTGGCCGAGGTGACGACGCAGTTGATCCAAAGTTCTAGTAAATCAAGGTTACTGTGAGCAGAAAAAGTAGATTTTATTTTTAAACAGAGCCACTGTTTCATTGAGACAAGCTCTCAGTCGGATCCATGACCTCCACAGTCTGTTATGAAAGCTAAAACACCACTGTTCCACAGCACGCTACGCCATTTCAACAAAACAGACCTGCTACGGATTTAATAACCTCGATTTTCTGGAATCCACCTGGGACTCTACAGCTGCAACAATGTAAAACCATGAACAAGGCTGGCTCTTTATTAAAAAAAAAAAATTAAAAAGGGCCTGACAAAAATGGTGGCTGTTCTCGTTTGGGCGCTCTGCACTCAGCACATTTGCAGTAAATGTCACGGCGGAGGTTTGAGCCATTTTCTCTGTGGCGGCGGTGGATTTTTAGTGGTGTCTGTCTGTGCAGTGTGAAATTACACCCTCACATTAAAAAGAGACAGAAGTGAACCGAGGTACAGCTCACGGCTAATTCCGTAGGAGCGAGTATGGGGTGGGTAAAGCACAAGGACCTTTCAAATCAACCATCAGGGCTTGAGTTCATTTATTTTAAGTGTTTGCTAAACCACACATTTTCAACAGTGTAAAACACTGACAGCTAAAAGACACTGAATCTCTTTTCTTTCTATTTTTGGAGTGTTTTCTTAAGTCACAACCAGGCTGCTATCAATAGCATCCACTTATAAAGCATCAAAACATCCTTTGTTCTCTCTTAATTCCCAGGCCAAGGCTAAAGAAAAATGACAAAAATAGTTTGCAAATGCTTGTGGCTGAATATTTGATGGTTTAAACTAAACTAATATAGTTATACTTCCTGTTCCTGACAAGTTTCCGTCCTTCAGCAACTGGAAAGCCCAAACTTTAGGGATTCAAAGTGAAACAAATAAAAAGCAGGAATCAGCTAATGTTAATATTCTGATGCATGCTGATCAAATGCAAGTAGGTTTGATTTTGGTGATCCGATGCTCCTAATGAAGTCCTGGGAGAAAAGCAACTGTGAGGAAGCTGAAATGAGTCCCCCTTGACAAAAACAACACCAGGGCTGCGTTCAAGTACAAACAAAAGCTCAACATGAGGTGTGTTTTGGGGTGAGGGGGGTGGCATCTCACATTGTGCTCTGAGATATGAAGAGGATAATATAGACAAAACAAACAAACAACCAATTCTCACACAGGAGAGTGACATCACAGCTATAATTCGACCTAAATAAGCACCATCTTCATGATCTTACAATTCGAATAGCTTGTTTGGAATCTAACCGGGTTTATCACTCTAGTCAAAAGCTCTGCAGGTTCCTGGTTGCCAGGAACTGTGGGAAGAGAAGCAGGAGCAAAGAGTCAGGAAGAGGTCCAAGTCACTTTGTTCTTCATCTTGGAAACGAACTTTGAGTGAACCCCGGGTGACGCCAGGCAGTTCAAAAGAGTCAGGCATAACTCTTTCCCTCCTTGGAAAAACTTGCTAAACAAGAGGAGGGGGAAAAAGCGAACCTAGTGCCATGAGGCCCCTGTGATCGCTGACACTGTGGCCCTCCGAAGTCCTCTACATTCGGTCAGAATTTCACTGAGGAGGGGGGAACCTCTCCACTGCAGCGCCTTTCAGAGAGTGTGGCAGAGAGCCAACTTCAGCTGCCATGTAATGAAATCTTTGTAAATTACACTTTGGGGCTAATTAGAAGGAAGATACGGCTGTGTGTGTGCTTTTTTTTTGTTTTGTTTTTTTACATTTGTTGTTTCTTGCTGTAACAATCTGCCTCGAAAACCTTCACTCAGGGACGATCGCGTAATCAAAACAGCATGTTCATTTCACCCTAATGAATAGTTCTTCTGCTGGACTTTTTAAACTGCTCTTAAAGTGCTTTACTCAACCAGCTACATTTTATGTACACAAAAACTTCAAAACATATCCATTAAAAATGTAGAATCTGCATCTAGCCACCATAAATCACAATAAGTCCGGATTATAAAACTCATATGGCCATTATCAAAACCATGAGGCAGAGTATATAAAGCAGTCAGAATCACAATTTAAAGAGTAAAATAACATCCTAAATTCATATTTTCTAACTAAAGCCATTGATATTCTCATATACTGCTTGCTATAAACTAAAATAACATGAGAAAAATGCTGCTCAATGCAGCATAACCTAACCATACAATGTAAAATGCTGTATTCAAGTAATAAACTTCAGCTCAGCTGCACAAATGATAACCCTACTAGCACACAAAATAATAATAGCTATCTATTTGAGGAATCTGAATGCTGTATAAATCACAAGATATTTGAATAACATAAATTTTTGTGTTATTATTGTAACATCAGAACTTTGACATGATGCAGTCTAAATATCTAATAACGCACATTCTCAATACACAATACATCATTGTATTAAAGAGCTCTGTTGCAACAAAAAAAAAATCAATATTTCAATATTCAGCTTAATGTGATAACTGGATTTAAACAAAGGGTAGCACTTGCAAGTTTTCACTTTCTGTTCTCTATGTGAGACAGGAAAACCCACCTGTTTTTTCTTTTATTTCACACAGGACATTGAATAGCGCCGGCTTCATTCTGTGACAGTTCAGTGCATGTTTCCTAAAACCACAAACAGAAAATAAAGCCGTCACTATGCATGACCTGTCAAAACTGTCAAAACTGTCAAAACACAGACATTAGGTTTAGAAGGAATGTCTGCGATGTGTGATGGAAATTGAGTATTTTACAAATGATATTTGATAGAAGACAGCGGAAAATGTCTCTAAATGTCTAATAAAATGTGTTAAATGAGCATAAAAACTGCACGAATATTTCACGTGCATCATACAGCAGCATGAAGTGAATTGCAAAGCTATCAAGTACTCAATTAAGGTGACTGGCTGCTTTCCATTTAAGAACAAAAATTAAACCACAAATATAAATTGCATATTTATGCTATATGCATGACAGTTATTTTAAAAGGCTTTAAAGTCAAATTCAAGTTGTTCGAATATGATTTCAAATGTAAAATGTTTGCATTAATTCCAGTGTTTTAGAGACACCTGTGTTGACCGTAGGCTAATAGGGTCAAGTGAATGAACACTTGTCTTTAGTCACATAAATTAGTCTTCTTGCTGCCTTGTTGACTTTAATTACTATAAATTGATGTTATATTGCATGAAAACATTCATATGGAAAGTAGCAGATTTAACAACATTCCTTCAATATACACACAGGCTACCGAAACACTGTAAAAGCCACATTGGCATTAGAGTTATGAACTTTCTGACAAATACGTACGATTAAAAATATGCAAGAATGCACATTCAGTAATATGTATTGCCTTGCTTAATGCTTAGATACTTGCAGTCCAATGAATAAATAAACTCGGACTGAATCCACCCGCAACATGTAGTAAGTCTATATGGCACTGAATCAATGCGCCTTCTCATTTGTAACCTGCGAGATCCAGAGCAATTGGAAATCGAAACGATGCATCTGGGAAGAAGAAGACGACAGCTCAGATTGTGCACAGAGGCGCTCGGAGGTGGATGTAACGTATTTGTAATGCAAAATTAAAAAAAAAAAAAAAAAGTTTGAAAGAAGACGCAAAAAGAAAGTCGGTGCGTAAAAATATATTACGCTGCTGACTTGTTAAATTCTGTCGACGTGTTTCAGTAGCTACTATGAAGTTAATAATAAAACGACAGCATGCATACACTCTTAGATATATACCTGGCCTGTGCCTCATCCAGACTTTGGTCGGTTATGGTCATGATTTGTTGTAATATGTCTCCAATGTCCTGTTTTCTTCCATCGCCGTCCGCTCCTCCCGTGCCATCCTGCATATGCTGCGCCAAGCCGGGGTGTCCGGCCATGCCCACCCCGTGAGAGGAGTGCATCAACCGGGGCTGATCATCCATCCTCGCCGCTGTTCTCTAGACTCTGGTGACTTTTTCGATTCTTGCCTAGGAGAAGGAAAATTCCTTCAGAAACTCTCGCCGTCACTCCCCCTTTGCTTTCTGGATGTCTGGAGCGCGCTTACAACATGGAGAGAGGGAGAGAGGGGAGAAACGGCAAGGCTCCCTCTCACAGCTGGTTTGGGTGAAATCTGATCTGGAGAGCTGCTTTAGGATCAAGCCACTCCTGCTCTTGCCACCAAAGCCAAGACAGCAGAGCCCAACTTTGTCTAAGGGCTGCTGTAATCCTGTGTAATCTGCGACTCTGCCGCGTAACTCCTTGTTTCCTTTGACAGCTTTACGACTGAAACAGCTCTGAGACGTGCTTTGAAGGCGTTAAACGTGGGGAGAGAAGTGCTTTTGTTTCGCACAGGTCTGCTGGCAACACTGACACATCACGGGAGGCTCCGCCCACCAACACTGGCACACAGCAATGGGGCACCGCCCATTGTCCGTGATTGGACGAGAGCGCGCTGTTGGCCCCGCCTCGGATTCTTCCACGATACGTCAATCATATTCCTGAGGAAGGTGGGTCGCCTTAATAAGCTCTAAGATGTGGCGTTAGCGCTTGGACTGGACAGGGTGGTAACACGGTGATGGATAGGGGTTGAACATGAAAATAAATAATGGTGTTTGGCGTAAAGCGCCTGTGCCCGCTCGGGACTTCCATGTTATCTCATTCTGTAAATGAATGTGGTCATTTAATATCTGTTTTCATTTGATGCCACCGGTGACATGTATGAACAAAATGTATTTTTGCGTTTGAAGGGTCTAAACAGAGTTGTTAATGTATTTTACACAAAGTTGTCAAGTATAAATCAATGGCTGCATACATAGTCACATGACCAGAGGTGTTTGTACAGAATCTATTAATACTATATCATATAGATTACCCTCCCTGTCATATAAATCATGATGATCATAATACTAGGCTACATGTAGGCTAAACATGTAAGATGAAGGCATGGCAATGGCATTTACTTTTAAATTGTAACACAGATGTAAGTTTATAGCATGCGCAAGATGATAATGAGGCATCGGCCAATATTTTATTAAGGGAAATAAATAGAAACATGTACAAATTTAGCCATCATAGCACTAAATGTAGAAATAAACAAACTACAAACAAACTAAATTAACAAAGTAAAATCAATACATTAATTATTTGATCACCATTCCCTTTTTAACCATACATGCCTAATTTAGTAAAAGACAAATATATAAACAAATAAATTCCAATAAACTGGAATTACGTGGGTTAAATTTGTTTGACTGGGATTTTTATAAAGTGTTTGGCATTACAGATTAGGCTATATATGGTGTCTCTTATGAAAGAAAAGTGATTTGCAACAAGACATCTTATCTTTTCTTCTATGTAAATGACTATATGTCCATATTCGATATCCGTGCCATATCAAATATATAATCTCATATTCCACATTCATTTCCAAAAAAAAAAGACCTTCATGCTGCTGAAAGACACCATGGCCACTCAATGTGTCTTGGAAAATGATCAGACAGGCAGTTTGCTCAGCCATGTGGTCTATTTAACGGTATTAAATTCACTGGCTATTGACATGGAGCTCAGAATGTGGCAGAAATGTCACGCTCTGGCTGCAGGTGCTGGGAAAAGGACCAATAAAGAGAGTGTTAAAGAGGCCATTTCTGATGCCTGAGTACCCATCACTGGAGCAAATATTCCAGAAGCACCACTCCAACTATTCATGTGATGTCTCATCCCCGTGCTCAACATATGAGGTGTGTCACCTTCCATTATGTTCCTTATGAGAAACGACACCACTTTAATCTGTCCTACTTAGGAGGCGACTGCTGACATATACTGGTCATATAGGTAATATCTCAACTTTTTTTATTGGAAACAATATCATCAATTTCAGAGAGCAAAAAGATATGTGAGGGATAATTTATAAATCCTACAATGCATTATATATTCAGAGCTCATATATTAAATTCAGCCCTGTTTAGATTGGTTTATTAAACAAAACACCCTAAGAAAGATAACAAGTGCAAAATAACAAATAATTGAAAATGCTTAATTTACTAGCACCGATGTGAAAATGTTGGCCGTTACTGATAACAGATAATTCTTTATATTTAAAAAACTGATAACCAATATATTGGCCAATAAATTGTAATCCAAATTTTTATAACATTTTTGAGAGCCTGATTAAAAAAACAAAAGTCTCACCAGTAAAACCATGTCCCAAACACTTCAACATAAATCAAACATATACAGTACAGTAGCCTAGTTTGAACCAGTGTAGGTTTTTTAAACTAATTTTACACTACTATGTTCAACTTTCCTCATAAAACAAATGTGCCTTAATAAATAAAATAGTGCCTAAATAATGCAAACACGTCATTGGAAAACATTACTTGCTTATAAAAAAATCAGTGCCATGGATAAATAAATTGCCTCCACATGGACAATAATGATATTATTTTAACTAAACCATATTGTTGATGAAAATAATATAAGAAAAATAAAAGTGCTAGTTATTATTAAGAATGCATCATACATCTAAAATTAAGCCTACACTGTAAACCCTTAATAAGTTGGCCTAACTCTAAAACATTTGAGTTAATCAGTTACATCAACATTTTATTGTATAAAGTTATGATGTTCCCATGAATTTTAAGTAAGCAGAACAATCAAGTTTTGAGTTTGTAGTACTCGTGAATGTTAATTGCTCCTAACTACTGAGTTAGCTAACATAAAGGGTTTAGTTAATTAACTTTTTATTTTGAGTTCTTGCAAATCAAATGAGTTATTTACTTCACTGTAAACCCTAATAAGGGACTTTTTGTCAGAACTCAAAAGAAAAGTTGAATGAGAATTTTAGTTTAAATAAGAGTTTTATTTTGTACTTATACATTTTTATTGTTCTTAACTTGAAATATTTGAGTAGACCAATTTATACATTTAATTTAAAATTATCAGGTTATCTCAATATAAATATTTTTTATATGTTTTATATTAACTCTCCAAAAACCCACCTTAAGAGAAAGTCTTCTAAATTAGCATAACACAACATTAAAGGGATAGTTCACCCAAAAACAATTTTTTTTACGTTTAGCTGCTTACCCCCAGGGCATCCAAGATGTAGGTGTCTTTGTTTCTTCAGTAAAACACAAATTAAGATTTTTAACTTTTAACCGTTGCAGTGTGATAGCCATATAATGCATGTCAATGGGGATATTTTAGAGTATGAGAGCAATGAGAGTAAAAACACATAGACATACGAATCCTTATTAAACCATGCAGCTCGTGGCGACACATTGATGTCTTAAAGGTCCCGTTCTTCGTGATCCCATTGTTCAAACTTTAGTTAGTGTGTAATGTTGCTGTTAGAGCATAAATAATACCTGTAAAATTATAAAGCTCAAAGTTCAATGCCAAGCGAGATATTTTATTTAACAGAAGTCCCCTTTCAAAGCCTACAGTGAACGGCTGGCTTGGACTACATCCTGGTACTTCCTTCATAAATGACGTCAGTAGAACAGTAGAACAGACTAACCTCCGCCCACAAGAATACGCGAAAAAAGGGGGCGTGGTCTTGTTGTTGTCCCACGTGGAGAAGAGGACGTGTCGCGTGGAGAAAAGGAATTGTTGCGTTTGAGTGTGTTTGTCGCCATGTCGTCGAGACGCTGTTATTTTCATCCCGGAGTCAAATCACCTTTGTTTGGCTTCAACCCGTTCTCACTCCCAGGGCGTCGATAAACGACGCATGGTCAAGTGCCTTCCGCGTCGCAACGAAGACGCTAAAGGCACCCCTAGGCGTCACTATTTTGACGCCCTGGGTGCTCCATTCATTTCAGTTGTTTACCCAATGCGTCAGATCAAGACGCATTTTATTCTTTGCATTTGTAAAAGCATACATGATTTTATTCATATTTAAAGGTTACTTTTATATTTTGGAGCAGCTAACCCAACTCCTACCCTAAACCTACCCACTCCTAAACAATATAAAACACACAACAGGCAAATACAAGTACAGTCACAGGTATTTATTGCAAAAACTTACCAACAACAGTATAAAACTATTAACTCATGTTGCATTCCAAGTCTTCTGAAGTCACACGATGTCTTCATGTAAAAAACAGAGTTGATCTTAATGTTTTAATCGCAGAGATGATGATCCCGCCGCGCCGTTAACGCACTCATTCATATCTCATTCAAATAATACACACGCCTCTTTAGCATGACGCATTCGGTCACAAGACACACGAGAACCAATGAAATTTTACAATCAAAGCTGACGTAATGACGCAATTAGTCACGAGCCATACGAGAGCCAATGAAATGTCACTATGAAAACTGACGTAACGGGCGGCAACGTTTGAATTTGAAATTGTTTGTGTTCGTGATCTTCTGCGGATGGAGACGCTGATCGCTTTTGGGGATTTCCTTCACACTAATCAATCGCTTTTTTTTATAAATTGTGCATGCAGTCGACT
Source organism: Romanogobio albipinnatus (assembly GCA_023566225.1). NCBI lineage: Eukaryota > Metazoa > Chordata > Actinopteri > Cypriniformes > Gobionidae > Romanogobio > Romanogobio albipinnatus. The sequence goes on along the minus strand of CM042244.1, from coordinate 17,563,371 downwards.
CTGCCTGTTATATCTGCGTTTTATACCACACAAATGGGTAGGTTTAGGGATGGAATAGGGTTGGGTTACATGTTAAAACGTGTCTAGATAGCGTAAATAAAATTATGCTGGCTGATTAAATTGAGAATCACAGTCCAACATGTCATAATGGCAAAATCATAACCCAATATATGATCAGCATGACGATAACGTTCCCATGCCCAACGCGTCTGTGTCTGACGCCGAAGGTTTCTCATTGAAATGAACGGAGCACTCAGCGCGTCGATATAGTGACGCCTAGGGGTGCCTTTAGCGTCTTTAATGTGACGCGGAAAGCACTTGACCATGCTTCGTTTTTCGACGCTTTGGGAGTGAGAACGGGTTGTTGGCTTTCACAGGGACGCTGTAGAGATCATTAAGCGCATATATCTCCCGTTAAGAGGCGTGACCTTTCCACGTGCACTAAGCTGCTGTCGAATCACAACACAGGAACCGTGCCAAGTTTGCTAAACTGCGGTCAAATCACAACACGGGAACCGTTGGCACAATCAGAACTCGTTACGTATTTCTGAAGGAGGGACTTCATAGAATAAAGGAAGTCATCAGACGTTTTTAGGACAGTGAAAACAGCGGTATACAGGTAAGTAAATTGTGTTAAAAATACTGTTTTTTTTTACACGCGAAACATGAACACATGTTATATTGCACACTGTAAACACAATCAAAGCTTCAAAAAAACACGAAGAAAGGGGCCTTTGAGACACAAAATTATTAGTTTCTGCGAGAAACCGAACAGTATTTATGTTATTTTTTTACCTCTTATCAGGCGAATGTCTTCTAGTATTCCCAGCGCCATAACTTCCGGTGAATAAGGTCAAAATGCTGGCTTGATCAAAGATATATATACGTAGATGCCTCATTCGACCGATCAGCGCAGGCACTAATAAGGAATCTATGTATATATCTATGATTGCGTCAGTATTTTGCATGTATTTTGACCTTATTCGCCGGAAGTGATGGCGCGGGGACGGCTGATGCAGAGCCATAGAAAAATTATAAATACATTTTTAAATATATATATTTTTCTTACACATATTCATCGATTTGCTTCAGAAGGTCTTTATTAACACCCGGAGCCGCGTGGAGCACATTATTTGATGGACAGATGCATTTTTTATGGACTTCAAAAACAGAGCAACTATTACTGCAATTATAATGCTTGGATTAGCCAGAACATTTTTAATATAACTCAGATTTTATTGATCTGAAAGAAGAATGTCATATACACCTCGGATGACTTGAGGGTGAGTAAATCATGGGCTAATTTTCATTTTTGGGTGAACTATCCCTTTAATCACTACTAAATATGCTTGGGCAAAGCGTACTTGAACATAAAAAAATCCCAGTCCAGTTTCAGTTAGTCTAAATGAAAGGTCATTAGTTCATACAACTCAAAACAATGAAACAGTTCAGTTTACTTAAAATATGTCTGTGCTGTGAACTCAAAAGAAAAATACATTTCTAAATAGGGCTACTCAGGTAATTTAACTGAACTAATTTGTTTAATTTAAGTTTGTTCTACTCAAACAATTAAGTATTTTGAGAATTAGGGTATACAGTGCAATACTTTTGGCAATATAGTGTATATTGTGCATCCTTGCTATCTATAGGAACAACCAACTTGTAACAGGAGAATTGCAACAATTTTTCAAGGAGCCAATTTCGTATGAATTTGTACAATGTGATTCATACAAAAAAGTATGATTTTATTTTTTTAGAACAAAAGCATAAGGCCCCTTTAAACTTATCCAGCAATGGGGTGTAGACAGATTGGATGAACACATGCATGACATCATACGAATTTGTAAGAATTAGTCATAAATTCTTCAAAACATCAAATAGCTACGAATTGCAATGAGATTGAATTGGAACAACTTGATGTTTCTCTGTGAAATATGGACAAAATGTGATCACTCTTGGTAAAAGACATTTTTCACATTGTGGTAGAAGTGAAATCGATCCATCAGATTTCTCATTAGTTGAAGAAGAGGAACCAGTTAATGGTAAAAGGAATAGGCCCTGCTGCTGTGATAGTATCTGAAGACTGCTGGGCTAGAACAGATGTATAGGCTAAGTGACCTCTGTAAAACCAGACCTTGCTGATTGTCTGACCTCTTCACAGCTATAGCCTACAGCCAGAACAGAAATGTACCGTAGCCACACAGCTCAATGTCAAACATCTTCGAACGAAACAGGAAATAATATAGTGTTTTTGCACCAAGTATTGACTAACTAACAGCTGGCTGCTTCTTTACTTGTCCAGAAATGTTAGCAAAAATGTAACTGCTGCATAAACAGTATGAACATCTCTTATTAATGAAGAAAAATGCAACATCAGACTTGAATATAGCCTTTTGATATAGTTTGCCGTATTTGAACATTTCCCGGTCATTCTAGCAGTGTCAGAAATTGCCCGCACATTAAAAAACTGATGCCCAGTCTGAATTTACAATGAGCTTCACGCAGCAAATAACACACTTACAGATATTTGACATTCTCTTGTAGACGCTTGAACTCTTGCGGTTTGAATTTAGAGTAGTTCGGTTTTCCCTACCGATCAGCACTTCTGTATTCCCAGTGGTGAGAGGAGCACATTGTGCTGCTGAACACTTTTCTAGCTCACTCGTTTCATTCATATTTATGCCAGCTCATCTAAATTGTCCTCTCTAATAACGTGTGATCTGCATACACTCACTTATATCAAGCACATTCATCTTTTTCAAAAGCTTTGGAAACATTTAAATAGTTTTAAATGGTTGTGCAGTGTGAGGCTGAATATTTGGGTCAATCAAAAATAAGAGAGTCCACGATACAGAAAAAGAAAAATATTTTTTAAATCGAGTGCGAAGTTCCTTTTGATGAACTTCTATAAAAATTTTTAGAAAAATCCCTTAACTCGAAAAAAAAATGTTCACGCTCACTTGAGGTGGTTTTTGACGAAAAAGAGTTAATGCGAATAATGGGAGATGGAAATGCATTTGCTGAATAAATTTTGATGTAGCGAACATTAAACCCACGTGACCAACCGGCTGTTTCCGCTGATGGTGTTTTATTTAAAAATAAATAATTTGCGCAATGGTTTTAATTTTTTGATCAGCTGTTTGTGTAATGAGTACTTCCACACCGAACGCGAATTTGCTGTGGCGGAAAAACAATGTTTTTTTTTTTTTTTGTGATTTTTTCGATCGATTGGTTCCTGAAGTGTGTGGTTTGTCTCGTCAGATGCGGTGCTACTGTCTCTCGAGGAGCTCCTTAAAATTGTCCAACAGACATTTGAAAGTAAGTGCGGAACCGGCCATGATAAAGTGTTAGCTCCTGTACAAGATTAGCATACTCCCCTTCAGACTCTCTGTTCTTTTAAGACTGGGTGCACCCAAAACCTTCTTTTCGGTATTGTAAATAAAATGAAAAGCTTGTGTTCACTGGATGATGAAGTGTCTGTGCTTTCTCAGCTGTTGCCACGAATGTTTTGGAATGTTGGAGCTCTGAAACGTCACAGACGTCGCAAACTTGCGTCGCTACTGATGTGAATGGTTTTGACGCGAACTATTCGCACACAAAATATTTGTTTTTCCACTTCGCTTTTTCGTTATGTGTCCGGTGTGAAAGGGCCTTAAGTCTTAAATTGCTCATTGTTGCAGTTGGTCTGATGCTCCCAGCCATAATGCCATGACGTATCATGCCTTCTTTGTGTTTGGGCCCTTAATGGCTACTTGCAGCTATATTTATTATTATTGATTTTTTTTTAAACGTTAAATTATTATTATTAAAATAATTAATTATTTTGATCTTCATTACGATATCAGAACAGTTGTTCCAACCTTTTATGTTTTTACTTTACTTATTAGTAATTAAAAACATGCATCATAATAGATTAGGATATTAATTGCACTTTTAATGTATTTTAAAACAATTGATAGTTGCATACAAAAATGTAATGACCATTAAACTCAGCGAATTAAACATTAGCGTTGTTGTTGTTGTTGTTTTATTTCGTTTTTTGGCTTCTCATTTTCACTACTGGCAATCTTTGATGCCAGAGGACAGACAAAATGATATATGGGAGAGACTGAAGGTTATGATGTCACTTTGCGGTGACAAGGGATCTAACGCAATTAGCATGTTACAAAATAAGAAAGATAAAAACATTGTGAAGCGTTTCCAGAAGCTTTGGGTTTCTTTCAAAACATCCTTTGGGATTTAATCTATTAATCATTTATTATTCTTAAGTAAGACATTAGATTCTCATCACCTCTGTCATGCCACGGTGTAACAGAGGCTGAGTAAAGCACTTCATGACACGTCTATTGATCACTGTTGCACGGTGAGTGCGGACCAGGTTGAGAAGACATTGCAGCGCTGCAAGCTTCAAGTACATCTCTCAGGGGGAGGCTGTGATGAAATATTCAGGTGTTTGGGGCGCCGTATCCCCCAAGCATGTATAAAAGGCAGTGTGAAATAGAGAGACCTGGACACAGCTTGAGTCTGCATCAAGTGCAAACCTGAAAACCTCTCCATCTCGCAGACTTCAGATGGAGCAAGAGGAATTAAACTTTCATTGAGCTTTAAATGGCTTACAGGCCAGCGGTTGATTCAGCATTTTGTGCTTTCATAAAGCTTTGGGGATAAGAAGAAATCTACCTGTTCACTTAGCATCGCACCTCTGAGGAAGGTTTTTTTTATTTTATTTCAGTCATTACCTTCAATGTTATAAATACAGCCAAACACAAACCCCATGATCTGAGTGATTTCAAACCCGATCAAAAAGCAGGAACAATGTTACCCTGCTATTTCATATGCAAAAGGCTGTTTTCCATAGAAAAATGCTGAAACGTTGGTTACTGGTAACTTTAACTCACCTAAATGTTCCTTTTAGAGTGTTTCTCCCAGTCATCCCTCCAAAAGGCTGTCAGTTTCCTAGGCCATTGTAAGGACACACACCACGCAGCTCTTCCTGACCACAGTAAAAAGGGAGCGGGACCTGTCATAAAGCATTCTCATTTACGGCTACAGGGTGGATGCCTGGAGGAATAGAGAGAGAGAGAGAGAGAGAGAGAGAGAGAGAGAGAGAGAGAGAGAGAGAGAGAGAGAGAGAGAGAGAGAGAGAGAGAGAGAGAGAGAGAGAGAGAGAGAGAGAGAGAGAGAGAGAGAGAGAGAGCACTACTGTAAATGTCAAGAGATGCTACTGGAAGGCCACTCAGCACCTCCCAGCCTCCCATGCGAAAAGGCCACTTAGAGCAGTGGGCAGATAGCAGGCTGAGTTTATGTGCTGACCCAGCGTTCCAAATCAAACTTACAAATAGCAGGGGCTGGACGGGCTGGGCCGTGGGAGGCTGGGGAATGAGAAAGACATTGAAGGAGAGAGAAATTGAGAAAAGAAATAAACAGGACTAACAGCAACCTACATGTTTAACAGTGACAATACATCATCCACCTTAGCTTACAGTAAAGGCAGGGTTGGGAACCGAACACCTGAATAAGAACTCAATTTTCAACAATAAAATTAAACAAGGGTGGGTTCACACTTGGCAAGTTCGGTTTGAAACAAAGCAAAGTCTGGCGTGATTGCTCTGTTTGTGCGGTTTATTTGAATAAGTGTGAATGCTGCCAACTGAAACCGGACCAAAGACATCTAAAAGAACCAAAAACAGGATGTGATGACTGCCTTACACATATACAATGAACGCATTTAGCCCAGCGAACAGCATTGTTTTGGATTTTCGGTAAGTTCTGTCACAAAATATATGTCCTAAAAGCTGTTTATATATACACTACCAGTCAAAGGTTTTTGAAAGTAGTCTCTTAATCTCACCAAGGCTGCATTTATTTGATCAAAAATACAGTAAAAACAGTAATACTGTGATATATTTAAATAGTTTTATTATTAATGTTAAACATAGTTGTGCTCCTTAGTATTTTTGTGGAAATCTTTGATGAATAGATGAATAGTTCAAAAGAACAGTATTTATTATAAATACTATAATTTATTTTTGTAATATTTATTAATTTTCTAAATGTATTCACTGTCTTATTTTATCAAATTATATGTGCCTTTGCTAAATAAAATTATGTATTAATTTATTTTTAAATCTTACCCCAGACTTTTTAATGGCAGTGTATCATAATCCCCCCACCCCCCCAAAAAAGCGACAAAACTGTTTTCAACATTGATAATAATAAGACATGATCTTTGAATGATTTCTGAAAAGTCATGTGACACTGAAGACTAAAGTAATGGCACATACACACCCTGGAACTGGAACATCAGAACTGAATAAAGTTTATGCTTATGGTCATTGCGCAGATAATCTTTCACTGATACACCACTGCTAAATCTAAAACTTTTGCATACAACTGTCACATTTCGACCTCTAATTGCAGATATACTGAAAGTTTAAAGTCGGCCATTTTGGGGTTGTCTCAATCTCAAAATCCTACCATTGCACTGAAACATTCACTCCCTAAAAAGTCCCACAGTGCACCGTGAAAACCAAGGGTGCATCGGTGCTCACTATGGCTGAAATCGCATACTCTCTTGATTAGGTATTTATTTGAGTAATTACATCACGTCTGCTAAAAAGTATGTTCTAAACGTGTTTAAGTGTGTGTAGTACATAGACTGTAAAAATAAGATGGACGACACGCCTTCACTCTCTTCCATCGCAACAAGTGAAGCCGTCAGTGGCTTGGAGTCCGAGGCTGCGCAATAGTGATTGCAAAGTAAAGCCGCGATATCAAGGTCCTGCCCACATTCCAGCCTAATCAATCACTTTTTGTGAAATAAACAATTATGGAAATGTAGAAATTAAAGTTAAAGCTCCAATCTCCTTTTTAAGTTCCCGAAAAATGTAGGTTGGTGCCTCAGTGACTACTTCGCTCGGAGAAGCTGTCAATCTCAGTTGTCAATCATAACGTCACACCTCCATTTTTATAGCATTAAATAACTAACTAAAACCAAACTTATTTAAAGAACTAATACTTGAACTAACATCAGCGTGATAAAAACATATAAAAAAAAATATATTTGTTGTATAATTTGATTGTTGAGTTTGTCTGTGTCCCATTACATTTCATGAAGAGGGCAGGTTTATGACCTACATCCAGCCACCTGGGGGCAATCGAGGCATTTTGACTTCACTTTTCAGGACTCGTGTGGCACGCTTGGTGTAGTATGAGTGTAATCTGGATGTGCTAATTTTACCATGCTGTCATTATCATGTGACCAACCAGCTAGTATAAATAAAGATTGCCATCATGAGTTTTATAGAATTTTATAAAAATAAATTTACACAACATATGTTTGTTATTATTTAATATAGTTTATATTATTTAATGTAGACCAATTATTGTATTGCATTGCATTTACCTAGCCTAAAATCCTTGTGTAATTAATTGTTTTACATTTATTTATTAAATTGTGTAATTCATTCTTTCTTAATTACAAATATTTTTTCTTTAAAAGTACTAAAAAACTAAAATCTGTAATGGAACCAGAATTGTTAATGGAAATCAAAACCAGAATTGTTGAATTCTTTACGATTTCCATCCCTAAGTATGGTTAACATGACACTTAAGACTTATTTTTTTCTTTTCTCTTTAAAACTGTTAGGAAGGGAAAAGAACATAACTATTGCAGAATTTTCAGGGCTGTTTGTAGCATTTTTCAGGCTTATTTGCATTAATGAAATGGCTGTTCCTTGTCACAGTGTGTTGTCTTTTATTCCCCCTCCCTTTCTTTATGCCGTCTCTAAAATCCCTGTGCGACTCCTCGCAGGAGTGCTGTGGGAAAATCCGACTGTCAGTGACGACAAGACAAATGAATCGTGGTGTCAGGCGTGTGTGACTTCAACGATGACAGATTGAGAAGAACTGTCCCTCTGTCGACAGGCATGCTTCAGTTTTGAATTAATAAATCTGAATAAAATATTTCCCCTCTCATCATAAGGAGCTCTGCCGTATGTTTCCATTTCCAGAGAGCACGTGCGATGAGTGACCGAGGTGGACGGTGAAGACAGCTATAACCGTAATTCCACCTGGCCATCAGATTCCAGTCTGTCTGTGTTTGTGTTTCTCTGGAAAACCAAAAAAGAAAGAAAAAGAAAAAGAAAAAAAAGTCAGAGGAAGCTCTCCTCTGGTTTTCCACAACACCCAGCAGTGAGAGTCAAGTGTCACTGGCCTGGAGCAGCTGCATTGTGGTTCATGCATTGTCTAATTTTCTGTTTTTAAAAAGCACCCAGAGATCCCTAAAACATGTCATGACTCACATATATTATATAAACACAAACTTTTATGTTAGGTTGCGATTAATTGGTAACCATTACTTGACCTTATTTGACAGCCCTATATATATATATATATATATATATATATATATATATATATATATATATATATATATATATATATATACAGGTCCTTCTCAATAAATTAGCATATTGTGATAAAGTTCATTATTTTCCATAATGTAATGATAAAAATTAAACTTTCATATATTTTAGATTCATTGCACACCAACTGAAATATTTCAGGTCTTTTATTGTTTTAATACTGATGATTTTGGCATACAGCTCATGAAAACCCAAAATTCCTGTCTCAATAAATTAGCATATTTTATCCGACCAATAAAAGAAAAGTGTTTTTAATACAAAAAAGGTCAACCTTCAAATAATTATGTTCAGTTATGCACTCAATACTTGGTCGGGAATCCTTTTGCAGAAATGACTGCTTCAATGCGGCGTGGCATGGAGGCAATCAGCCTGTGGCACTGCTGAGGTGTTATGGAGGCCCAGGATGCTTCGATAGCGGCCTTAAGCTCATCCAGAGTGTTGGGTCTTGCGTCTCTCAACTTTCTCTTCACAATATCCCACAGATTCTCTATGGGGTTCAGGTCAGGAGAGTTGGCAGGCCAATTGAGCACAGTAATACCATGGTCAGTAAACCATTTACCAGTGGTTTTGGCACTGTGAGCAGGTGCCAGGTCCTGCTGAAAAATGAAATCATCTCCATAAAGCTTTTCAGCAGATGGAAGCATGAAGTGCTCCAAAATCTCCTGATAGCTAGCTGCATTGACCCTGCCCTTGATAAAACACAGTGGACCAACACCAGCAGCTGACATGGCACCCCAGACCATCACTGACTGTGGGTACTTGACACTGGACTTCAGGCATTTTGGCATTTCCTTCTCCCCAGTCTTCCTCCAGACTCTGACACCTTGATTTCCGAATGACATGCAAAATTTGCTTTCATCCGAAAAAAGTACTTTGGACCACTGAGCAACAGTCCACTGCTGTTTCTCTGTTGTCCAGGTCAGGCGCTTCTGCCGCTGTTTCTGGGTCAAAAGTGGCTTGACCTGGGGAATGCGCCACCTGTAGCCCATTTCCTTGCACGGTGGCTCTGGATGTTTCTACTCCAGACTCAGTCCACTGCTTCCGCAGGTCCCCCAAGGTCTGGAATCGGTCCTTCTCCAAAATCTTCCTCAGGGTCCGGTCACCTCTTCTCGTTGTGCAGCGTTTTTTGCCACACTTTTTCCTTCCCACAGACTTCCCACTGAGGTGCCTTGATACAGCACTCTGGGAACAGCCTATTCGTTCAGAAATTTCTTTCTGTGTCTTACCCTCTTGCCAATGATGTCAATGATGGCCTTCTGGACAGCAGTCAGGTCGGCAGTCTTACCCATGATTGCGGTTTTGAGTAATGAACCAGGCTGGGAGTTTTTAAAAGCCTCAGGAATCTTTTGCAGGTGTAATTTTGATTCAGATGATTAGGTTAATAGCTCGTTTAGAGAACCTTTTCATGATATGCTAATTTATTGAGACAGGAATTTTGGGTTTTCATGAGCTGTATGCCAAAATCATCAGTATTAAAACAATAAAAGACCTGAAATATTTCAGTTGGTGTGCAATGAATCTAAAATATTTGAAAGTTTAATTTTTATCATGACATTATGGAAAATAATGAACTTTATCACAATATGCTAATTTATTGAGAAGGACCTGTATATACACATATATATACATCAGTTGACCTAATTTTAAAAAGTGAGGAGAGCAAACTCGTTGCCTTAAAATGAATAAATAATAAACCTAATGCATAATTGAAAAAAATAAGTTACGTGAACTTGACAATTCCACATAACTTATTTTTTTTTTCAATTACGCAAGTTTATTTACTTTACAGACAACGGGTTTACCCAATTTTTTAAGTTAAGTCAACTGATCACTTTTTACAGTAAATATATATATTAGGGCTGGGGAAAAATTAATCGTGATTAATCGCATCCAAATAAGAGTTTGTGTTTACGTAATATATGTCTGTGTACTGATTATGTATATATAAATACACACACATGCATGTATATATTTAAGAAATTTTTTATTTATATATAAAATAAATTATATATATACTGTATATACATGTAAATATTTCTTAAATATATACATGCATGTGTGTGTATTTATATATACATAAAAGTTACAGTACACATAGTGAGAATTGGACCCTAAACTAAAATATTTATAGCCGAAATATTATTTGCATTGTAACATTATTTTTACAAGCACGTTGAATGGCCACTGAGAAAGTTGAAATTATAAAGAATAGTATTTTATTTTAGGTTGAATGTTACCTGGACATTCATCACACTAAATTGTAGGTGGGATGCATATTGTGAGATAATGTGGGAAAATGAAGGGAGAGGAATTTCACAGATTTTCGATGAGTGTCCAAAATGGTTTCTTATTATAGCATGATTATATCACATAAAAACAAACAGAAGCTGAACGATTTCCACAAACCAAATTGATTTATTGCAGAGAGCAGCTGCTTTAATCGCCGTAACTAATGACCTTTTAGACTGGCAAAAAAAATCCCTTAAAAATGAGGAAATCCAAGCAGTCGTATTGTTAAATAGGTGTAAATGGTGCTGGAACAATAGGGAAAGCATCCCCTGGAATCTGTGGCCCACAAGGAGCGGGATAATGTATGTGAACATCTGGTGTGTGCAGAGGGCTGCCAGGACAAGACAAAGCCACGTGTCCAGGCATGGATGCGCACACACGGTCCCCGGCGACACACACATGGACACCTCACCTGGCCAGCCTCAAAAAAGAGGAATAAAGACTCAGAGGAACAATGGCTCCCGTAATAGAACTGGCTGGTGCTGAAAAGAGCTGAGGATAAAAGAGAAAATGCTGAATGAAAGAAAGAAAGAAAGAAAGAAAGAAAGAAAGAAAGAAAGAAAGAAAGAAAGAAAGAAAGAAAGAAAGAAAGAAAGAAAGAAAGAAAGAAAGAAAGAAAGAAAGAAAGAAAGAAAGAAAGAAAGAAAGAAAGAAAGAAAGAAAGAAAGAAAGAAAGAAAGAAAGAAAGAAAGAAAGAAACATCCATGCCTACAGGGCAAAGAGTATATAGCTGGTGATGGAAAGGGAATCTGCATCTAAATGTGACAAATCTTTATGCTCAAAGGCTTAGCAAATGAATATGCATGAGAGAATAAAATTATATGCCTTTAAGCGGGGCACTTATTCTGTGTGTTCACCCTCTGAGGATTTTCAAAGGTACAGCTGAATATGAATACAATATACTGCAGAATCAAATAGCAAATACGGACATATAAAAAAGCCCTCGGCCAAGTATAAATGTCATGACACCATTCAATGTCATGCAGACTGCAGCCTCAGAGGGTTCAGGCAATGCAGAGAAAGATTAGATATCTGCCATTGCAATCCATAAAATACAAGAACAGTTTTACCAACATCTACTATAGATACAATAGTGCACAGTTTTTATATCTATACTTGATTCTGGCTGGTCAAATCACAACATTCAGTGTATGCTATATACACACAGAAATTGCAGGTGAATTTCACTGAATTAAACATGCAAATTTTATACTGAAAAGGCATTTTGAAGACTGAAATAGTGTTTTCTTGTAAAACATAGTTCAATAATCATTTTTTACAGTCCAGTTTAATGTATCTCATATCACCCAGTCTCACTCTTCTCACATGATACAATTATTATACTCAAATTAATATATAAATGTCCACTTATTTATTAACTGATCACCCTGTCAGAGTTTATTTTGGGATTATAATTGGCTGACACCAGTACATTTTCCCTTATATACTGCATTTGATGTTTTTGTCCTTTTAAATAAATGCCATTTTACATTATATACATTTCTGTCAAAATTTACCCATGTTGTTCCAAAGCTTTCTTTCTTCTGTGGAACATAAAAGATATCATGAAGAATGTTTGTCTATGTAAATCAGTGGCGTTTAATACACTATTGGACCCCATTGGCTTTTATTGTGTGGACAAATTGTATGTGTGTGTTCCACAGAAGAAATTCATACAGGTTTGGAAAGACGTGAAGGTGAGTACATACATTTTTGGGCCAACTATCCATTTAAATGCTTGGCAAGGAACTGTCCTATTGGACAAGAGAGCGTCACTGTTTGTTATCAGGTACATGGAATAAAAGGCTTTTGATCCAGATGGGGTCTGGCAGCTGTGGCACTCATCCACAACCATATTTGGTTTAGATTGGGGGGAGAGGCTTTTGAGGACAGGATTCTTGTTATAATGGACTATGTGATGCAAGGTAGACTACAAAATGTCTTACCCTCAGGTGAGAGCTGAAGAACATCTAGGTGCTGGGCAACACAGACACAGTAGTAGTATGGTGGGGGAGGGGAAGTTAGAGCTTAATGGGCCATCAAATATTGAAGAAATGTCAGATAAAAACAAGAAGCATCATTTGAAAAAGGCAGTAAATGTGCAGAGCAATCAGTATGAAGATTGTTGGGAAGATCACATAACTATGGCATGGAGGCTGTGACTATACAATAGGAAAATATAGAAATAGGAAAATGTTGGCGTTATTTTGTCACTTATTGAGCAGTAGGCTAGCTGGAGCCGTATACTTCCAGTCTTTGTGCTAAGCTAGGCTAACGGTGGGTGTGTCAGACAGAGTTATGGCACGCACAGAGATGAGAATGGTATGTATGGACTTATCTAACTCCCCAAGTCCCCAAAATTCGGCGTGTTCCTTTAATGAGTCATGGGTGTGTTTTGGGCGTAACGTGCAATAAACCAATCAGAGTGTCATCTCCCTTTAAAAGCCAGTTGCACTTGCACCATGGTGGATTCGCTATTTACATGGTGGAATTTGTGAGTGGAAAGACTGAACGCTTCTCCCGTTTATTTTTAATATTTAAACATGTTTGTGTGCTGCTGCGCATCCCTGTGTAACAAGCAGAGTGTACGTATGTTGTGCACCCACCTATCGGCGCACTAACGTGCCTGTTAAATAACAAAAAAAATTCAGAGTTTTGTTGGTCAATGGCACAGTCTATTTTAGCTGCCTCAAAATAGCAACGAGCCTGAACTCTTTTTTAGACCAGTACGCCCTTGGGTGAACAGATGGACGTGGGTGAATTTGCGTCGTGCTGAAACTAGCAAAAAACACTTGGCGTCGCATTGCGCCGGGTGTATGATGGGGCCCTATATGTCGCAATTCTGACTTCTTTTCACAGAATTGTGAGATATAAACTCGCATTCGCGAGTTATAAAGTCCAGTTCTGAAGGAAAAAAGGATGACTTTATTTCTCGGAATTGCGAGTTTATAACCTTGCAATTCTGACTTTATAACTCGCATTGCTTGTTTATGTCACTCAATTCTGAGAAAAGAAGTCTGAATTGCGAGATATAAACTCGCAAATTGCAAGAGAACTGTGCGAAGAAAAATTGCAATTACCTTTTAATTCAGTGGCGGAAAAAAGCTTACATATTAGAGTGCAACAGTTAGATTACAGAAGTAAAAATTTCTGTACAGAGAAAAAAAATAATTATCTGTAAAGAAAGAGATTTTTCAAGACTTGTAGTGATATAACATTAACTACAAGGTTAAGGTGATTATGCATGCTTCTGTAGAAGCTACAAGTGTGATTTCAACTTCATTAAAAATAAAAACTCTTTAATTGTAGACTTCCATGTGAAGAACTACACAACCCATTATCCTCACAAGCGCTCCTCCAATTAGAGATTATGCTGTTATGGAAACTAAAATTGTAGCAAATACATTTCAGCTGTGACTGCCCTCTCCTATAAAGTAGTGCAACAGTCAGGTTCTGAAAGTAAAAATCACACTAATTTTCTCTATTGAGGAATTGATTTTTAACAATAATTTACTGTAAAAAGCTTTAAACAGACCTACTGTAAGCTCATTAATGTCAGTTGCCATTACTTCAACTTATTCCTTAAATAATGTTTAGAAGTGGAATTCCTGGTGAAAAACTACATTACCCATGATTCTGCAAAGAAATTTCCACCAATCAAAAAAACAAACAAATCACGCCACAAGGAAATCTTTAGCACTCATTTACTCCTTCATCTCAGAGCTGCTTTGTTTAATTCATGGCTTTAAACTTTACTTAATATTTTTTGTCTAAATAGCCTATATGGAAAAAATTGTTCCGAGATCAAGGCCACTGAAAAAGTGGGCGGTCGCAGTTCCCCTACTCAGAATGATGTCTCAATCAGCCCTTAATTAACACCTGGGGTCAGCGTTTGTCCAGCAAAATTATTTCCTTGATTTACGGTGGATACAACAACACAAACACTAAGCAGCCCACCTTCTCTGCAGGAAGTTTTCATCTTTCATACGCAGCCACATTTAATAACCTAATAATGATGAGGCCAGTTCCCTGTTGGCTAAATATTTCCTCCACACAATAAGATAATATAAAAGAAAGGGGGAAAACACAAATAGAAAAAAATGGGGAGGACAGAGAAGGAGGAAGAAAGAAGCTGCAGGAGCCTGAGCAAAATGTCTTTAGTCAGGAAGGAGTTAAGGCCATAAAGATGTACCTCAGCCCTGACCCTTCACACTCCAAGGTATCCCCTGCGTGGAATTCTTATTCCCCACCAAACTGACAAAGTGTTTTTAATCTTTTCTTGCCCTCTCTCCTGGAGATTGGGGAAACAAAAATCAATACTCGCTGGCAGGCGATCTAGCAAGCGGGTGAATTACAGAGGCCGCACTCCGGCCACAGCCGCACGGAGGGAGGCCTTGGAGGCGAGGGACCTTGGGACTGGCATTTGAGATGCAGGGGTCAGCGGTTCAGCCCAGGTCCGCAGTCTGAGGAGCGCCGTATTTACTGCAACGGCTCACACCGTAATGAAAAACAACTCTAGGTGAGGAAGAAAGGGAGAGAGAGAGAGAAATGGAGAAAGGGAGAGAAGGAATCTCAGTGAGGATGAGGAGATGGGGGGGGGGTGTTTTATGTCTGTCAGCAAGCACTCAAACAAAAGCTTAGGAGGAGAGAATTGGTGCAAATGCAGGATGGGTCATGCGTATGAAAACACATTATTCCTGCAGAATAGCGTGTGTGTCTAGATTGGTCATTATCTGTTGATCATACCAATCACACCACTGATCACTAGTTTACCCAATCTTAACCCATATTTTGAATATATTTTAAAAGCGAAAAGAAGGTATAAAGCTTAAAAAAAATTGATATAGTTTTTCTGTATTTTAGTATCTTTAAAGTGGTTAGTGTGACAATTAATTAGTTATTCATGAGATCCAACATATTCTTGGATATTTTCATTGAATCATTATTCCATTTCACAAAACCAGATTTGTTCACAATTCTGCCCTTAAAATTTAAATTCTGTCATCATTTACTCACCCTCAAGTTCCAAACCTGTATGAATTTCTTTTTTCAGTTGATGGATCAGTGATGGACAGTTGATGGATCCCATTGACTTCCATAGTGCTGAAAAAAAAAAGAAATACTATGGAAGTCAATGGGGACCAGAAACTGTGTCTGTTTTGAACATTCTACAAAATGTCTTCTTTTGTGTTCAAAATATTCAAGATATTTATATATATGAATAAATTCATACAGGTTTAGAACAACTGGAGGGTGAGTAAATTATGACAGAATTTACATTTCTGGGTGAACTATCCCTTTAAGTTTAACTGACTCAGTGTTTCGTTCATTTTTGTTGTTATTAACTAAAACTAAACTATTAAAAATATTTTTTCGTTAATTGAAATAAAGCTGAAATACAATAAAATATAAATATTAAATGAAAAACTTAAACTTAACTGACAGTTGAGTGAAGTAAAATGAAATAAAAATAAATTATTATAAACTAAAAAGAAATATTTAAAGAAATAATAAAAATGACAAAAGCATGGCGAAATTACTAAAGCTTAAACTGAAATTAAAATGAAAACTGTAATTTTAAAGACGAAAGATAATTCAAAATATTATTATAATAGCATATAAATTATACTAAAATAACATTGGATCCCGTTGAGGCAATATAAAGGGAATATTATTTGTGACTTCCTTCAGCCTCACAGTTGCTGTGTGAATGATCTTTATGAAGTCAGAATTCATGAATTCAAAATGCAGCGCATGAGTCGTACAGATCAGTAAAGTACAGGCCACTTTTATGTTGTTGTTTTTATTGTTGTTTTCTCATTTTTGAGCATGACGGCCCCAGTCCTTATTCACTTTCATTATATTAAAAAGAGATGCAAGAATATTCTCCTTTTAAGTTCCACTGAAGAAGGTTTGGATCAACATGAGGGCGAGTAAATGAAGAATTGCTTTAACTGGTCATCTTAATATACACTGTAAAGAAAATTCAGGTCTCCAATTGAAAATTATACATTTTTCAGTTGGCCAACTTTAATTTCTTGAATTTTAATTGAATTAAATTACCTAAATTCACAGAAATTAAATTCGGCCAACTGAAAAATTTTGACGTGATCAGTCACTAGAAACTTTTCAATTGGAGACCTGAATTTTTTTTACAGTGTACAAGTCAATATGCACACCTGACACATAATGACAGCCACTTGAAATGGTGATATTAACAAACTGGAAAATGCATCATTATGTACAATCTTCAAAGACATGGATTGGGAAAATCTAGCTTTAACTTATTTCTCTGCGTTATCAGTGCAACTGAAAAGATCCAATATATGTTTCCCGTTATATCACTTGGTTTTTTCACATTCATAATACACTCAAATGCTATTCGACAAAATCTAAAGCGCTTACTATTGAACAGCTAAATTTAGAAGTCCTTCTCAATCAATAGGCCGACTGGCACCTGTCGATTTTTTTCTTTCTCTGTTAATTATCCACTCTAGCCCAGCAGCTGTCGTTAGCAAATCAAATAAAGCCAAATTACTTTATGTACCATAAATCTGCATTCTTTTGCTAATGTGCTTTTAAGAGTTTAAAAAGACATCATACAAACCTGCCAGTTTAAATTAAGCACACAGTAACACAATGGCATTCCTGACTTGTAAAATGCACAAATTAAGTATAGATAGTATATCAAATCCAGTGACAATTCAACCTCTTTACTGATTATTAGGATTACAGTCCCGTTTGCATTTATAAACCATTCCGAATATTGTTTAACAATGTGAAAGAGAACACACTTCTATAGTGAACACATATTCCATATATTTGGTGCCATTTCCAGCAAGCTCATTCATGACTGACAAGGACAAGCTATATGTTACCAATTCACCAAATGAAGCCTTTTTTTATTTTCTCTTTATGAAATAAGTACCTCATTTAGGTAAACAAACATTCTCTGTTGATGGGGAGATTGTTTCAGGAAGCTGTTGCAAAAATGTCAGATTACTCAATTATCCCACCACCCGACAGCTGGCAGGCAAAACAATTAGGACTGTGAAGATGATAATGATGATGATGATGAACTGAATCTATAATCTCTTTATTTTTTTAAAACAAAGCAAAAGAATTTCTGTCGTGACCCTGGGCTTGTGGGCCTACAGCAGGGCTTGGTCCAGATCCTACTGTCCGATGCCGAGTGGGGACAGACAAGGTAATGCTGGAATGACAGACAAATGGTAATTATTCACTTTTAATTATGGCTCCCCTTTGAAGGCCTGAATCCAGTATTGAGGCCACTGTAGAGTATCTGGCAACATTTCCATTGAACATTTTGGAGCCCTGGGAGTCCATTGCTGTAGATTGATTTAGAAAACAGGAAGGAGGTGAGTCTTTCTGTGATCAATGATTGAAAGGTGGCTGATTTGCTCGCTCTCAAAGGGCTCCCTTGCCCTTTTTCTGAGGCGATAGTGGAAATAACTCAAAATAAATGTATTTAGCAACATGAGATTAAAATCAGCCAGTCCCAAAATGAAAAAAAGGTAAAGACAAATTTGCAAGCATAATATCTTACCAGCCATAAACATATACTGTATTTTGCATCATTATTTTTTACATTTGTGTATTTAGACATTTATCCAGTGACGTACATACAAATACATTTATTACAAATATATTTCAATACAAATATATGTATTTATTATATATTAATTTATTTATTACAAATATTTCTTACCAGCCATGAAAAGGTTTATATATATATATATATATATATATATATATATATATATATATATATATATATATATATATATATATATATATATATATATATATATATATATATATATATATACATTTACACATTTATCAGATTTTTATCCACAGTGATTTTCACAATGTATTGAAAACAAATATATTTATTCATTATATATTTATTACACATATTTCTTACTGGGCTTTTTTTTATGTTTATGCATCTTGGAGATTTTAATCCACAATAACTTACATACAAATATATCTTTATTACTAATATTGCCTATTTGTCCCTACAGTGGAATTTATCTGTTTTTATATGCTTGGTTGTTGCAAGTAGGAATCACACAACGGAGTAGAAGGGAAAACAGACTTTAATATTATCCACAAACGTACACATCAATACAAACACAAAAACAATCTGGGGGAGGCAAAACAGTCCATGGGGGAGTGGAAGGAGGGAGGAGCCGGGGGGAGCCGGATGATTACCCAGAGTCCAGCCAGGAGGGCGCGTCGAGGGAGGGAGGAGCTTTGGTGGAGAAGCCCTCAACAACACCATGGGGACATACAATGGAGATGGAGTTGAAGGTGATGGAGCGCAGACGGCGAGCAGATGGAACCAGGCAATACCACTGGTCCTGGAGGCCACGACGGAACTGTAGTGACGGCTGTCCGAGGAGGAACCCGGGTATCAGAGGGCTGAGGTGAAGCCGGAGCGACTGAGGGCCAAGGTGGAGCCAGATGGAGCCATAGGGGTGGAGAGAAGGAGCACTGTGGACAACATCCAACTGAGGTGGAGCTGGAGGATTGAAGGAGGCCAGTGAAACTGTAAGGCCGATGGTCCCAGGTGGAGCCGAGGGAGGGAGGAGACAAGGCGGAGGAGTCAGGGCGACAGGGCAAGGTGGAATGACAGGAACAGTGGCTAAAGGCGAAGCCAGAAGGTTCACTCGCCTGGTAGGAGCTGGATGACGGAAGGTCCACGCCACAGATTGGTCTGGCTGATTTTGAAAGAGGAGGCGGGAGAGGGAGGCTGGGTGGGTGGGAACTCTGGAGACTTATAACTGGACAGAACCAGTAGGGACGAAGGAGATTCTGACGTGGGCGGAACCACCGGGGGCAGAAGACAAAGGGAAACATCCTCTTCAAAATCATTAAATAACTCATAGGACAGTAAACAGCAGCCCACTCTCAATGGCAGGAGTGTGGGCAGGGCTCCTATCCATTCCCACAAACTCCAGGAGTACTCCTATGGTAGACGATGTTGCCGGATCACACACCTGTTCAGACATCTTGTGAGGCTCAGGCTCCGGGGTGATGGCTTGCTCCACCCTATTCTCCGGCGTAGGTGCATGCATCGCTGCAGGCTCCATGCAGCAGGCTGATGGCAAGCTGGGCTCTGGGTCACAGGCTGTTAGAGGAACCCCTCCAAGCTGGAGCATCCAGCCCAAATAATCCAGCAACGGCCGTTGTTCTGGGAGGAGGAGAAGGTTCAACGCTGGTAAGTCCATTTTATCCTTAAAATTGACTCAGTTTGAGGGTCTGTTATTCTGTCACGCTTGGTTGTTGCAAGTAGGAATCGCATAACAAAGGAATTTTAGGGAAAACAGACTTTAATATAATCCACAAACATACAAATTACAAACACAATAACGAACAAAGAACTAAGGAAAACTACATGGAGAATAATGAGGATTCTAACTGAACAACAGGTGAACAAAATCAGTAAGTATGGGAACAAACTAGAGCGTGAATGTGTAATCAAGGGAACTAATAATAATAGGCAAACAGGAACAGAGCAAACAAAGAGAAAATGAAACTAAAACAGAACATGTTACAGCAGATCACTTGCAGCATTACATACAGTTGGAAATGAGCCTGTTTTAGTCGGTACGTCTGACAAAAACAGTTAGACGCATTGTGATTTTGTTTGTTATGTTTTATACCAGACAACTGGCAAGCTTTATTTACTGTAACTAAATAAATTTTACTTGGTGAATGTTCATTTTGGACCCCTCTTGCCAATATCAAAAGCAAAGGTGATTCACCCTTTCGAGCAAACCAATAGTGGTGGAGTAATGCCCTATTTGTCACAGAAATGTCCACATTTCGTTGTATAGTTTAACTTCAGTAGCCCATTGGGATTTCAACCGCCAAACAACAAGCTCCTACACAGAATTTTCAAAGACAGCTTCGCACTTCTGAGTTTTGCAATCTCGTCTCCGTTTGTTAAAAATTTCATGTAGCACCTTGGCACTTATCGGAACACTCTGCGAAACTAAACGACCTGAACTCTGGGCAACCCCCGCTGAAGGGCTTTCTCTTTTCTGTCTCTCATTTGCATTAGCATATTAGAGTGTTTTCTGGGAAAATGAGCTATAGAAATTAATTCAGGATTAATTGGTGCCTTTATCTCGTTAGGACAATCTAATTTGGGGGATGATGGAATTGTTTAGACTCCCTTTTGCATAATTGGATTGCGGTGAATGGCTGTCATTATCGTCTCTTTAGCGGTGTCTGCGGACCCCCTCTTCCTGGCCTCCACCTCGTAAAGAGCCATCATGTGTTCCGCCAGTATTTTGCTAACCCCTGAAACACAACGCTGAGCCAGAGATGAGCATGTGGCTAACAGCATAGCAGTGATTAGCTCTCATATAAAACCATTAGTGCACAGTCAAAACTGTTCATGGGCAAGCTCGTACTCCATCCCATCTGACACAAACAGCATATACATATACAGTAGGTGCTAACAAAGGAGACAATGGACTGAGCTCTAGCTAAAATAGATGCTTGGCTGTATAACAGTTTTTTTATATAGTATTTCAACTTTCAGATACAAGTTCTCAGAGGGCAAATGTACTAAAGTAGCAGTTTAATGTGCCAAAGGTGTATTTCACCTTTACTGTGTTCTTATACTAGCAGTTTTGATTGCCAGCAGCTTTTGACAGTAGACTAATTATCCGCCTACAACCAGCTTCATCACACGCTATCATGCTAACAATAGTATCAATTTAAATTTTCCAAATCCTCATCCATCAACCTAGATATGAGCCTCTGAAGGACAACTAATCATATGTAGAAAATAGATATAAAAACAAATGATTAAAGGAAGTGTCTTAAAGTTAACATGAAGTATATTACTTTATTAGTGTAATACATGTCCATTTTTTATGATCTAATCATTTATTGGGAATAAAGTAGCCTAATCTCATTCATATTTGTAGGTATTTGTATGTAGCGATCATACAATTTGTGTATGATTAGATACATACTGAAACATAAAATACGACTATTTAAAACTGCATTTAACCCTTAAATGCATGACTGTTTCGCCAAACATTCTTACATATTCGGGTCTTTAGCGACCCGGATCTATATCTAACATGGATAGATCTCTACCTGTCGCGATAATATACAGTATAAAACTCCTGATATTAGAGTAACAATTACAGAAGAATAAAATAAAACATATTCATATTTCATTCCAATAAACAGCCAATATCCCAATATGCATGCTAATAAGCATCTAGCTAAAACATAACAGTATTTATGTACACTACCATTAAAAGTTTTGGGGTCAGTATGATTTTTTAAATTTAAAAAGAAATTATACAAGGCATATTTGTTAAGGCCAATTCACACTGCACCGACAGACGCAGACCAAGGGTTCAAATACATTTAACCCTTACAAAAAGACATTTATTTTGTGTATGCATGGGTTTTGATTGCACAGTTGTCAACCACTACAGTGGACATTAGTGGATCATTCTTTACATTGCCACCGATAATTTTTTTCTCCAAACCAAGATGGCCGACAGCCAATCAGAAATGCCAAATTGCGCCGGAATGGATATCTATCCATTTCTTCTATCCTAGGAGACTCTTAGAGGTTAAAAATGTTGTAACCAAAATCTAAGTAACCTCTAAGGAGTCACATCATCATTGTAACATTGTTACATTTTCCAAGTATTGATTTTAGATTGGGAGGAAACTCTGATCTGTCCACTAAACTGTCCACTAATTTGGACATATCCTAAATTATTTAAGATACAATTCATACTGTTATTGTCACGGTTGTTCTTAAAATATACTTAATCTGCAGTAACCGTTTTGGTTGTTGTAAAATGTATTTGTGTTATTAGAATGTGAATTGCAGTTACGTCAAAAAAAGTAATCTGATTACATAATGCCATATTACTTGTAATTCGTTGTTTTACTCGTTATATCAAAAAAGTAACCTGATTACGTAATGCATGTTACATATAATGCATTGCTTTACTCGTTTAATCAAAAAGTAATCTGATTACATAATGCATGTTACTTGTAATGCATTGCTTTACTCGTTTCATCAAAAAAGTAATCTGATTACGTAATGCATGTTACTTCTAATGCATTACTTTACTCGTTTCATCAAAAAAGTAATCTGATTACGTAATGCATGTTACTTCTAATGCATTGCTTTACTCATTTCATCAAAAAGTAATCTGATTACATAATGCATGTTACTTGTAATGCATTGCTTTACTCATTTCATCAAAAAGTAATCTGATTACATAATGCATGTTACTTGTAATGCATTGCTTTACTTGTTTCATCAAAAAAGTAATCTGATTATGTAATGCATGTTACTTGTAATGCATTGCTTTACTTGTTTCGTCAAAAAAGTAATCTGATTACATAATGCATGTTACTTGTACTGCATTGCTTTACTCGTTTCATCAAAAAGTAATCTGATTACATAATGCATGTTACTTGTAATGCATTGCTTTACTCGTTTCATCAAAAAGTAATCTGATTACATAATGCATGTTACTTGTAATGCATTGCTTTACTCGTTTCATCAAAAAAGTAATCTGATTACGTAATGCATGTTACTTGTAATGCATTGCTTTACTCATTTCGTCAAAAAAGTAATCTGATTACATAATGCATGTTACTTGTACTGCATTGCTTTACTCGTTTCATCAAAAAAGTAATCTGATTACGTAATGCATGTTACTTGTAATGCATTGCTTTACTCATTTCGTCAAAAAAGTAATCTGATTACATAATGCATGTTACTTGTACTGCATTGCTTTACTCGTTTCATCAAAAAAGTAATCTGATTACGTAATGCATGTTACTTGTAATGCATTGCTTTACTCGTTTCATCAAAAAGTAATCTGATTACGTAATGCATGTTACTTCTAATGCATTACTTTACTCGTTACATCAAAAAAGTAATCTGATTACGTAATGCATGTTACTTCTAATGCATTACTTTACTCGTTACATCAAAAAAGTAATCTGATTATGTAATGCATGTTACTTGTAATGCATTGTTTTACTTGTTTCATCAAAAGTAATCTGATTACGTAGTGCATGTTACTTGTAATGCATTGCTTTACTCGTTTCATCAAAAAAGTAATCTGATTACGTAATGCGTGTTACGTAATCATCTTACTTTTTGGATGCTATGCGTAAAGCAACGCATTACAAGTAACATGCATTACGTAATCAGATTACTTTTTGATGAAATGAGTAAACAACGCATTACAAGTAACATGCATTACATAATCAGATTACTTTTTTGATGTAACGAGTAAAGTAATGCATTAGAAGTAATGCATGTTACTTGTATTGCGTTGTTTTAATCGTTGCATCAAAAAAGTAATCTGATTACGTAATGCATGTTACTTGTAATGCGGTACTCCCAGCACTGCTCATTTTAGATGAGGTTTGAAAACACCTGATCGCTAGTTTTTTTCCCACAGTCTGAAAACATCAATAGATCCATGTAGATTTCAATGTAGGTTTTCTCAGCGAGGAGAGCTATGGTAGAAATGTGTCCATTTTTAACATAATCAGAACATCAGAAATCAGAACGTCAGAAAATCTCTGTAGAAAAAGTTTAGATCTTGTTTTTTTGTATTCCCTAAAAGTAATAAAAACTGAAAAAAATCATAACTGAGGTTAACATAATTTATGCATGAAAGGATTAAAGAGCTTCTCATGTAATAGACCTTAGTCAGGTTAGCACCATATTTTTTATTTTTTAAGGAATGAAAACGAGGCTGTAAGGAATAGAATACAGTTTGTTCAATGGATTGTATCATCCTTTAACAGCAATTCCATTGTTCAGCTGACGAAACATCTTTCAAAAAAAAAAAATTATGTGAAAATGATGTGATCTAAGAAATGTTTGGTGCTTTACAGTGCGTGCCATGGTGAAGACTGTACATCTGTCCCTCAGAGCCTCATTTTAATCTGTGTTAAATCCAACATGGCATCTAACCTAAAGTCTATTCGAAAGACTTCCTGGTTAAGCCCCGCCCACTTCCGATTTTGAGATTACTGAAGATACAGATAAAGATACAGATCTTGACTCCGCTGCACACCCCATAAAATAGATATTCTTGAGCCCCTAACCCTACCCTAAACTTTAACACAAAAAGCAATAGCCAGATAAATGCACAATGACAATAATTTTTGTTATAATATACTATTATATAATTTTTAGGCTGTCCCACGGCTTATACAATGAACCATTTAAACAATGACAGAATGTATTCATTTAGAATTAAATCATAATGTCAAATTAGTGTTAATAAAAGTGTCAATTAAATGTGATGAATGAACATATTTATTAATTCAGTGAACAAATACAATAAAATCAATCTATCAAGTCTATGAATTAAATATCTAATAAATCTAAAAAGAGTAACATTTATTCACCGCTAAAGTTCTTTATACATATGAATGTGTCCTAGAGGTCTTTATACACAAAGTTATTTTACATTATATTTGTCTAAAGCATCTAAAGTTCTTTATACATTATATGTGTCCTAGAACCATGTTTTATGAGATCACCATGAATATCCTGATTGACTCGGAAACATCACATTACAGAAGCAACATGGGTTGCACGAAAAGGGTTTGATGTTGACTTTAAATGCTCATTTACACATGGTCAGATATGCTGTTCTTCAGCACATATTGATGTTTTGCTGGTTTTTATCACTGTGCACTTTTCTCAGAGCTGCCGCATTAAGACGTTCCATTAACAGTGATCGCTGATAGAATAGGGAGGTCACTGGAGTATCAGTTGATTCACTGTTGTCAGCACCCACAATTCTTGTCTGCCTAAACTGCTTGGTAACTATGGCAACAAGGCTGGAGGGCCCACCATTGTCTCACGTAGTGAAAGGAATCAAGGATATTTTTTACACAGCAAGAATGAGTGTGTGACAAAAGCGAACGGGAGAAATGAAATGATACACAGTCAAAGATCGATATAAGATCACAAAGCACTTATCAAATTTTATGGGCTCATAATAACTTTTTTCTCCCACACTAAATGTTGATGACTAAACCCTCCAATGAAGTTTGAAACCATCTTCGTTTGTCTCCCATCTAGAGCTTGTGAGCTGGATCATCAGTGATGTGCAATTTGAAAGCATTATTATTCAAGCACAGCTCCTAATGCTATTATACTGCAGGCCATTTGAAGTTGTAAACAACAGCAGAAAGAGAAATGAAATTCAATGTGCCACTTCCAGGCAGCATACAGTCCATAAAGTGTATCCCTTGGCAAGAAAGGAATTTTTATAGGTATTTTTCAGGGGAAATATGTCGGGGTTTGTCTCATGCTACACAAATTGTCATTTGGCGGCACTATCACGGTTAGAAAAGCATCTAAAAGGCTGTTATTTGTGGTCTATAATAAATTATGTAATGTAAATCTATAATGAAGTGATAAATACTGGTCATAATTTATCGAAATTCTGGCAACAGGTAAAATTACATGCCTATATGTATATATCATTGTGTTACTTTGTGGAAATATTGTGGAAAATAGAGTCTGTACTTTCAAGACCCTTTCTTTAGGGGGTTCAAGTATTAAATAGGGGGTCAGACCCATCAAATCTCCAACCATGATTCCGGAAATTCAGTATATAATATCAAGAACTGTAAGATGTACTATGACAGTGATGAGGTTCCAATTAAAAGTGAGCTGTCTGCAAAAAAAAAAAAAAAAAAAAAAACTGGGTCACACTTTATATTAGGTGTCTACTAACTACTATGTACTTTTCTGTCATCATTTGGCTGCCCTATTCATGATCACGCTATCATTCATTCAGGTGCTATTAAAAAATTAAAGCATGATAAGATGCAAAGAAAGAATTCAAATCTGTACTGGCACGCTGTGGAGTCTGTGGAGCGGCTCTCTGTGAACAGACACCCGAAATGCACACGCGGAATGCCACTTCAGACAGCAAGGCAGCACTGCATTGAGGTCTCTTTCGCGCAAAAACAAAAAAAATATGCCAAAATTCCTGCATAAGAATAATCTTAAATTAGTTAAAAAGTGTTAAAGGTGCACTATGTAAAATGTTTTCAGTAAAATATCCAAAAACCACTAGGCCAGTGTTATATATTTTGTTCAGGTGAGTACTTTCAATATCCCAAATGTTTCCAACTATTTGTAAATCGTGAGAAAATTGTTATTTTAACCAAGGAACCAAGACATGTGAGGAAGTCGCCTGTCAATGGCGTCATATCTGCGTTTCCCTCGGTTTCCGGTTTTATTTTGCAGAAACGGTTTACTCTATTTGCAGTGTGCAACAAGTGTCATAGCCACTGAGCGAACGCACAGAGTAACGTCATAACTTTCAACACACTCAGATGTATCTAATATGATACACAGAGCTGCGTTACCTCATACTCATGACCGGAAAAGCGGAAGTGGCGCCGTCGACTTCGGCATAATAAAAGTCCTGCTGCTCGCGAGGCGTGTGTAGCGTTCATCTTATTAACAATCGCTTCAGCTGCCTTGCTCAGCTCCCACAACACTCTGCCATGCTCTGCTTTATACTACAGTAACCTTAATTGCATCCATGAACATGAGTCCTATCCAGATTCTTTTCCACTGGCTGTGAGGTGAAGACCACATCCCAAGATTCTGCGCTCAAACGTGGCGTCATCAAGCTATGCCTTTGTTTTGTATAGGCGTCCTCTAGTGGACGGAAAAGTTACATAGTGCACCTTTAAATGAATGTAAAGAGGTAAAGAAAATATGATGTGTGTCAGATCTGGGTCATGTGTGTCAGGTCTTAAACTAAAGTGACAGCAGCCTAATAAATCTGCTGCTGTCTGTGTCATTACTGTTAATCAAAGAACAAAAGAAAAAGAGAAAATCACTCACTGCTCTTGACTGAATAACGTTCAAAGAAGAAGTTTGTTTGAAATCTTTGCAAATGTATAAAAAAAATGTACATAAGTATTCACAGCCTTTGCTCAATACTTTGTTGAAGCACCTTTGGCACCAATAACAGCCTCAAGTCTTTTTGAGTATGATGCTACAAGCTTAGCACACCTATTTTGGGGCAGTTTCTCCCATTCTCTTTTGCAGGACCTCTCAAGCTGATGTCCAGAACGCTCTGGATCAGGTTTTCATCAAGGATGTCTCTGTACATTGCTGGATTCATAAACAGTCGAACTTGCAACATGAGATTGTGGGGTTGAATCTCATGTCTGGCAGGAATTGTTGGTGAGAGGAGTGATTAACCAGTGCTCTCCTCCACCCTCAATACCATGACTTACCTTGAGTGTGTGTGTGTGTGTGTGTGTGTGTGTGTGTGTGTGTGTGTGTGTGTGTGTGTGCGTGCGTGCGTGCGTGCGTGCGTGCGTGCGTGCGTGCGTGCGTGTGTGTGTGTGTACTTGGATGGATTAAATGCAGAGCACAAATTCCAAGTATGGGTCACCATGCTTGGCCACACGTCACATCACTTATTGTCATGTGCCTTTTACTGAGGAGTGGCTTCCGTCTGGCCACTCTACCATACAGGCCTGATTGGTGGAGTGCTGCAGAGATGGTTGTTCTTCTGGAAGTTTCTCCTCTTTCCATAGAAAAACGCTAGAGCGACCATCGGGTTCTTGGTCACCTCCCTGACTAAAGCCCTTCTTCCATGATTGCTCAGAGTCCTGGTGGTTCCAAACTTCTTCCATTTACAGAAGATGGAGGCCATTGGGACCATTGGGACCTTCAACGCTGCAGAAATGTTTCCCTTCCCCAGATCTGTGCCTTGATACAATCTTGTTTCGGAGATCTACAGACAATTCCTTGGACTTTATGGCTTGATTTGTGCTCTAACATGCACCGTTAAGGTCATTGTATGTGCCTTTCCAAATCATGTCCAATCAACTGAATTTACCACACGTGGACTCCAATCAAGTTGTGGAAACATCTGATGATCAGTGGATTACATTTTTTTATAAATTTGCAAAGATTTCAGTTTTTTTGTGTTGAACCTTGATATATTAAGGGCACACTAAATGTGACATTTATTACAATGGGTTTGTTTGAAGATTGTTTTAAGCTCGCTTAAATTAAAAGTTGTTATATTTTTTGAAGCCTATTAAATGACAGCTGACAGCTTTCAATTATACTGTAATGTTGAATGGCAATGATTAATGGCTAAAATTGAGAAGAAAAAAAACAATTTAATATCACTATCAGGTATCAGTGATACTGGCCTTCATTCATAGTTCTTACGTAATAAAAAGATGCCATTAAACATTTAAAATACACTGTCTTTATGTTGTTTCTACATTATTTTGGAGTCTTAGTGTGAAAGTATTACAACATAAAAATATATTTTTTTAAACTTTGATAATAGGTCAATTACAGAAAAATTTTTGATTAGTTATTTTTTTTAATAAATTGAAAGCACTAGTATTTACACAATAAGTGCATTGTATCAAATTATTAATTTAAATGTTAGTGCATAGTTAAAAACACCCAATAAAAAGTGGAACCAAATATTGAATAGTAAGTAAATATTGATAACTTTGAATCGTACATGTCTTTCAGGTCACTACCAGTCTGCACATGTTGAGAAGCAAAGAAAAAAAAGATAGGAGAAAAGCAGAAATGGAGAGAGAAGAGAGCGAGTGAAAGAGCACTCCTACGGGAGTTGGAGACATTAGGACCCATCAGCTTGACATACGAATCATTCTCTCATGTAAACATAAATATGAGAGTGTGTTCCTGAAGTCGTGGCAATTTCTGTTGCTAGGCTACGTTGCATTAAGCAGTGTAGCTGTCCCTGTTCATTTCGCTCCAGGGATTTCAAAGATAGCAAAAGAACCTGCCACCTATAATGAAGATTTTCTCCAACTATGCAGCCTTTGCTAGCTCATAAACATGGCTTTAAATGCATCAGTATTCAGTTGTGAAAGTAGTCTTATTTTTGCATGCTACTAGACCCTACTGCGTACAGAATTAACTTAAAACTTCATTAAGAGTGCGCAGATACTCAACTGGGACTGGTGAGGTGGGAGGAGGTGTATCATATAAGCCCAAAATGTTTTAATATCAAAGAGCAAAAATGTGTAGTATGCAGCTAAAATATTTCATTATTTTGTGATGAGCATAAACAACACATCGTTCCAGAAGAAAGTGTATATATATATTATATATATATATATATATATATATATATATATATATATATATATATATATATATATATATATATATATATATATATATATATATATATATATATATATATATATATATATGGATGGATGGATGGACGGACGAACAAACGATGGACGGACCAACGGACGGACGGACGATGGACGGACGGGCGGAAGGACGGACGGACGGATGAATGGATGGACGGACGGATGGATGGATGGATGGATGGATGAACAGACAGTCAGATGGATAGATAGATAGACGGATGGATGGATGGATGGATGGATGGATGGATGGATGGATGGATGGATGGATGGATGGATGGATGGATGGATGGATGGATGGATGGATGGATGGATGGATGGATGAACAGACAGTTGGATAGACGGACGGACGGAAGGATAGATAGATAGATAGATAGATAGATAGATAGATAGATAGATAGATAGATAGATAGATAGATAGATAGATAGATAGATAGATAGATAGATAGATAGATAGATAGATAGATAGATAGATAGATAGATAGATAGATAGATAGACGGACGGACGGACGGACGGACGGACGGACGGACGGACGGACGGACGGACGGACGGACGGACGGACGGACGGACGGACGGACGGACGGACGGACGGACGGACGGACGGACGGACGGACGGACGGACGGACGGACGGACGGACGGACGGACGGACGGACAAACAGATAGATAGATAGATAGATAGATAAATAGATGAACAGACAGTCAGATGGATGGATGGATGAACAGACAGTCTGATAGATAGATAGATAGATAGATAGATAGATAGATAGATAGATAGATAGATAGATAGATAGATAGATAGATAGATAGATAGATAGATAGATAGATAGATAGATAGATAGATAGATAGATAGATAGATAGATAGATAGATAGATAGATAGATAGATAGATAGATAGATAGATAGATAGATAGATAGATAGATAGATAGATAGATAGATAGATAGATAGATAGATAGATAGATAGATAGATAGATAGATAGATAAACGGACGGACGGACGGACAGATATATTATATGTAATATATATTTAAATATATATGCACAGTATATAATAGTATAAAAGTATATAGTATACAAATTATTCTGTTATGGATTCTGTGGGTGTGTGTGAATTGATCTTATTCATGATTATCTATCTATCTATCTATCTATCTATCTATCTATCTATCTATCTATGACGGACAGACGGACAGACAGACAGATTGATAGATCATAAGAACAATTCACACACACACACACATCCACAGAACAGCAGTGATGAGGTAGTGTAGCTCATGGCAGCTGCCCAATGGATCTCTCACAGTATTATTTACTGGCTTTTAATGTCAACCAAATCACTTCTGAAGTGTAGGGCATTCTATGCGATATGTGATTACATGCTGCTAGAAGTAACTGAACGAGAATTTAGGTATCACAAGATCCTGTTGATTTAGTTCAAATGTCCTTCAACAGTATGAGTTCTGAAGGATTCATGGGTCTGTGTATTGCTTATCCTGGTGAAACAAACACAGCAACAAGCGATTTTGGAGAAAATTATTTTCTGAAGAGGAACTGCTGTGCCGAGGGCATGTGGTTTAAAAAAATGCCTCTCATTTCACATCCTCACCTAATGTGATGTTGAGTGCATAAATAGATGGATGCCTTTCGCAGCACATCAGATTCAACATTCAACACTGAGATATAGAATTCCACAGCGCTTAAATTGCATTGAAGCATCGCTGCAATGCTGCTCTATGCATTTATTAAATGCACACAAACCTGTACGTTCACAACAGCATTATCAAAGTCATTTGCTTATCTTTAATTTCAACCTCAATTCAACATATTGAAGAACACAGGCTGAATTCGATAAACGCTGAACATGTGTGGAGATAAAAAAGTGGTTGATGTGTTTGCTTGCCTGTAATTCTTTAACTGTCTCAGTAGTGTTATTCGCTCATAACTCTGACTGATATCTGCACCGGTGTGGTTTTATTTTAGTATGTGCTGCCGCTCTTCAGTGTGTGCTCAGCATTGTTGGGCTGAAATAAGGTTACTATTACAGGCCAGGTTCATGAAATTGTATGAGCGGTCCTAATCCATGGATAGAGGAGTATGCAAGCCCAGCATAAAGGATATCCCTGAAGCCCAGAGCTGAGAAAGACAAGAATAAATGACAGCGGCATGACAAACAGAAAACACAACTCAACAAAATGCGAATAGATTTGATTTGTTGCATCTCTGACTAACAACATAGGAAACACCAGCACAAAAACTGTATAGTCCCATGTAATTATTGGACCCCCATTACCTGTTTTAATATAACGCATTGTATTTTAAATATGATGTTGCAAAATGATAAAAGTATACATCAATAATGAATAAATATTAAATATCATGTTTATTTAGAGGTAAAAATGGCAGCACTTGTTGCCAATCACTGAAATAAATAAGGTTGACAATGTTTCAGGTATTTTGGAATGGCATTTTGGTGTCTGAATATTTTACATTATATCACCAAATAAATTGTGCACTATTTTACAGTGAAATTACAGGCATAACATTATGACCACTGACAGGTGAAGTGAATAACACTGATTATCCCTATTAATCACGGCACCTGTTAGTGGGTGGGATATATTAGGCACCAAGTGAACATTTTGTCTTTAAAGTTGATGTGAAGCAGAATTTGAGAGAGTTCAAGAGAATCAAAGAGCCTTGGCAGCCCATGACCCTTTCGCCGGTTCACCACTGTTCCTTCCTTGGACCACTTTTGATAGATACTGACCACTGCAGACCGGGAACACCCCACAAGAGCTGCAGTTTTGGAGATGCTCTGACCCAGTCGTCTAGCCCTCACAATTTGGCCCTCAAACTTGCTCAAATCCTTGCGCTTGCCTATTTTTCCTGCTTCTAACACATCAACTTTGAGGACAAAATTTTCACTTGCTGCCTAAAATATTAATATATTATTCACATATATATACACACACCTTTTGCTTACATGGTTTAACTGTAATAAACAGATTTGCATTTGCTACAAAACTATATGCCATATCTCCAAACAACATATTGAAGCTCATATAGCTCCTCTTTGAAATGAATGTCTCAGAATATAGAGATTTGTGCTGCATGTTGGAAGTCTGGCTCATAGTTTGCTGGGCGATGTCCAAGTAAATCTGCTATCATCAAAGCAGTCGAAACGCCACACTCCTCCACATCATTTCCTCTATTTCTAATCATCTTTTCTTTCCTAAGATTTGATCACTGCCAAGTCCTGATGCTCGAGTAGGTCTTCTACACAATAGACCAATATGGTTTCAGAATATGGAGGTGAGTTCAGTGATCAATAATGCTTATATCCTCTAAAATGGCAAGAAATAATATCCGAGGCTAATGTGCCTGAAATTCTCATTTAAGAGTCTGTGTGCTAACCTCCTTAGCACGTCCCCTTGAGGAAACGGGGGATATGATTAGGAATTCGTTAGCAGGCTTCTATTTTTATGCTGATGACACACTTTTCTCTCCTCTCTCCCAATGTTGCTGGCTCTTGACTTTCTCAAATGCTTCTCAAACTAGATCAGCTCTTTGCCACAGCGTCGAGAAATGTGACACGCTGTTCATTAAGAAAAAAACCCAATGGCCTCAGGGAGACGGTGGCAGTGGCATAATGGATGAATCTGATTTGCACTTTACATTGTGGAAAATGGTTAAATTTAAAGTTGCTTGATTATGCCTGGAACTAGAGATTGAAGGATTTGTTTATTGATCTATGGTATTTGGAGGTCTATACTTGACTTTTTCATGTTAACTTTTTAAAGCATGGGCGTCGGAACCATTGTATGTGGGTGGGACAAGACCCACCCACTTTTTACGATCAATGATATTGGACCCACTCACTTTTATCGTCTCTAACATTCAGCACATGTGTGTTTACCTACCCCTAATCAATAAACACTTATTATTAAACACGTTAGATGCTTTATTTCCACTTTTCTAATATTTTCTTCATTTTTATTGAAAATAAATGCCTTTCCGATCTGATATGTGATGGGAAAAGGGAGAAGAGTGAGTTCGGCGAAAGGCGGACTCGAACCGCGGGTCGATTTGTGTCAAAACTAGATGTTGTGTGTCCTACCCCTACACTACTGACAATCTCAATGATATGGCGATTTCCACAATTTTGTCTTTCCGAACTATACGTTTAGCAAGCAAAGCGGTACATTTGTACTTAATGTAATTGGCATCTACTCCATAAAAAAATTTCTGAGGACCCACCCACATTTTTTTTGCTTCCGACGCCCATGTTTTAAAGGGATACTTTAGCACCCCCCAAAAAACAATTCTCTCATTATTTAATCCCCATCATGATGTACAAAGCTATATTACAATGAATGGAGCATTTAAGATTCATGTATCATAAAAGTAGTCTGTACAAATGGTATTCCATATTCTATATCTGCATTCGGCAACAAGGCCAAATCCAATTATCAAGTCACATCCTGTTTAGTGAGATACCATCATCTGATAGGTTTTTGAAGGCAGCATAGATGTATCCTTTGCTCCATATGATATCCCACAATCCCGTGCTTTCTATTCTGTGAAATTGTTGAGCTAAAAAAATAAAGATGGC
This sequence comes from Romanogobio albipinnatus, assembly GCA_023566225.1. Classification (NCBI taxonomy): domain Eukaryota; kingdom Metazoa; phylum Chordata; class Actinopteri; order Cypriniformes; family Gobionidae; genus Romanogobio; species Romanogobio albipinnatus. The sequence goes on along the minus strand of CM042244.1, from coordinate 17,528,790 downwards.
ATCTGAAAGTCATGGTTGGTGGTCATTTTGTGTCTAAATGTTTTTCACCAACTTTTCCCATTTTCTTATGACATTTCTAGCAACAAAATAAAAAAAATTGTGCAGTAATTAAATATTCTCTTAGTTATCATAAATGCTCACTCTATCTTGTTGTAGATTATTAAACCGTTACACTGCCTCAGAAGTCTGTCCGAAATCAATTTTAAATTTTGGATGCAGCGTGAAAGCTATGAGATACAATTCTGAGTGAAAAACAGACACTGACACAAATTTGTTAAAGTGTGACGGTTTGTTATTCACAGAAGATCTTAACATCTTCCTTACAGCTCTGCATTGTGTGTTCTTGACAGAATGAACAAATTGGATATACCTTTTTCTCATGGTTAAATATTTTCATCCACAAAACACGATCTGAAATTAGACATTGCTGAAACAAGAAGTAAATTACTAAGTACATTTTTAAGAATGCACTTGTAGCCAACAAGTATGTGAATTCTTAAAAATATATATTTTTACATTAAACACATTTGGAATGACAAAAGGGTGAGTAAATTATGACCATTTTCATTTTTGAATTACTTAGATTCACAGAGACTCACACATTCTTAAAGTGCCCCTATTGTGATATTTTAAAGACTCCTAATTTAGTCAAAAAACACTTTCATTTGCTCATAATATACATTGCACATCACAACTTTTTTTTTTTATTATTAATCTCAAAAAAAATTCTAAAGACTGTAAAGACAGGAATCAATTTTACCATATAAATCCGAGCACGAGTCTGATGATGAAACATTGGAAGAACTAGTTATTCAACCCGAACCTCCATCGCAAGGACGACTTGAGCAGGACGTTTCTCAGTGATTCTCTACTCATTTTGAGGTACATTATGAGATGTTTCAACTGTAATTCCTCACCACCAGCTTTAACAAGTGTATGTCCATCAACAAACTGATGTGTATATTTCTCATTTTTTTCGGTGCACAATCGGATCTGTATCAGTATACGTTATACGAGCACTAATGTGAATGACTGATGTAAATGTTTGTAAAACAAATTTTGCTCCATCCTTTGTCTTTACTCAAAGTGACAGACAATCTGCACGAATAGACACAGTTTTAGGTAATAGTGGCCCACAGCTGCTTCATTTCAGTAAGACAGTAATAATGTGAGTTAGCTGGTTAGCCGGAAACGTACACAATATAAAACACAAACTAGGTATTTTGAACACCCGATAGAAAATAGCTACATCAATAATTGACCCATTGAATAGTTCTGACCCATCTTTCAAGAACAGGCATTTTGCAAATCCCGCATTTGAGAAGCAGTCGTCATTAAAATTATGTTTGTGGGCGGGTCAAGTTGTTTGTGGGAGGTGGGATTCGAAATACAAACGACTCGTATAGGCAACTCGTATAGGCGGTTCAGAATCGATTCTTTCTTTTGGGAGACAATAACTGTATTTATCGTGCACTTTCGACTTTACACCTTTGCAGAACATTTACATTCAAAAACAGTTATATTACACACTGTTATATTACACAAAAACAATAATAAGTGCGCTTTAACAGATTCACAAATGATTTCACGAATGAATAAAGTTTCTTAATTTAGTTTTGTCAATCATGTCTGCAGTGTCCCTAAAACACTACTTCCAAGCTATTACAGGTCAATAAAGGAATACCCAAAGCTAAACTAAAACTCGTCTAATATTTATAATTTCTCTGACTGGTTAAATTAAAAAACGTGCATGAATAGACACAAAGCTTGGGGTGGAAACGGCTGTATCTGTAACGCATCCCCTCTGTCCCTTCCTGCCCACTGTGGCGCTTGGTATTGTGTTCATGTAAACAGGACACAGGGCCCTTGGACAGGGTAGGTGCGGAATGTACTGTCTCCGCATTTGTTTTTCATTGAAAAGGGGATTGCGAATCCTGACGGGCATGATTAATCACCGAGCGCCAGACATCTGAATGCGGCTCGAAAAGGTTCAACTTTTTAATTCATCCTACACGCAATCTATTCAAACCAGCTGCTGCCTTTCCTCATGCTCATTTTCACTCTTTTCTCAGTGACCACTGCTGCTATTCTCTCTTTCTCTCCATCTCTTTCTCTTTCCTTGGCTTTCATAATTATCAGGGGAGAAGGACCATTGAAAGCTGTTGTTTTTGAGGAGATTTCGGTCGTGTCAACGGCTCGCGCCGCAGCCAACTGTCTTCCTCCCTCCGTTCTGTTGAATTATTATTTCAGGCTTACAGATATGACAAGGAAAACAGTCATTTTCCCGACAAATACCTTTGTGAGTGAGGCGCTGCTCTGTGTAATTGTGAAAGAGGTAGGAAAAGTAAGAAAATACATCTTGTTGAGGGCTCTGTATTTTGTGTCAGATTGATTTTATGTTTCCCTTATTACCAGCAGACAACCCCAAGAGGGAGAAGTGGATCAAAACATTTTTGAAATGGTTCTGTCTCCGGTTCCCTTATTTTGTAGCTCACTTTAGAGCCAGTCCAATATTTCTCCTGGGGAGCTTGAACATACTCATCAAAATCTGTTGGGCAGCAACAGCCCACTAAAGCCACAGTATGGTTGCTCCAATTGTATAAAACATCTCCTCCATTATGAGAACAGGCAGAAAAACAAACCACAGCATGCTTGGCATCAAAGTCATTTAGAAAACAGCAGACAGACACGGAACTATTTCAATAACCCCACAAAGATACCGCAGAAAAACATTTGGTTCATTAAACTATTCACATACTGCCTAACCCTTTCAAATACAATTAAATTCCACCTCAGTTTGAGGTGAGGTTAGGGTTCTAATACCTATGAGCTGCCTCGCTGCCTACATAGGCAGCATCTTAAAGCATTTTCTTACCCTCATTCTTCGTTCTAAACCTGTTTGACTTTCTTTCTTCTGCACTTTCAGAAAAACAGTGACTCATCACTGGGGAGGTACTAATATGTATCTTCTGCACCCTTTAGGGTTAAACAAGGTACAACAGTGTACCTTTGAAAGAGTAACAACTCAGTGACAGCTGAGTGTGTGGAACATAAAATAAATGTTTTGAGAAGTGTTTTTTTTTTTTTTTTTTTTGTACATAGACGTTAATGGTAACGTCCCCAACATTCTTCAAAATATCTTCTACATATGAAATGTTTTGAGACTATTTTAATTTTGGGGTGAAATAAGTGTCATTAAAGTGAAGATTTGGAAAGCTATATGTAGGAAGAAACTCCACACACCACAAACATTCTGCATTTGCAAATGATTCCGACTGTGTTGCTTAATGAATTCCATTTTTAATTGCACTAAACTATTTTTTATTCATACTTTTATAACCAACATTTCTCTTGCATCATCCATGCCAAATTGGATGCATTACGTCACTCAGTGTCGGATTTCCTGTTAACCTAAGTTGGTTAAAATTGGGTGTCTAAAAGATATTTTGCCTTAAAATGCATAGGCAGCTCACTATTCAGAAAAATATATATATACTTGTTCCAATATACACTGAACAAAAAATGCAACACTTTTGTTTTTACCCACATTTTTCATGAGAATGTTGGTCCAATCCTCTTCAATTGCTATGCAAATTTACTGGATATTGGCAGGAACTGGAACACGCTGCCGTATAAACCGATCCAGTCCATCACAAACATGCTCAATGGGTGACATGTCCGGTGAGTATGCTGGCCATGCAAGAACTGGGATGTTTTTAGCTTCCAGGAATTGATCCTTGCAACATGGGGCCGTGCATTATCATGCTGCAACATGAGGTGATGGTCGTGGATGAATGGCACAACAATGGACCTCAGGATCTCGTCATGGTATCTCAGTGCATTCAAAATGCCATAAATAAAATGAACTTGTGTTCGTTGTTCTTAACATACACCTGCCTATACCATAACCCCACCACCACCATGAGCCACTCGATCCACAACGTTGACATCAGCAAACCGCTCACCCGTACGACGCCATACACGTTGTCTGCCATCTGCCCTGTACAGTGAAAACCGGGATTCATCCGTGAAGAGAACACCTCTCCAAAGTACCAGACGCCATCGAATGTGAGCATTTGCCCACTCAAGTCGGACGACGAACTGCAGGTCGAGACCCCGATGAGGATGACGAGCATGCAGATGAGCTTCCCTGAGACGGTTTCTGACAGTTTTGTGCAGAAATTCTTTGGTTATTCGAATCGATTGTTGCAGCAGCTGTCCGGGTGGCTGGTCTCAGATGATCTTGGAGGTGAAGATGCTGGATGTGGAGGTCCTGGGCTGGTGTGGGTACATGTGGTCTGCGGTTGTGAGGCCGGTTGGATGTACTGCCAAATTCTCTGAAACAACTTTGGAGACGGCTTATGGTAGAGAAATTAACATTCAATTCACGGCAACAGCTTTGGTGGACATTCCTGCAGTCAGCATGCCAATTGCACGCTCCCTCAAAACTTGCAACATCTATGGCTTTGTGCTGTGTGATAAAACTGCACATTTTAGAGGGGCCTTTTATTGTGGCCAGCCTAAGGCACACCAGTGCAAAAATCATGCTGTCTAATCAGCATCTTGATATGCCACACCTGTGAGTTGGATGGATTATCTCGGCAAAGGAGAAGTGCTCACTAACACAGATTTAGACAGATTTGTGAACAGTATTTGAGAGAAATAGGCCTTTTGTGTACTTAGATCTTTGAGATCAGCTCATGAAAAATGGGGGCAAAAACAAAAGTGTTGCGTTTATCATTTTGTTCAGTGTACTTGGTCAAGATATAACAAATATATGCTAAATATATGCCGTAAAACGCACAGGTTTTCAAAATGATTTAAATCTTCAAATGCTAAAACATATTACAAAATATTACTTTTGTAATAAAAGTCAAGAAAACATTTCCATGCAAAATATATTTATATCTATTTTAAATAAAAATGTTGCTGTATGTGAGAGCATTTGAGTCCTTTCTTAAAATGAATGATAGCCTATTGGTAAACCTACTAAGCATTAGAAATGCATCAGGTGGATTTATTTTTCACTCCGCTATCCCTGGAGATGTTTTAGCATATCTATGGCTGGATCTCCTCCAATACAAGCAACGCATACATCTGTTTAAAGGATTATTTGTGAATAATGCTGAAGGCAGAGGGCAGTTTTTATCTGAGGCAGCCACTGCTGCATCCTCAGGTAAGCAATTCCAGAAGCCTGTTTGTCTCTTGAGCTGACTGACCTTGAAAGACCCTTGTTGTTCTCCTGCACCGCCACACAAACAGACTGCAGATGATTTTATTGTTTGCCCTTTACTGTCTGTGAGACGGGCGCAGGGAGTCGGTGAGCCCGGCGGAGAGAGAGAACATCAGTGGAACCCGGTACGCATTCGATTCCTCTTTGACGCGTGAACAAAACACTGCAGAAATCGTACGTCTGCTATTCCTATTCCGTGAAAACAGAAAACATTGAGAGAAAATGTAAATGCAGGACTATTCTATTGGTATTATTCATTTAAAAGTATTGTGGAGTTTTTCCCCGCTGAGTTTCTCCTCGGCTCACTTTGGAATGACAGTCTTTCATCTGTAGCTGCACTAGCGAGTGTGAGTCACACTTCGACTTCACAGAGGCATCTTCCAGCTCTCCCTCTCTCGTTCTCTGAGTCTCTGAGCCGAGATTCTCCCGCTCTGACTTACTCTCTAACTGTGTTCTCTCTGTCTTGCTCCCTGAGGAAACAGGTTGAAGGATGAGCGGCTGACTACAGCATGTCAAGATCCTGAGAAAAACAGACAGTATCAAATGCACAAGTCAGAGTTTTAATAGCATTTTCAATATCAAATGCGATGATAAGCACTTGGTTGACATCGTCTGCTGTTTATTTAATACCGTACATTGTATATGTACCTATTGCCTATGGTTGTGTGTTCTGTGCATGTTACTGGAAGAAATATTGGTCGTATGTATCTTTGATACTTGTCCACCTAGTGCTGATGGAATTTATACAGTAGTTTGTCATATTATGAATGTTCATATGTTCAGTCAAAGAGGTCTAAAAGAGAAAGCTATCCGTTGGAATTTCCATTCATTTCAATAGCAGTTGCTCAGTTGGCATATGCAGCTCCAAAAGCATGCGATCTGCATGCTGATGTCTTTGGTCATTTAGTCTTTGCCACAGCCATATAACCCTGTAGCCCAAGACTGAAGCTAAGCAGGGTTGAGCCGGGTCAGTACCCAGATGGGAGACCTCCTGGGGAAACTAGGTTGCTGCTGGAAGAGGTGTTAGTGAGGCCATCAGGGAGTGCTCACCCTGTGGGTCCTAATGCCCCAGTATAGTGACGGGGACACTATGCTGGAACAAGCACCGTCCTTCGTATAAGGCTTTAAACAGAGGTGCTAACTTTCTGTGATCATTAGAAAAAAAGAGTAGGGGTGTAACCCTGGGTTTCTGGCCAAATTGGAGGAATTACTTCCCCTAACAAATCCATTTCCACCTCAGAGAAAAAAATAAAACAGGTAATTGTGAGAAAAAGATTTTTAAAAAGTCACATTATGAATTATAAAGTTGCAATTGCATAAAAATAATTGATTAATTAACAAGCGGATATAAAGTAACAGTTACAAGAAATAAAATTGCAATTCTGAGATATAAAGTCACAATTGTGAAAAATAAAAATAGAACATTCAAGATTTAAGCCGCGTTTCCACCGCAGGAACTTTCCCCAGGAACTAGGAACTTTGGGGTGAAACTCTGTGTGTTTCGACCGTAGGAACCAGGTTCTAAATGAAGTTCCGGGTAAATATTTCCCCTTCCGAACGGCCCTGCTCCCGAGGTGGTACTTTTTCAAAGTTCGGGAACTTTCGGGGGTGGGACTTGGGCGCTGAACATGCTGATAGGTTTAGCTCACGCAGCATTTTATTTCAACTGGCATTTTTTAAATCTTTTGCAAGGATCGTTCTGCATTCAGCAAATATCAGCCTTGCTCTTTCTGTCTGATGGCACACGTTCATCTCAGCCATCTCACGGTCAATGTCCGTAATAGCTGATAATAACATACTTTGTCTTATTTTAAATCTAGCTTTACGAGCTTTCAGAATACGCTTTAGTATCAATGCTCGTCTCTTTTCCGCCATTTTGTTAATTATCTCTTTAGTAAACCAATGCAAAAGCAGCGCTGCTTGCATCTCCTCCACTTGTTATTGTTGCAGACAGTGTCGCACAAAAATGATTACTGTCCGTCTCTGACTGGGACGAGCAGTCGAGCCGCGCACAGTCCTACATCACCGAACTAATTTGCCTAATCTTCTCGGTACTTCAGACCGCAGTGGAAACGCAGACAGCAGCAGGTCTGGGGGAAAAAAAGTTCCTGTAAAAAAAGTTCCTGCTACAAATTGTTCCGGGTAATTTTGGTGGAAACAGGGCTATACAGGGCATTCGGAAAGTATTCACAGCTCTTCACTTTTTCCACATTTTGTTATCTTATAGCCTTATTCCAAAATGGATCAAATTCATTATGTTCCCTTCAATTTTACTAACAAGACCCCATAATGACAATGTGAAAGAAGTTTGTTTGAAATCTTTGCAAATTTATTAAAAATAAAAAACGGAAAGAAAAACAATCACATGTACACAAGTATTCACAGCCTTTGCTCAATACTTTGTTGAAGAACCTTTGGCGCCAATAACAGCCTCAAGTCTTTTTGAGTATGATGCTACAAGCTTGGCACACTTATTTTTGGGCAGTTTCTCCCATTCTTTGCAGGACCTGTCAATCTCCATCAGGTTGGATGGGGAGCATCGGTGCACATCCATTTTCAGATCTCTACAGAGATGTTCAATCGGGTTCAAGTCTGGGCTTTTACTGGGCCACTCAATTTCACAAAGTTGTCCCATAGCCGCTCTTTTGTTATCTTGGCTGTGTGCTTAGGGTGGATGTCCTATTGGAAGATAAACCTTCACCCCTGTCTGAGGTCCAGAGCGCTCTGGAGTAGGTTTTCATCAAGGATGTCTCTGTACATTGCTGGATTCATCTTTCCCTCGATCCTGACTAGTTTCCCAGTTCCTGCCGCTGAAAAACATCCCCATGGCATGATGGTATTGGCCAGGTGATGAGCGGTGCCAGTTATCCTCCAGACATGACACTTGCCATTCAGGCGAAAGAGTTTCATCAGACCAGAGAATTTAGTTTCTCGTGGTCTGAGAGTCCTTCAGGTGCCTTTTTGGCAAACTCCAGGTGGCCTTTTACTGAGGAGTAGCTTCCATCTGGCCACTCTACCATACAGGCCTGATTGTTGGAGTGCTGCAGAGATGGTTGTTCTTCTGGAAGGTTCTCCTCTCTTCATAGAGAAATGCTGGAGCTCTGTCAGAGTGACCATCGGGTTCCCTGTCTAAGGCCCAGTTTGGCCGGGCGGCCAGCTCTAGGAAGAGTCCTGGTGGTTCCAAACTTATTCCGTTTATGGATGATGGAGGCCACTGTGCTCATTGGGCCCTTCGATGCTGCAGAAATTGTTCTGTACCCTTCCCCAGATCTGTGCCTTGATACAATCTTGTCTCTGAGGTCTACAGACAATTCCTTGAACTTCATGGCTTGGTTTGTGCTCTGAAATGCACTGTTAACTGTGGGGCCTTATATAGACAGGTATGTGCCTTTCCAAATCATGTCCAATCAACTGAATTTACCACAAGTGGACTCCAATCAAGTTGTAGAAACATCTCAAGGATGATCAGTGGAAACAGGATGCACATGAGCTAAATTTTGAATGTCAGAGCAAAGGCTGTGAATACTTAAGTTAATGTGATTTTTTGTTTTAAATTTTTTTTAATAAATTTGCAAAGATTTAAAACAAACTTCTTTCACATTGTCATTATGGGGTGTTGTTTGTAGAATTGAGGAAAAAAAATAAGATTTTTATCCATTTTGGAATAAGGCTGTAACATAAAAAAATGTGAAAAAAAAGTTTCAAAAAAAGTGAAACGCTGTGAATACTTTCCGGATGCACTGTATGATAATGTATTATGCTGAATATCAGAGTTTTGTGTCTATTTGTTAATGAGGGATTTGTGGACACATTAATGTTTTTGCATTTATGGAGTGTCACAGTTTGGTGAGGTGTTGGTAGCAGGAACAACGAAGATGATGAATTCAAAGTCTTTATTAACAAACTAAAATAACTCTGAACAAAGAAACAGACAGAAGAGTAAATTAACCAAACTTCATTAGACGCTGACGAGAACCGACAAATGAACAGAGAACAAAGAGGAACTTAAATACACAGCGATAATGAACTGTGAATGTGCGTGCTCATTAAAGGGTTAGTTCACCCAAAAATGAAAATTAGCCCATGGTTTACTCACCCTCAAGTCATCCTATGGTGTATATGACGAATAAAATCGGAGTTATATTACAAAATTTCTTAATCCAAGCATTATAATGGTAGTGAAATGTTGCCTCGTTTATAAAGTCCATGAAAGTGCATCTATCCATCAAATAACTGCTCCACATGGCTCCGGGGGTTAATAAAGGTCTTCTAAAGCGAAATGGCATGTTTGTGTAAGAAAAATATCCATATTTAGAACTTTATAGTCTAAAATAACTAACTTCCGGCGTAAAGTTTTGGGCAATGTTCTGCTGGGAAACCTTGGGTCCTGCCATCCATGTGGATGTTACTTTGACATGTACCCACTACCTAAGCATTGTTGCAGACCATGTACACCCTTTCATGAAAAAATAAAAATTATATATATATATATATATATATATATATATATATATATATATATATATATATATATATATATATATATATATATATATATATATATATATATATATATATATATATATATATATATATATACTCGCCTAAAGGATTATTAGGAACACCTGTTCAATTTCTCATTAATGCAATTATCTAATCAACCAATCACATGGCAGTTGCTTCAATGCATTTAGGGGTGTGGTCCTGGTAAAGACAATCTCCTGAACTCCACTGAATGTCAGAATGGGAAAGAAAGGTGATTTAAGCAATTTTGAGCGTGGCATGGTTGTTGGTGCCAGACGGGCCGGTCTGAGTATTTCACAATCTGCTCAGTTACTGGGATTTTCATGCACAACCATTTCTAGGGTTTACAAAGAATGGTGTGAAAAGGGAAAAACATCCAGTATGCGGCAGTCCTGTGGGCAAAAATGCCTTGTTGATGCTAGAGGTCAGAGGAGAATGGGCCGACTGATTCAAGCTGATAGAAGAGCAACTTTGACTGAAATAACCACTCGTTACAACCGAGGTATGCAGCAAAGCATTTGTGAAGCCACAACACGCACAACCTTGAGGCGGATGAGCTACAACAGCAGAAGACCCCACCGGGTACCACTCATCTCCACTACAAATAGGAAAAAGAGGCTACAATTTGCACAAACTCACCAAAATTGGACTGTTGAAGACTGGAAAAATGTTGCCTGGTCTGATGAGTCTCGATTTCTGTTGGACATTCAGATGGTAGAGTCAGAATTTGGCGTAAACAGAATGAGAGCATGGATCCATCATGCCTTGTTACCACTGTGCAGGCTGGTGGTGGTGGTGTAATGGTGTGGGGGATGTTTTCTTGGCACACTTTAGGCCCCTTAGTGCCAATTGGGCATCACGGCCTACCTGAGCATTGTTTCTGACCATGTCCATCCCTTTATGACCACCATCCTCTGATGGCTACTTCCAGCAAGATAATGCACCATGTTACAAAGCTTGAATCATTTCAAATTGGTTTCTTGAACATGACAATGAGTTCACTGTACTAAAATGGCCCCCACAGTCACCAGATCTCAACCCAATAAAGCATATTTGGGATGTGGTGGAACGGGAGCTTCGTGCCCTGGATGTGCATCCCACAAATCTCCATCAACTGCAAGATGCTATCCTATCAATATGGGCCAACATTTCTAATGCTTTCAGCACCTTGTTGAATCAATGCCACGTAGAATTAAGGCAGTTCTGAAGGCGAAAGGGGTCAAACACAGTATTAGTATGGTGTTCCTAATAATCCTTTAGGTGAGTGTATATATATATATATATATATATATATATATATATATATATATATATATATATATATATATATATATATATATATAGTGAGGAAAATAAGTATTTGGACACCCTGCTATTTTGCAAGTTCTCCTACTTGGAAATCATGGAGGGGTCTGAAATTGTCATCGTAGGTGCATGTCCACTGTGAGAGATATAATCTAAAAAATAAAATATATTATTTTTTAACTATTTATTTGTATGATACAGCTGCAAATAAGTATTTGAACACCTGTCTATCAGCTAGAATTCTGACCCTCAAAGACCTGTTAGTCTGCCTTTAAAATGTCCACCTCCACTCCATTTATTATCCTAAATTAGATGCACCTGTTTGAGGTTGTTAGCTGCATAAAGACACCTGTCCACCCCATAAAACCAGTAAGAATCCAACTACTAACATGGCCAAGACCAAAGAGCTGTCCAAAGACACTAGAGACAAAATTGTACACCTCCACAAGGCTGGAAAGGGCTACGGGGAAATTGCCAAGCAGCTTGGTGAAAAAAGGTCCACTGTTGGAGCAATCATTAGAAAATGGAAGAAGCTAAACATGACTGTCAATCTCCCTCGGACTGGGGCTCCATGCAAGATCTCACTTCATGGGGTCTCAATGATCCTAAGAAAGGTGAGAAATCAGCCCAGAACTACTAGGAGGAGCTGGTCAATGACCTGAAAAGAGCTGGGACCACCGTTTCCAAGGTTACTGTTGGTAATACACTAAGACGTCATGGTTTGAAATCATGCATGGCACGGAAGCAGGCTTAAACCAGCACATGTCAAGGCCCGTCTTAAGTTTGCCAATGACCATTTGGATGATCCAGAGGAGTCATGGGAGAAAGTCATGTGGTCAGATGAGACCAAAAAAAAAAGTTTTGGTCATAATTCCACTAAACGTGTTTGGAGGAAGAAGAATGATGAGTACCATCCCAAGAACACCATCCCTACTGTGAAGCATGGGGGTGGTAGCATCATGCTTTGGGGGTGTTTTTCTGCACATGGGACAGGGCGACTGCACTGTATTAAGGAGAGGATGACCGGGGCCATGTATTGCGAGATTTTGGGGAACAACCTCCTTCCCTCAGTTAGAGCATTGAAGATGGGTCGAGGCTGGGTCTTCCAACATGACAATAATCCGAAGCACACAGCCAGGATAACTAAGGAGTGGCTCTGTAAGAAGCATATCAAGGTTCTGGCGTGGCCTAGCCCCAGACCTAAACCCAATAGAGAATCTTTGGAGGGAGCTCAAACTCTGTGCAGGGGCGCCGCTAGCAATTTTGGGCCCTATGAAAGAATATGATGTTGGGCCCCCTACCGCGCCAACCTAGCTATCCAAACTCTTTGTCTGCAATTTAATAATACTGACCAATTAAGCTCCAATGAAGACCAATGAAACATTGATTAAAATTAAGATACAATTTATACAAAACAAAACTTAATGAAGTGGTCACAATCATGTCTGACCCACTCCATGTCTCCTGGCATTGCGCATCTTATGACGTGTCCTTTCTTACTCATGCTGTTCACTTTTCATAATCAACATAGATTGACAGATTGACAACACAGACATAAAAAATAACATTATAATATTTAAACATAAATATAAAACTAAATACCTTTTCTTCATGGCTACAACAATTATAGTAGCCTACAGTACAGAGAAATTTCATGTCGGCAAATGTCGTTTTAGCTGTGAGCGTGAGCGGTTCATGAGTGGAGCGTTTTTGTGGATTTTGCCGGAAATAATGCAGAAATAAGCCATAATTTGGTAGATTATGCATTTATAATTTCTATTACATTACTATTAGTAATGTTATTACTAATAAAACCAATCTCTGGGGGCCCCAAAAGTGTGTGGGCCCTTAGAATTGTCCTATCTTTCCCCCCCTTAGCGGCGCCCTTGACTCTGTGTTTCTCAGCGACAGGCCAGAAACCTGACTGATCTAGAGAAGATCTGTGTGGAGGAGTGGGCCAAAATCCCTCCTGCAGTGTGTGCAAACCTGGTGAAAAACTACAGGAAACGTTTGACCTCTGTAATTGCAAACAAAGGCTACTGTACCAAATATTAACATTGATTTTCTCAGGTGTTCAAATACTTATTTGCAGCTGTATCATACAAATAAATAGTTAATAAAATCATACATTGTGAATTTTTTTTTTTTTTGATTATGTCTCTCACAGTGGACATGCACCTACGATGACAATTTCAGACCCCTCAATGATTTCTAAGTGGGAGAACTTGCAAAATAGCAGGGTGTTCAAATACTTATTTTCCTCACTGTATGTATATATATATATATATATATATATATATATATATATATATATATATATATATATATATATATATATATATATATATATATATATATATATATATATATATATATATATATATATATATATATATATATATATATATATTACAGCAGAGATTACTGTCAAAACAAACCAGTCAAAACTTCTAATCATATGGACAAACTTTGAAGTCTGGAATTATATAAAACTCAAAAAACTGCATCAATGAAAAGATGAAAATGCAAACATAAAAAAAAAACAAATCATATTTCACATTTTAGTGATTAGGCCTATACAAGTCAAAAGTATGCTATTTATTATTCATCACATTTTTTGAGCTGAAGATCACAAATCTTAGGCACGGTAATGTTTTGATATCAGAAATTATTATTTATAAAGCCTGTTGTGCCTCTTGCCTCGCCCTTATTGAAATCAATCATATTCAAATGTGCTCGAAAACAAGATGAGATTTAATTAAGTTATGCAAGCTAGCTGAGAAAGCACAAACACTCCAGGATTTAATGGAGTGAATGTTGAATACTTAGCATTTTTATTTTCTTTTCCTCTTCCCCCCTTGCTGCAAAGTTGCATTCAACTCATTTCATTTGAAGGAATGTTTTCTGCCATGATGGGGCTTTTCGATAAGCTCCCTTTTATTGCGCTTTCTGTCTGAGAATGACTAGTGCGCTTTTCTCCCACCTGCTCGCCTGTCACGGTGTCAGCTTGAGTCAGAACGCTGTGAAATCCCAGCGCACCGCCACGCAACCGTGTGGAAACACCACAGATGAGAGCACCAACAATGGAGGAAGGAAAGACGCCGGCAATCGGATGAAGATGTCAGTTACAGTCAATAAAGGGAGAAGTCTTGATGTGTCATCTTGTGCATTCTGAAAAGGAAAGAGAGTCAGAGAAGTGATTGCATTGATGATGGGGAAAATGGGCTTTTATGAGTCATTATACTATCAAAATGTTCTGTTCCCTATTTAATAGCTTAAAAAAACACTAAAATATCAAGTTGACACTTCATGACTTTTCGTATTCTTATGACAATTGATTATACACATAGCTCAACTTGATAAAGAAATCCTCCATCCTCCAAAGTGTCCTCCATGATTCTCTGGTTTTGGTTCGACACAATTTTGAAGAAAAAAGTCATGAAATTATTTATTAAAAAGTAGTTTAACACAATCTTTTATTATGATTTCTTGGAAAAATAAAAATGAACAAAACTATGTTGCTTATTCAAAAGTCATGTGGCACAAATTAATATGCAAGTCAACAAATATCTTGAAAAATCACATAAATTGATATTTTTCATGACAAGCTGTAAAAATGTCATGTGGTGCAACTTCCCTATAGTTATGAAATAATAATGATATTTGTAACACTACAATTATTTGAAGAAAAACAAACAGAAAAGGGTAACACTTTATGGTAACACTTTATTTTATAGTGACCTTGTTACATATGTTTCATATGTACTTACGATAGTAATAACAATAAATGACGCATAATTACATGCAACTAACCCTCAACCAAACCCTAATCCTACCCTAACCCTATAGTAAGTACATGTAGTTAATTAATATTACTCAGTACTTAAATTTATAATTACATTGTAACAATGATACCTTAAAATAAAGTGTAACCCACTTTATTTTAGTGTCCTTGCTACATATGTTACTTAGTAATAACAGTAAAGTATGCATAATTACATGCAACTAACCCAAACCAAACCCTAATCCTACCCTCACCCTATAGTATGTACATACATGTTGTTAATTAATATTATTCAGTACTTAAATATATAATTACACTGTAACAATGACACCTTAAAATAAAGTGTAACCAAAAGTATTGGTCACCTTTCAATATCACAATTTTGTATCACAAGGTCAGATATGTAGCAGCGCTCATAAGAAAGGCCTTGAGAGATGTTGGCCTCTCAGAGTACAGACTAAGTATTTAGGTCTGGCTGTGGTTTGTTATTTTTTAGGTACTTTGGAGCTGAGTAAAGGGATCATGAGGTGAGGAGTCGAACCAAGGCCAGGCTGACTGATAGGAGTTGGGTGAAGGGGTCAGTATGTGGAGCCTGTATCACCCTCTGACAGCCTGATTTCCTCCACCATTATCACAGCCATCTTTTAACACACCACCACAGCTGTGTGTAATAAAAAGAGTTAGAAGTAGAGAAAGAAAGAGCTTTTCCCTCCCCCTACATGCCTTTCTCTCTTAACAAAACAAATAAGCGTAGTTAGATTGGAAATGATGAGATGATAGAATCAGGTGAGCATCGCCCACCCCCAACAGAACCAATTGTGAGAAGTTATGAAAGTCAAGAAAGTTGTGAGAATGGCCCCTGAAGCACAGTGTAACTACCATTTAGACAAAATACATCTTTTCAACAATTAGCTGGAAAGATATTCAAGCGCTCCCCTATGTAGCTCATTAAAAGCCTTATAGGGTTCAATATAATGGAATTATTCTATTAAATTCTGTTCAAATACACTCTTCCTTCAGTCATTTGCTTTCCATTTCATTCAGCCTTTTCATTACCAAAAAGAGAGGGGGGGGGGGGGAATCAATTAAATCGAACACCTGAACTAACAACACTGCCAGGCCAATTTGCAGTTGCAGGAAACTGCCTACGCAAGAATTAGTAATGTTAATGAGGAGATTGATTTGATATTTTTGGCAATCTGAGAGCACAAAGGCAGGCCCGTCCTCTCGCTCCCACTCCTTTTGTTGACTGGTAAATTAAAGAGCTTGGACACGATCAAAGAAGAAAAATCAAATTTCCTCTTTCATTAAGCCCAACCAATACGCCTCGACTCTGTATCGCGGCCAAACCCTGCCATTGTCGTGCTAATCACCAGCAGAGTCCAGGAGGATTCAAACTTGTGTTCCTTTGAAAAGACTTTTGTGTTGCACCAACTTGTAGCAGTTGAATATCTTGAATAGCTATTCATTATGGATTTTCATATAAC
The DNA here is from genome assembly GCA_023566225.1 of Romanogobio albipinnatus. Classification (NCBI taxonomy): domain Eukaryota; kingdom Metazoa; phylum Chordata; class Actinopteri; order Cypriniformes; family Gobionidae; genus Romanogobio; species Romanogobio albipinnatus. The sequence goes on along the minus strand of CM042244.1, from coordinate 17,512,457 downwards.
ACAAGCCAAATTAAATGAGTCTCAGGTAATTATGATTGGACAGGGAGTGTGCAGTCATCATAATGACCCTTGGGTGATAAGCCTAGATGTTGTCTGCGGAGGTAATGCAGATTATATTCCATATTAATACAGTATTCACTGATAGGGCGCTATCCCAAGCATCCTCGCAACAGCAATAATGAACACAGCAGAGTTATCTTACAGACTCACATTTCTGGATTCACTGACCCTGGCCAATCCCAGAGTGGAGTATATTCATCATATCTGTGCTCGCTTAGACCTCAGCCATTCCAGAGGAGTCTGCAGAGAGACTGGAGTTCATAAATCTACTACCTCTCACTTAATGAAGCTCCCCATTCCTCTGCAAAGCAAGCTGGGCTTAACGTACTGTACGAGTCTCAGAGAGAGCTAATAACTGAGGTTAGACTGGAGGAAAAGTTTCTCTTAGAGACTAAGTCCCACGGTGAACTGTATGCAATGCTGTGATAGATTGACAACCAGGAGTTAAAGGGATAGTTCACCCAAAAATTAAAATCCTGTCATTTCACCCTCATGTGGTTCCAAACAGGTATTAGGTTATTCTTTAATCTCATTAGCAATTGCATATTTAAAGCATTAAACACATCAAATTATGATCAGCCATGACAGCCAAAGATGTTTGATGTTATTGACCTAGTCTTCAACCCTGCTCCTAGGGACCCACTGTCCTGCGGAGTTTAGCTCCAACCCTAATCAAGCTCTTCAGGATCGCTTGAAAATCATAAGCTGAAACATGTTGGATATGAACTTTACAGGGCAGTGGGTTTCCAGGAGAAGGGTTGAAGACCTCTGTCCTATAGCACAAACCTAGCACAATGTGTCTTGAGGCACACAACGATGAATTCAACTCTATGGAAAAAGTAGCAGGGTTTCAAACGTTTTTGTTTCTAGGAGCGTTATTTGGTTTTATTTTTTGCAACCATAAAATAGCGTTCCCAGAATGTTGCAGGGTGGTTATTTTTAAATGACCTTAAAAAAAATTATACAGAACGTTCCTTAAAGGTCCCATGGCATTGCATGTTTCTATTATTTTGCAATGTTTCCTGAGGTGTACTTATATTGTTAGTATGATTTTTACATCATAAAATTTGTGTGCACGAATAATAAAGTTCTGTGTGAACTTGAATAATTAGCTACACATCAGAAATCACTGATCACAGATCAGAAGGAACTGAAAAAAGACTTCTGTTTTCATTTGTACATCCAAACACTGAGAAACTGCCAGCATTCACTCATTCACAAGCCATGATCTCTCGAGGACAAATATAACACTTGCATGGGCGTGCCAAATTCTCTGGGTGGAGGAAAGGGAGGTAACCGTTCCTGTTATGATGTCATAACAGGAAAATTCCAGATCAGCTCGTCTGAGCTGTCATTTTCTCAAAGGCAGAGAGAGACAGCCAGAACACGGTTTACACTGATCAAAATTTCTAGCCACTTGGCGACAATATTCAGGCTAGGGGAACTCATATTAATGTAGAAAAACCTCATAAAATGAAAATTTCATACCATGGGACCTTTAATATCTATTTTTAGGTTATTATTTTGGAACCATAAAATAACGTTCCCAGAACATTGCAGGGTGGTTATTATTTTGATACCATAAAATAACTTCGGTGGAGGGGGCGTGGTTTTGCGTCTGCAGTGGGAGAAAGAGCCGAGCCGAGCCGAGCCGAGCGGTGAATAAGTAAGTCAAGTGCAGATGAATAACACCTGTCTCTCGTTGCAGTAATTGGCGTGGAGAGACCGCATTTAAGCCGCTGCTGGGAGAGAGGAGAGAGGAAGACCGGAACTGGGACTGCAAACCATTGCCTGCCGCTGATACAGTGCTGAGAAAGTTATGGAACCTGAGAGCAACGTTGCCTATTGTCTATTGTGTTTTGAGTTGAACGCCCTCGTGCTTGTTACATGTTTTGAGGATCGTGAGATCAATAAAGTGCAGTCCCAGTTACGCCGACCCCGTCTTCTTCCTTCCCACACCTACACGAACCTACACTACACTGGTGCCGAAACCCGGGAAGGGAGAAGTTCGCCGCCGCTATGGAGACCCCGCCAAAGACGCCGCTTGCGGACCTCGTCCAATCGCTCGCTGGTCTTCACCAAGAGCACCACCAAGACCTGCTGGCCGTGAGGGAGGAGCAACAGAAATGGTTTGAAGCCCTCCTTCAGGCCCAGCACGAAGACCGGGAGCTGTTCCGGAGCTGGATAGACCGGGAGATTCGGACCGTCCCCCACACCACCACCAACTCGGCCGCCGCCATCCACCTCTTGAAGATGGGCCCGGAGAATGATCCGGAGGCAGTCATAGACCTCTTTGAGAGGTCCGCCGAGTCCCAGGGATGGCCCCAGTCGGACTGGCCAATGCGGCTCCTGCCACTGCTGTCCGGGGAGGAGTCCAAGCCGCCCCCGATCAACCTGGACTGTACCTAATTCCAGTGAGTATCAAGGGGGGTACTTATCAGGCCTTGGTGGATTCGGGTTGTAACCAGACCTCCATCCACCAAAGCCTGATTCACCCTAGGGCATTGGGTACCAGCCGCACGGTTACGGTGAGGTGTGTGCACGGAGAAGTGGTGAACTATCCGTTGTTGCCCGTGGATATTCAATTCCGGGGACAAACAGTGTTGAGGTTGCAGTTAACCCGCACCTCCGGCATCCGCTAATTTTGGGTAACAATTGGCCATCGTTTAATAAATTACTGGGGCACTTGTGTGCGGATGCTTCTTGGGGAAAATGTGTGAAGAGGAAAGAAACAGTTGCTCATGTGGGAGAGGTCGATTCGGGACCTCTGGGAGCTGTTCCGGGGGAGCAGAGTGGTCTGGAGAAGCCCGTTCTCACAGACCGCGATGACCTTCCCCTGGAACAGTCCCAGGATGAGACGCTTAAAAACGCGTTTAGTCAGGTCCTTTCCATCGACGGCCACCTCCTCCATCCTGACCAGCCGCTCTCTTATCCGTATTTTTCTATTATAAAAGATAAGTTGTATCGGGTGACCCAAGACACCCAAACAAAGTAGGATAAAACCCAGTTATTAGTACCTAAAAGCCGCCGGGAAATGCTTTTCCAGGCGGCTCATTCTAATCCGATGGCCGGGCATTTAGGACAAACGGCGACACTTAACCGTCTCATGGCCCGGTTCTTCTGGCCGGGCATTCACGAGAATGTGCGCAGGTGGTGTGCGTCTTGTCGTGAATGTCAGTTGGTGAATCCACCGGCCACCCCAAAAGCACCATTGTGCCCACTCCCTCTGATGCAGGTCCCCTCCGAATGAATTGGTATGGACCTCATCGGGCCATTAGAACGTGGTTCTGGTGGACTATGCAACGCGATACCCGGAAGCAGTTCCGCTCCACGCTATTTCGGCGAAAAGTGTTGCGAGCGCACTGTTTTCGTTAATCTCCCGGGTGGGAATCCCGAAAGAGATTCTCACCAATCAGGGCACGGCGTTCATGTCACGAATGGTTCGCGAACTTTACAAGTTATTGGGCATTAAATCGATTCACACCAGCGTCTATCACCCACAAACAGATGGTCTGGTGGAACGATTTAATCGCACGTTGAAAAACATGATTCGTAAACATAAATTCGTTCACGAGGATGCCAAAAATTGGGATAAGTGGCTAGAACCTCTGTTGTTTGCTGTAAGCGAGGTACCACAAGCCTCCACAGGGTTTTCCCCCTTCGAGCTTCTCTTTGGTCGCCAGCCTCGGGGGGTGCTGGATGTCCTTAGGGAGGCTTGGGAGGACGGACTTTCCACAAGTAAAAACGAAATTCAGTCCTGGACCTGAGAACAAAACTCCACACTTTGGGGCAGCTATCAATGGAGAATTTGTTAAAGGTTTAGAACAGACAGAGACAGCTGTACAACAGAGGGGCTAGATTCCGTCAATTTGCACCGGGAGATAAGGTCCTTGTATTATTCCCCACTTCCAGCTCTAAGTTGCTCGCAAAGTGGCAAGGGCCCTTTGAAGTTACACGGTGAGTTGGGGACCTCAACTATGAGGTGGTACGCTCAGATAGGGAGGGGGCACATCAAATATACCACCTCAACCTCCAAAAAAAATGGTCTGAGGCGGAGTCAGTGATGCTTGCGACGGTGGTGAGCGGAGAGGAAGATCTCGGGCCAAAAGCGGTTCAAAAACCTCAATCCCTCGCTCTGGCCCCGGGCGGGGATCACCTCTCACCCTCGCAGCTCACTGACGTGAAAACATTACAGGCAGAGTTTGCTGACGTGTCCTCGCCCCTACCTGGTCGCACAGACCTCATTCAACACCATGTTGAGACTGAGCCGGGCGTGGTTGTTCGCAGCCGGCCGTACCGTTTACCTGAACACAAGAAAAAGGTAGTTCAGGCTGAATTAGAGGCTATGCTGGATATGGGGGTAATAGAAGAGTCCAGCAGTGATTGGGCGAGCCCGATAGTTTTGGTCCCAAAACCTGACGGCTCGGTCCGCTTCTGCGTGGACTATAGAAAGGTGAATGCGGTGTCGAAATTTGATGCGTACCCAATGCCAAGGGTGGACGAATTGCTTGATCGGCCAGGGACCGCTCGCTTTTACTCGACACTGGACTTAACAAAGGGATATTGGCAGATCCCCTTGTCACCAATGTCCAAAGAGAAAACCGCTTTCACCACGCCGTTTGGGTTACACCAATTTGCCACCCTTCCTTTCGGCTTGTTCGGGGCTCCCGCAACCTTCCAGCGTTTGATGGACAGAATTCTCTGGCCGCATGCTGCGTATGCCGCTGCGTACTTGGATGATATCATCATCTACAGTGCGGACTGGCAGCGGCATATGCAGCACTTGCGCGCTGTCCTGAAGTCTCTGCGAAGGGCGGGGCTCAGGGCCAACCCTAAGAAGTGTGCAATTGGGCGGGTGGAAGTAAGATATCTGGGCTTCCACTTGGGTCATGGACAAGTGCGTCCCCAATTTGACAAGACTGCAGCTGTTGCGACCTGTCCAAGGCCCAAGACCAAAAAGGAGGTTAGACAGTTCCTGGGGCTAGCGGGATATTACAGAAGGTTTGTACCTAATTATTCGGACCTCGCTAGCCCGCTGACTGATCTAACTAAAAAGGACGTGCCAGATACAGTTCAGTGGACGGAGCGGTGCCAGCAGGCTTTCACCCAGGTAAAGGCTGCTCTGTGTGGTGGGCCGCTCCTACAGGTTCCTAATTTCTCTCTCCCTTTTTCTCTGCAGACCGACGCTTCGGACAGGTGGCTGGGCGCGGTCCTGTCCCAGGAGGTGGAGGGTGAAGAGCGGCCGGTGCTGTACATCAGTCGCAAGCTCTCTAAGAGAGAGACGATGTACAGCACCATAGAAAAGGAATGCTTGGCCATCAGGTGGGGGATGTGGCGGAGGGGGCGTGGTTTTGCGAAGTCTGCAGCAGGAGAGAGAGAGCGCGGAGCCGAGCGGTGAGTAAGTAGGTCAAGTGCAGATGAATAACACCTGTGTCTCGTTTCAGTAATTGGCGTGGAGAGACCGCATTTAAGCCGCTGCTGGGAGAGAGTAGGTAGAGAGAGACTGGGACTGGGAATGCAAACCATTGCCTGCCACTGATACAGTGCTGAGAAAGTTATTGAACCTGAGAGCCACGTTGCCTATTGTGACTGAGTGTTTTGAGTTAAACGCCCTCATGCGTGTTACATGTTTTGAGGATCGTGACATCAATAAAGTGCAGTCCCAGTTAAGCTGACCCCGTCTTCTTCCTTCCCACACCTACACGAACCTATACTACAATAACGTTCCGAGAACATTGCAGGTGGGTTATTTTTAAATAACCTAAAAATAACTTTTACAGAGTGTTCCTATTTTTAGATTATTATTTTGCAACCATAAAATAACGTTCCCAGAACGTTGCAGGGTAGTTTTTATTAAATAACCTAAAAATAACTTATACAGAATGTTCCCTAATGGTTATTTCTAGGTTATTTTGCAACCATTAAAAAGTAACCTAAAAATAACATATACAGAATGTTCCCTAATGGTAATTTCTAGGTTATTTTGCAACCATAAAATAACGTTCCAATAATGCGGCAGGGTAGTTATTATTAAATAACCTAAAAATAACTTATACAGAATGTTCCCTAATGGTTATTCTTAGGTTATAATTTTTATAAGCATATAGGCATGCGTGAGTACTTGACAACCAAAACAAAAACGGCGGACTTCAGGACTGTGTTTTTGCTGCTCAAGATACTCAATTTATTAACACTTCTCTAGCAAAGTTTTACTGCACCACTACTACGACAAGTGCAGATGCATTATTTACATACGCCAAATTATAACATCACCAACTAATTCTAATTTTGACCTTATCAACTACTGGCCTGGCATGCATGATACAGCGGTTTTTTGTCATTTTCGCTGATCTGTGTGAAAGAAGATCATTTTGTCTGTACGCCAAACTTTACAAAAACGCAAAAGAAAAACATACCCTAAAATCTGCTTTTGTGTTCCACATTAAAAGAAAACAACAGATGTTTCAATTTTGGGTGAGTTATCTCTTTTGGGTGACTTCATAACCTTTATATTTCACAATTGGACTTTATTGTGAATTTATTTTATGTAATTGCGACTTCATTTCTTATAATTGTGACTTATAATTGTGTTATAAATTGACTTATAATTTGACTTATAATTGACTTATAATTTCTTATAATTGTGACATCTGATAATGTGGCTTTAAATTTCGCAATTGCGACTTTCTCTCAATTTTGCCTTTATCTTGCAAAATGACTTTGTCACAATGTGACTTATTTTGGTAGCATTTTACAATAAGGTTTAGGTATAATTTGGTATCATGAAATGAGAAACAACAAACATTTTTAAGGTTATGCTAATTCATAAATATAGTATTGTTCACTGTGAAGTCTTGTTTGTTTACAATACATTAACTAATGCTAAAATGTTAAAATTGTAGTTAACATTAACCTAGATTGATAAATGGCTGTTCATGGTTTTGTCTTCATGATACATTAATGTTCACAAAGAGAACATTATTGTGTAAAGTATTACCCTTATTTTAAACTTTATTTCACAATGCCCTTTTTTATTTTTTACTCTTGAGGTGGAAACAGGCTTCCAGTAAATCAAAGTCTCAGTGGTCCTCGTCTGAATGGTGCTTTTTAGTTCAACAGCGTTCCACTATGTTGCTTTGTGTAAAGCTTTATAATGCTTTGAATTGAACTGAATCAGTCTGATAGTACAGAGACACCCCTCAGTGAAATGTGTTTTCTTGGTCTCTCTCCAGCTCTTCATCACAAACCAAGTACCTTCTGTCAACATATTGCATTTTCCCAGGCTTCCACCTTTCGGTAGCCGGTGGGCCGTCACGTCATTGAGCTCCACGGCAGCCGAGAAAGTCATATCTGTCGAATTCAGTGTGAGAGAACGGCTGAAGCGAGGAGGAGAGGAGAGGGAGCGGGAAGAATCTGTGTTTGCCATCAACAACTCAAGAGAGCAGAGCGCCGGCAAGATTGATGATCCCTTCCCTGAAAGTAACAAAAGATCTACCGCCCGTGAGAGCCTGCTTATGGGGCCTGATAGACTTGTCATTCTCTTAATAAACGCCACAGATATGTCAGCAGCAGCAGCAGTGCAGCCTGAGGTGGACCCACCCAGACACAGAAGAAGCTCCATCAACCCCAAACCCTTAAAATAAGCTCAGAGTGGCCGAGTACAGAGAAAGACAGCGCAGGCAAAGCAGATCTTTTTAAGGATCAAGATTGATCCTAGAAACATGTTTTTGTTGACCTGGACTTACAGTACAACTTAAATTGGCCAAATTGGTTTTATTTAAAAGAAAAATATCCAATATTCAATATACAATATAAAAATTGATTTAACTGTGAAGTAGAAAGACTGAAATAGTATTCCGCATCCTTTCACTCTCATGGCTGATTGTCATTTTACATGTTGAATGCTTTTATTACGCAGTTGCTAATAGACTTATTTTGTGTTTGTAAACAGCGATGGCGTGTTGGCAGAAAATGATAGTTCTGCATGGAAGCCACGTAATAAAACAATAAAAATGGTCATTTCGAGTTTATATTTCACAATTTTTACTTTTTTTTCTCTTTTGTATTTCAGAGTTCTAAGAAATATCAGAATTGCAAGATATAAACTCGATATTCTGTCTTTTCCCCTTAGAATTGCAGGTTTATATCCTTCAATTCTGACCTTTTCCCCATAAGAATTGTGATATCGACTCATAGTCATAATTGTGACATTATGTTTAAATGTTACCTATATAAAACGGTATAGGTTTAAATACTATTTCATGCTGTAACTGTAAAGCTATGAACTGCATTTGTGAATATTATTAAGATCTATTGATTATATCAAATCCATGCTTTAATAGTAGACTAATCAATCATCGCAGGTTTCAGGTTTCATCAGTCCAGTCTATGGCTTGCAACCATAAATGTCTGCGTCTCCAACGGCAGTACTCTATAAATATGAAGACCATCTTTTTTGCATTCCAAATCTGACATCCAAAGGTACAAGACATTTCTCTTATTCTGTGGATTTTGGCCATTTTCCTCCACTTTTGTTTTGTTTTTGAGTTATTGTTTTCTGCCACCACAATGCACAACTGCAAATGAAGCCACGTGACGCCGACTCCAAATTGGTCTATAAGATTAAATAAGAACCTAAAACCTGTTTGGATTGGAACCACATGAGGGTGAGTAAAATATGACTGGATTTAAATTTTTGGGTTAACTGTTTGGTTGTCAAGTTGTCACAGCGTTTCCTCATGGGACTTCTACACTGAGAGAAATTTGGTGTAGAAACCATTTTCATTCATAAATTGCTAGTAAATTTCACAAATAATTATAAAGAAATAGCAAAAACATTGAATCAAACATGACATTTTTAAATAGTATTTCTTTAGTGTACAACAATAGTAGAGAAACTGTTTATTTATTTCCAATCATTTTTCTTTTTCATAATTTTCATAGTGAATATTGAATTTGATGAAGACCACTGATGAAGCCTTTTTATGGACCCCATACAATCTCATGTAGATCATATATTTCTAGTAGTTTAAGGAGAAGGTTGGGAAATGTACATGCCATATGCCCAGATGTCAAAAGCAATTGCTGTTGTACCCGTTGGCTTGAGACTGACAGCTCAGGCCTCAGTCTCTTTACATAACTGTCCAATCAGATTAATCCTGCAGGGAGGCAGCCTAAATTATGCAGAGACACAAGGAAATGACGAATACGTTAGCATATCATTTTTTTGTTTGCCGGTGGGTTCACTCTAATAAAGAGATGACAGACTAATGACATATATAGATATTGTGACTGCAACAACAACCAAAAAATATATCTAGATGTTTAAAGGGCCCTATGTGATATTATAGATTGTTTTAAATAAATAAAAAATAATAAACTTTTTTGTTTTATGTAGTTACATAAAAAATGTAATTGTGCATGTGCATCCTCACCCAAATACAGAGGTTGCGTTAACAGAAAAAAATTCTGTCCCTGACTGAATTGTTTTAGCAGTCATGGAAAAATCTGAAGGCCGTCCATCATTTTGACAGATTACACTAACGCTGCACTCAAAATCGAATACTTCCGTAATATATAGTATGCAAAAAACAGTATACCAACATAGTATGTCCGGATGCATAATATTCGAAAAACAGAAGGTGAGAAGTCCCTTGATGACCTACTTCTTGCGAGATTCGAAAGTGGACTTCACTGGACACTTTACTATCCCATGAGGCCATAGGAGAAGATTTATGAATGGCAGTGAAGTGACACAACTGATGCTGGTAGGTCACGTGACAGTAACAACATGGTGGATGTAGTACATCCAAATGTTACTCATTATACTCATACTACCCACATCAATGTATATAATGACAACATTGTACGTTGACGTTGTGCGTAGTCATGTCGCCGGAAATTGAGTAATTACTATCCCAATGTGTGCCCAGATTCGTGTACATGATATACTGATTCACGAACTCGGGAACTAGGGAGCTGATTGAGATGCATCCAAAAAGATGCAAAATCAAATGACAATTGCCTCTGCATCGGTCTCCCTTGATGCGTTTGATTATGCACAGTCGAGCACCCAGTTTATAATAATAATTATAATTAATAATAATAATTTGTTACATTTATATAGCGCTTTTCTAGGCACTCAAAGCGCTTTACATAGAAGGGGGGAATCTCCTCAACCACCACCAATGTGCAGCATCCACCTGGATGATGCGACGGCAGCCATATTGCGCCAGAACGCCCATATATATATAAATCAATATATATACTGTATATATGAATCAATATATATACTGTATATACTGTAACAAGCACCGTCCTTCGGATGAGACATTAAACCGTATACACTACATCCATATTTTTTACAGTAATATGAGACTATGGGTCTGTGTGGGTCCTAACACCGTCTCATCCGAAGGACGGTGCTTGTTACAGTATAATGTCCCCATCAAGATACTGGGGTGTTAGGACCCACACAGACCCATAGTCTCATATTACTGTAAAAAAATATGGATGTAGTGTATACGGTTTAATGTCTCATCCGAAGGACGGTGCTTGTTACAGTATAATGTCCCCATCACTATACTGGGGTGTTAGGACCCACACAGACCCATAGTCTCATATTACTGTAAAAAAATATGGATGTAGTGTCCGTGACGTCACCCATTTGTTTTGAAGCGTAAAGTAGGGTCGAGCTGACCGTTGCCATCTCGGCAGTGCGTCATCACGGGTCACTCCTGGATAGCAGAAAATGGGCAAAAAAGCGGGACGTGGGCAGAGCTGAAGTGACGCAATGACTAACAGACAGCAGATAAATGGCTATCCACCGGTCACTCGAAGTGGCCACGCCCCTTAATTATGCAGAACTTTAATGCTTTATATAATGAGCTCTGTGCTCTGTCCGAACTGCCTGCACTTTAATTATGTTTCAATTTAACCCTGTTTTTAATTTAAATTTAAATTTTACTTTTAATTTTATTTCTTTATTTTTTATTTCTTTTAATTCATATTATAACTGTTATACTGTGAATATTTTAACTTAATTTCTGTGTAAAGCACTTTGAATTGCCACTGTGTATGAAATGTGCTATACAAATAAACTTGCCTTGCCTTGCCTAATGTAAACAAATGAGTTATAAAAAATGTATCCCCCTCACAGTTGTCATGAAGGGCAAAATTAGCTGTATAGACCAAAACCACAATTTGTACAAGGCTGTAAACATGTTTTATTCTGCTGTAAATTTGGGCATTTTAACATGGGCTCAATGAGATTCTGCTCCCTTCTGGAGCCTGTCACCAGTGGCCAGTCGAATTGCAGTATATGTCACTTCTGTATTAGCTTCAAGAGAAACTGCGGGCGGTTGCAACTTGCACAGACCACAGGGTGAGCACCCCCTGCTGGCCTCACTAAAAAAAAAAAACTAATTGGAGTAGAGACACAGTTTAAGTCACATTATAATGATGAAGTTATAATAACTTCATAATTGCATAGGCCTAATTATGTCTCTACTCCAATTAGTTGTTTTTTTAACTCGCCAAACACGGAACTTTCCGTTATTTGTGAAAAAGCGCTTCCCCACCAAATATAGAATTTTCCAGGTTTCAATGTTTTCACTGTTGTACTCTAGGGGGCGCTATGACACATCTTCGAAAAGAGCAGAGTACAGAATCTCCTGATCAAAATACATGCAGTTAAAAAAGTTGCAGAAACAAGTGATATCATATGTAATCATATGCATATGTAAAATAACGCAATCATCAACATTAAACATTATTTAAATCAAAACTTTACTGAATGAAATGTCGACCAGACCAGAAACATACATTAAATATTGGAGAACTTTAAAAATATATATAATAAATATGTAATATGGTGCATATATTTGGCAAAATGCTCCTCTCTAGTTATTTAGCTGACCACCAAGTGTATGGTCACCTAATGGCTTTTCTGAAATGTAACATTAAGTGTCATATTGTCTTATTGACGTCCTCCCGTGGTTGAAACACTACTGATTGAGCGGTTACGTGAGACATGATACGCATTTCGGTAAGTTGTACTGTATCTTACAACATACCTTCTGATGTTAATTTATGTTTATATTGTGCTGTAATTAGTAAAGCGGAAGAGAGCTTATTGCGATTTATTGGATGGTTCTGTTCATTCATCAACTCAAAACAGCATAAAGGATTGATTCTTGGGACTTAAGAACCAATATCATTTCACATTCATCTGCTTTGTGTGATGTTGAACATGAAAAGTGAACAATGAACATGTAGTGTAGGTTCGTACGGGTGTGGGAAGGAAGAAGACAGGGTCGGCGTGACTGGGACGGCGCTCTTTATTGTTTACAAACGTATCACACATATAACACGCACGAGGGCGTTTAAACTCAGAACATTCAGATCACTTGGCAAATTTTCTCAGACTCAGTTTCTTTCTCTTTTCTCCCGTCAGCGTCATCCAGTCCCGGTCTCGGTCTCTCTCTCTCCTCTCCCGGCAGCGGCTTAAATGCGGTCTCTCCACGCCAATTACTGCAATGAGACACAGGTGTTATTCATCTGCACTTGACCTACTTACTCACCGCTTGACTCCGCGCTCTCTCTAGCCTGGATGCCAGACGAACTTATCCCCGCCCACAAAAAAATTTGCACGGGCAGTTCGGTCTGGACTTGTTCCATAGAGAAGTAATTATGCCCGAACAGAAACTGTTCGGACCAATGAAATTGTCAGGGCGGGCTTTAGACGATGATGGACAGATGATAAACAGTAACGTATCACGTCATCAAAGGTGCTTGGGTTGAATTTGTTCTAATCCTAAACAGAGAAACTTGTTCGTATATGCGTTCACCTTTACTATTTCTCTCAGAAATGATGATCGTGTTGGTAAGTACTCTGTGTATCCTTAAATTCTTTTTTTACAACACCGGCAAAGATCGTTTACACTCATCTTCTTCTTCTAACGTGACTTATTCCAGCGTGCACAGGGTTGCCAAGTTTTTACAGCAAAACTCTCCCAGTTGCTACTCAAAACTAGCTAAAAACACGCCCAATAGCTTTCCGGGGGGGTTCTCCGGGAAAAATGGCATTTGGGGGGTAAAATATGTGTTATTTTGGCTGGACTGGCTGCTAAATTTCGCATTCCTGGGTCTGTATCACATAATTGGGGTCGCTTCAACCCGCGGACTTGGCAACACAGTGCAGTTGAGTTCTGTTGACATTTGACAACTAACGTTATGCGTCGCTAGGTTGCTCTGATTGGTTGTAGGTATATCCAATTGAGGTCTTTCCTGGTTCGGTTTAAACACGCCCCATAATCACAGCTCAACGGAGCAATAGGTGTGTTCGACATCGGCTGCGGCCGGATTCAACTGATCGGCGAGAGTAGCCGCGTGCAGGCGGGGAGGAGCTGCAAACGGAGACGTGAAGTCGGACACTTTCTCCTTCCCGTAGTGACGCTCGCGCCGTGTTTGCATACTTTTTCAGCTGAAGTGAAATAAATGCAATATTTGGCAATACACAGATGTTTCAGAGACATTATTGTCATGTCATACTTTATGCTCTGCTTAATACAGCGTGTGTTTGTACAAGAATAAAGTTCAACATATAAGCCTACACTATCAATGAAGTGGGGTTTACGTTTTTAATCAGTTTTATTTAGATAAACATGACAATATAACATCGCGACTACATGAAAGGAGGTTTTGCTGTTATAAAAAACAGATTTGTGCGCATTAGTGGAGCTGAAGGTTTCAGAATGAACACGAAACACGCGTGATAGCTGTCATGCGGAGAATCCAGCCAATCGAGGAACAGCTGTGTCGTCATCAGAGTCCGTGTAGCCTCCTGCAGCTGCTCTGTAGAAACTGCACCGGCTGTATCAGCCGACTGCTCTCGAATCGCTCTCGCGGCACTTTGTTGACATACGTCACTGTCACGTGGCGTCGGCGCTGCCTCAAGTCGGACAAAATTTCTAACCGGCATGCACTGCTTCAAGTCAGCCGCCGATCGGTCTGCGCATCGCTGGGTGAAGTCGAACAAGCCTAGTATCAGACTCAAATTCTGACTAGAATTGAGTATGACGACGTCAGGCTACTCTCTCTCTCTCTCCCGCTACAGACTTCGCAAGACCACGCCCCCTCCGCCACAGAACAATGCACAGTTTCAGGTAAATCTGTTCTCTTCATAAATAAATAAATGCATTTATAGCTTATGCTCGTCCTGTAAATTCATAATTAAAAATGAAAATGTGACCAAAAACAAGGCTATTAAATGTCTTATCAGTAAAATATGAAAATTAAAATGATGGGTAATAATAGATTATGACAGAATTTTTAAGATGCAAAAGTCTAACCCGACCTCTACCCAAACAACACCATCCTATAAAACCTGAATCTGCTATATATATATATATATATATATATATATATATATATATATATATATATATATATATATATATATATATATATATATATATATATATATGTAATCAAAGGTTGGGGAGGAATACAAGAGTCTCTGAATTTGAGAAGTGTGGGGAATATTGTTTTGATAGAATCAGAGTGAATCTAAATTGTCTTGAACAGTAAACACACATGCAACCCAACACACACACACACACACACACACACATAGACAGATATATAGGCCTAGACGCACACAATAGAAATGAAAGACAAAAAACAGGAGGAAAATCATCATCTCCAGCATTGCCATTTTATAGAGTCTGCTGCCATTTACAATATTTTGATATTTTTCACCGCAAGACCCGCTGTCTCTGTCACAATTCAATCTAGGCCTCTCTCCCCACACACTGTATAATGCCTAGTTAAAGGCAGCAGTGTGTGAAATGGTATTTTAAAATAAATGAAAGTGACTAGGAAACAGAGGGCTTGGGAGATATTACTGTGTCAACGCTGACAGACAAGCCCTGGGATGGGCTGTGAAGTTATCAGGCCAAGGGAGACGGCGCTGGATTAAATAAAACTCCAGTTTCACTGCTGCTGTGTCACCATCACGCACTCTGCCACACTAACGTTGCTTCAATACAGGGCCATTTTTCTGCAGCCCATCAAGATAATATGCTCGGAGACATAATGAGATGGCTAATGTTTCAGCCGCTATTTCACTGCATCTCCTGAAATTTCCATATGAAATGGGGCCTTGGCTCAGATAATACAGCTAATACAGGAAGTGAATTCAATGGTACAATGGCACAGTGATTCCCCACCAGGGAACATGCACCTCAGGAGGTACTTGAAAACACTGTTAAGTTGCATTGTAAAACCTATAAAAACAAATATATATATATGATTTTTTTATGTTTTGGAAAAAAAGCTACATATATTTGATTAAAAAAATACAGTAAAAACAGTAATATCGTAAAATAAATGTAAACATTTTCCATTTGTATATACACTATATTGCAAAATGTTTTGGGACGTCTGCCTTTACATGCACATTAACTTTAATGATCTTAATCTGTAGGATTTAATATGGAGTTGGCCGACCCTTTGCATCTGTAACAGCTTCAACTCTTCCGGGAAGGCTTTCCACAAGGTTTAGGAGTGTGTTTATGAGATTTTTTGACCATTCTTTATAGAAGCGCATTTGTGAGATCAGGCACTGATGTTGGACAAGAAGGCCTGGCTTGCAGTCTCCGTTCTAAATCATCCCAAAGGTGTTCTATCGGGTTGAGGTCAGGACTCTGTGCAGGCCAGTCAAGTTCCTCCAAATCAAACTCGCTCATCCATGTCTTTATGGACCTTGCTTTGTACACTGTGCGCAGTCATGTTGGAACAGGAAGGGGCCATCCCCAAACGGTTCCCACAAAGTTGGGAGCATGAAATTGTCCAAAATGTCTTGGTATGCTGAAGCATTAAGAATTCCTTTCACTGGAATTAAGGGGCCAAGCCCAACCCCTGAAAAACAACCCCCCTCCACCAAACTTTACACTAGGAACAATACAGACTGGCAAGTGTTGTTCTCCTGGCAACCGCCAAACCCAGACTCGTCCATCGGATTGCCAGACAGAGAAGCGTGATTCGTCACTCCAGAGAACATGTCTCCACTACTCTAGAGTCCAGTGGTGGCGTGCTGTACACCACCACATCCGACACTTTGCATTGCATTCAAACATTACGCTGCCTCAGAAGCAAATCCGCAAATGCTGCCTGTGAAGGTATTGCCTGATAGGGCAGCAAGGCAACAAGTCAGCTGCCAAAGCTTTTGGATGCAGCCAAAGAGTCACTTGTCGCCACCTACTGGTGTAACAATGTACCATGTAAGAAAGAGTCAATGAAACATCCCAACCACTAAAGCACAGGCTGACAATCTGTCTGGAAAGTGCCAGGAAAAGTCCCAGTGCTGTTGGACAGTGTATTAGCACTCTTGGGGCCATATTTACTAACAGCTTGCACACGCGCAAACCCTCAGCCCCAAAAAAGCATATCTTAAACCAGACGCTAGATTGCATTGGTCATTATGGAAATGATCCGGCTGCGTTCTTTAATTAGCGCGTGATTTGTCAGTAGATCACACGCAGAACTTTCCACTCCCATCTTTGCGTTTTTGGAATTGCGTTCTCATGCTAATTTGCCCTGTTTAGTAAATCTGGCCCTTGAAAAACTGTTCCGCCAAAGATGACTGGAACTGTTGTAGAATGAGTTCAAAGAAGCACATTTCTGAAGCACATTTTTGTTGATGAATGGGGCTGTGAGAGTACATAAGACAAAAAGGTTAGGAAACACTGCCATAAAGGCCTAACTGAAGAATGCCAACTAGTATTCAAAACAAAAAAATCATCAAAACGTTTAAAGACAGTATAAAATGGAAGTTGCGACAGGATTTTCTTTCCTATTGTGACATATATCCAAGTGAAGAGGCTTCTCGAACAAAACAAAAATTAGGACAGGACTGCCAGTAAAAAAACATTCATCCTTACAGTTGCAAATCATGTATGAAGGAGTAGCTGTTTCAACCTCTTTCCCATTCCCCAATCATATCTTTATATTTACAGCCCTGCCTGTGTCCTCAGGGTCTGCTAGGGGCAGAAAAAAACTCTATGCGTGTGGTTTTACCACAGTCCCTGTCCAGCTATCAGAGGGAAATCTCAGAGCCAATCTCCTGTGTTAAAGAAGACCAATTTCCCCACAGGGAGCTTTTCATGCTGGACAAAGCATATTGCCTTGCCTGGGACCACACATACTCAAGTTTAAGTAAGAACCGCATGCACTCTGTTGAATCGGAGTGTCTGTCAATATGGCAGTACTGTCACATTCTTCGCTTATACAAGCACAAAGAAACAAGTGAGTTTAGGAAATGAAAATGATATCATCTGACTATAATGTGAATGGCATGATCAGAAATTTCACAACTGATTGTACCTCAAATAACAAGTGCTATCCTGCGACAGACTACTATAAACATCTGGTAGCGATGGCGACAGTTCAAAAAATGCAGATGACGAGACTGATTTTTTAAGACCTGTTTTGACATGTTTCTTGCTCACTTCTCGGGAGAGTGTGGCTTATTCAATTCACTGTCAAGGCTCTATAAATATTTATCTTGCATGATGCAAAACATGACATTAGGGAGAAAAAGAGTGTGTCACCTGGTGGAACAAGAAGAGAGAGAGGTAGAGAGAGCGTTTGAGTGACAGCGCTACCAGATGTCGTCTCGGTGCAGATTGTCTATAACTGCGTCGGCTCGTATAAACAGCAACATGTACGCTGTACCCTCACACACTCAGTCTCCCTTCGACAGACAGGATTAGACATGTGAAGGAAGTATATGGACAGATGATCAGGATAAACAGTGCTGCAAAAGACCAAGGGTCAGATCAATGTTGCTGGAACATAAACAGTACATGAATTGCAGGGAGCGGTACACTAACAGAGACTTTAAAATGTATTTTCCAAATCCAGGGCAGTTTTTTATGTTGTCAGCAGGTTGTCCACCCACTGGGAATTTTACAGTGCCTAAATAAAGCTAAACATGTCTACACACTTGAAAGCACTCTGAGGTCTCAAAACATTTCTAATTTCACAGCTAGTCCTGTTTAACAAATGTGATATGATAATTCTGGAATAAACGTAGTGCGTTACAACGATTAGCATTTTTGTATTATATAAATATTCCTGAGTATGATGATCGTAAGCTATTGTAACTCTAAATAAATGTCTTTGAATATTATGCCTAATTGGAACAGTCTATTGTAAATTGCATCACTGCAGTGCTTCAAGGCATTAGTATTCCTGTTGTGCTCCTTACCAAACTCTCAGGTGAAGAATTTTTATTTTCATTAATAAACATAAGAGTGGGGATTGGAGTAACCTTTTCAGGGAGGATTATGGAGAAAGGGGAAAATAAAAAGCAAAACATCTGCCCATGTGTCAAAAACCGTTTCATATTCCAAACATGTCTGGCAATAAGGCTTCTGTCTCATCATGGGAATAATAAGCAGTCAATTATGAATTTGTCACTATGTTTTTTTCCCCAAAGTAAACTGAAGTTTTCTGTAAATTAATTTCACTGCAGTAAGGCTATACGGCAGAATTACACTTATCAGTTCTGTATATAAATGATTAGTGAAATTAGGCTACGAATGTTTTACTTTTCACTGCTGTGTTTTTACTGACAGACAGAAGTGGATGAATATAAAATTGGTAATTTAGTGCCAAATCACGGTGGAAATTCTACTAAAGCTGGAACTAAAAAACATGCATTTAAAACTTAAAATAAAGACAACTTAAGAAGCATTTGTTTCCGTAAATGTGGCATCTGCCATGCAGTTATCATTGTATTCTGCAACATTAGTCAGAGCAGACCTAGACATGTTATCATAATTCTGCTATAAAGCTACAAATCAAACCAGTCCACCGTCAGTTCTTTCATTCAGAGCAGTGCTCAATCACACTGGGTAGATATACATGGACAGTCTCCCTGGACGGCATTCAACAATAAGCCTCTACTGCAGACCTGATGGTGTATGTGACTCAGCCAATGCTTGTTTAAAGAAACCAAAAGCACAAAGATATGGAGAAAGGCACACAGATGCTCAAGACACGACAATCTGATTGTCAAGATGTCTCTGAGATTCTCTTGGTAGTAAACACTGCCATCTGCTGCCAAGAACACGCATTGGCAGGTCAATAGGCTCGTGCTTAAATGCTAAAATCATTATTGATTTACAGTGCCATATACATATTACTATTAGATCTAATATACAATTATATAAAAAAAATGTGTATACATAATTTTTTTTTAAGGTTCTGTAAGTGATGTTCGCTGTTGTAGAACATACAGACTTTGCCACTGAGCTGTTTGAGCTGTTTTAACTGAAAGCAACTTGCACTGACATATCTTACAGTGCCATTATTTTTTCTCAAGATACACACAGCAATGTTTTTTCTAAGGTACATTTATAAAAAGCTACTTATACTTATGCCCTAATTGAGCAAAAGCCTAATCCTGGCTTAATCTACCTAAGGCCTGTCTGTGAATCCGGGCATAGGCCTATATGTTTTGCCCCCCTACAATACACAACAGACATCAGATCATAAAACTTAAAGGGATCGTTCACCCAAAAATGAAAATTAGCCCATAATTTACTCACCCTCAAGTCATCCTAGGTGTATATGACATTCTTCTTTCAGACGAATAAAATCGGAGTTATATTACAAAAGTCCAGGCTAATCCACGCATTAGAATTGGATTTATAGTTGCTCTGTTTTTGAAGTCCATAAAAAGTGCATCTGTCCGCAAATAACATGCTCCACGCGGCTCTGGGGTGTTAATAAAGACCTTCTGAAGCGAATTGACGCGTTTGTGTAAGAGAAATATCCATATTTAAAACTTTATCAAGTAAACTTTCGACCGACCGCCTTCTGTGGAAAAGTGTTGAATGTTGAAAGTGAAACTCAAGATGCATACGTGACGTCAAGACGAGCCTACCTGGTCGCATTAGTCTTTCGATCGGCAGGGGAACTTTCAACAATTTTTCCATAGATTGAACAGGGAAGGCGGTCGCCGAAAGTTTACTTTATAAAGTTTAAAAAATGTGGATATTTTTCTTACACAAACGCATCGATTTGCTTCAGAAGGCCTTTATTAAAGGTCCCGTTCTTCGTGATCCCATTGTTCAAACTTTAGTTAGTGTGTAATGTTGCTGTTAGAGCATAAATAATACCTGTAAAATTATAAAGCTCAAAGTTCAATGCCAAGCGAGATATTTTATTTAACAGAAGTCCCCTTTCAAAGCCTACAGCGAACGGCTGGCTTGGACTACATCCTGGTACTTCCTTCATAAATGACGTCAGTAGAACAGTAGAACAGTAGAACAGACTAACCTCCGCCCACAAGACTACGCGAAAAAAGAGGGCGTGGTCTTGTTGCTGTCCCACGTGGAGAAGAGGACGTGTCGCGTGGAGAAAAGGAAGTGCTGCGTTTGAGTGTGTTTGTCGCCATGTCGTCGAGACGCTGTTATTTTCATCCCGGAGTCAAATCACCTTTGTTTGGCTTTCACAGGGACGCTGTAGAGATCATTAAGCGCATATATATCTCCCGTTAAGAGGCGTGACCTTTCCACGTGCGCTAAGCTACTGTCGAATCACAACACAGGAACCGTGCCACGTTAGCTAAGCTGCTGTCAAATCACAACACGGGAACCGCTGGCACAATCAGAACTCGTTACGTATTTCTGAAGGGTTAGAATAAAGGAAGTCATCAGCCGTTTTTAGGAGAGTGAAAACAGCGGTATACAGATAAGTAAATTGTGTTAAAAATACTGTTGTTTTTTTTGCACGCGAAACATGAACACATGTTATATTGCACACTGTAAACACAATCAAAGCTTCAAAAAAACACGAAGAACGGGACCTTTAACACCCCAGAGCCGCGTGGAGCATGTTATTTGACGGACAGATGCACTTTTTATGGACTTCAAAAACAGAGCAACTATAAATCCAATTCTAATGCTTGGATTAGCCTGGACTTTTGTAATATATATGTCATATACACCTAGAATGACTTGAGGGTGAGTAAATTATGGGCTAATTTTCATTTTTGGGTGAACTATCCCTTTAAGCTTTAAAATATTATCTTACTAAGATGTTATTGGGCGATATAGAGTGGCAACTGAAAGGTATATGCATTTAATGTTAGTGGTCTGCTATTGTTATAAAGATCTAAGTTAATTGATTTACAAGCTATCAGAATGTCAGCTTCCATTTAGTTCATACAAATAACAGCAACTGCACCATTTTGCATAATTTTGGTCAGTTTATGTTGGTTGATCTTCATCATCGAGAGTGAGCTCCATATTCATACTATATGTCATATGAGCCATAAAAGCCTGATGTATCAGTGATGCAAAACAAAACAACAACAACAAAAAACACATATGCAAACTTTTCTCTAAAGGTTCGCTAAACTAAACATGCGATTTTCACCTGTCATGCAGAAGCAACACAAGCTCTGCGTTGTTTCAAGTGCTCCCTCCAACGATTTAAAACTTTACCTGGGTTTACGCTCGTCTACTTTTGACAAATGAAAAATAGTAAACACGTACGTCTAAACATCTATCGAGCTCTCAGTTTTCAACTTCCCAAATATGGACTGTTGACTGTCGCAAAATGATTTACAGACAGAAAACGCCTTAAAAGCCTTCTGATTGGACAAAACAATCTGACTGATTATTTTACATTTCAAGGAGTATACCGTTATTTTCTGCATACCATTCCATAATCCATTTGGTAATTTTATTGTAATTTTGTTATTTTTATTAATTATTTTTATATTCACAATATAACAGGCTATTAAAAAATATAACCATAATAAAATAATAATCTAATGCAAGACAGACAATAAAACATATTCACATTATAGCAGGCTAATAAGAATATCATAATGCAGAACAGACAATGAAACATGTAGCTTTAGATTTGATTGAACTTTTATATTTATATTGTATTTTTTTATGTTAGAAGTGGATGAAAATAAAATAGGTCATTTGGTGCCAAATCACGGTAGAAATGTTTAACTAAAGCTGAAACAAAAATCTTCTATCTTTAAAAAATATATATATATATATATATAATTATACACTCACCTAAAGGATTATTAGGAACACCATACTAATACTGTGTTTGACCCTCTTTCGCCTTCAGAACTGCCTTAATTCTACATGGCATTGATTCAACAAGGTGCTGAAAGCATTCTTTAGAAATGTTGGCCCATATTGATAGGATAGCATCTTGCAGTTGATGGAGATTTATGGGATGCACATCCAGGGCACGAAGCTCCCGTTCCACCACATCCCAAAGATGCTCTATTGGGTTGAGATCTGGTGACTGTGGGGGCCATTTTAGTACAGTGAACTCATTGTCATGTTCAAGAAACCAATTTGAAATTATTCAAGCTTTGTGACATGGTGCATTATCCTGCTGGAAGTAGCCATCAGAGGATTGTCAGGATTCCTGGGTGATCGTGTTTGTGTTTATGTATTTCTTACCTGTTGGTGGGGGTTCCTCATGGGTTCACTGGTCCCTCCCACTCGTTTCACTAATTGTTCACCTGTCGTGTCTCATCAGTTATTTCCCTTTTTATAGCACAGTGTCCTGTCTCTCGTCGCATGCTCATTGCCTTGGTTGGTCTCAGTCACTCTGTCGGTCCAGTCGGAGGTTCTTGTTTTGTTCTCTCTTTAGCGATTCTCAGGTTCGGTCGCAGGCGTCTGGAGGCTTGTCTATGCCCGGAATTCACACGTCTGTGGATGTACGAGAACTGTCCTCGAGAGAACTCTGCTCTGCCTGTCCGGTGTGACTGGTGCGCTTCGTTTTTAGGCGAGATCCAGTCTCATCCAGGTTCCACGAACTGCCTTTTCTTCCGGACGCTGCATCGTCTTCTGTCCAGTGCATGGAGTATTTCGTCAGTCATTCAAAGTGAGGATTTCTCTCCGGTTACCCACCAGAGTGGATTACGTCGTGGGACGCCGCGTGTGGACTCTATTCTGAAGTGTGATATGTGCCTTGCCTAGACTTCTCAGTGTACTTCTAAATAAACATTGAACTTGCATTTGACTCCGAGACTCATTGTGACAAGGATGGGTACATGGTGGTCATAAAGGGATGGACATGGTCAGAAACAATGCTCAGGTAGGCCGTGGCATTTAAACGATGCCCAATTGGCACTAAGGGGCCTAAAGTGTTCCAAGAAAACATCCCCTACACCATTATACCACCACCACCAGCCTGCACAGTGGTAACAAGGCATGATGGATCCATGTTCTCATTCTGTTTACGCCAAATTCTGACTCTACCATCTGAATGTCTCAACAGAAATCGAGACTCATCAGACCAGGCAACATTTTTCCAGTCTTCAACTGTCCAATTTTGGTGAGCTCGTGCAAATTGTAGCCTCTTCTTCTTATTTGTAGTGGAGATGAGTGGTACCCGGTGGGGTCTTCTGCTGTTGTAGCCCATCCGCCTCAAGGTTGTGCATGTTGTGGCTTCACAAATGCTTTGCTGCATACCTCGGTTGTAACAAGTGGTTATTTCAGTCAAAGTAGCTCTTCTATCAGCTTGAATCAGTCGGCCCATTCTCCTCTGACCTCTAGCATCAACAAGGCATTTTCGCCCACAGGACTGCCGCATACTGGATGTTTTTCCCTTTTCACACCATTCTTTGTAAACCCTAGAAATGGTTGTGCGTGAAAATCCCAGTAACTGAGCAGATTGTGAAATACTCAGACGGCCCGTCTGGCACCAACAACCATGCCATGCTCAAAATTGCTTAAATCACCTTTCTTTCCCATTCTGACATTCAGTTTGGAGTTCAGGAGATTGTCTTGACCAGGACCACACCCCTAAATGCATTGAAGCAACTGCCATGTGATTGGTTGATTAGATAATTGCATTAATGAGAAATTGAACAGGTGTTCCTAATAATCCTTTAGGTGAGTGTGTGTGTGTGTGTGTGTGTGTATATGTATATATATATATACACACACACACACACACACACACACACACACACACACACACACACACACACACACACACACACACACACACACACACAGGTACTGGTCATATAATTAGAATATCATCAAAAAGTTGATTTATTTCACTAATTCCATTCAAAAAGTGAAACTTGTATATTATATTCATTCAATTCACTCAAGTCCTGTTGGAAAAGGAAATCTGCATCTCCATAAAGTTGGTCAGCAGCAGGAAGCATGAAGTGCTCTAAAACTTCCTGGTATACGGCTGCGTTGACCTTGGACCTCAGAAAACACAGTGGACCAACACCAGCAGATGACATGGCACCCCAAACCATCACTGACTGTGGAAACTTTACACTGGACGTCAAGCAACGTGGATTGTGTGCCTCTCCTCTCTTCCTCCAGACTCTGGGACCCTGATTTCCAAAGGAAATGCAAAATTTACTTTCATCAGAGAACATGACTTTGGACCACTTTTTTTTCCTTTTTGTCTTTAGCACAGGCGAGACGCTTCTGACGCTGTCTGTTGTTCAAGAGTGGCTTGACACAAGGGATACGACCGCTGAAACCCATGTCTTGCATACTTCTGTGCGTAGTGGTTCTAGAAGCACTGACTCCAGCTCCAGTCCACTCTTTGTGACTCTCCCCCACAATTTTGAATGGGTTTTGTTTCACAATCCTCTCCAGGGTGTGGTTATCCCTATTTCTACCACATCTTTTCCTTCCCTTCGCCTCTCTATTAATGTGCTTGGACACAGAGCTCTGTGAACAGCCAGCCTTTTTTGCAATGACCTTTTGTGTCTTGCCCTCCTTATGCAAGGTGTCAATTGTCGTCTTTTGGACAACTGTCAAGTCAGCAGTCTTCCCCATGATTGTGTAGCCTAGAGAACCAGACTGGGAGACCATTTAAAGGCCTTTGCAGGTGTTTTGAGTTAATTAGCTGATTAGAGTGTGGCACCAGGTGTCTTCAATATTGAACCTTTTCACAATATTCAAATTTTCTGAGATACTGAATTTGGGATTTTCCTTAGTTGTCTGTTATAATCATCAAAATTAAAATAAATAAACCTTTGAAATATATCAGTCTGTGTGTAATGAATGAATATAATATATGTTTCCTTTTTTGAATGGAATTAGTGGAAGTGTGTGTGTGTGTGTGTGTGTATATATATATATAGTATATTTGACCCCTGTTATCTGATGGATTTGGGATAGTCAAACAAAACACCTATATGGCAGACAAACAGAGAGCCTAATCCAGACACCCATTTGTTGTTGATCACGGCTCGTAGGCCTGTCTGGCACTAGCCTGCCTTAAAGTCAGCATTAACCCATCTGCGAGAAGCCCCATGTCACAGTGTGTGGCCTCACAACAGACAAGACCAATTAGTGCCTCAACAACAGTGATTACTGCCAGAGCAAAGCTGTGACACACACACACACACACTGTCCCTGTCATCCATCTCATGCTCAAAATCACATGTGGCATTTTTGCTGATGATTTTTATTGGGTCGCTTACCCAGCTCCATCTGTAAAGTGTACTCCAATATGTCCACGTGGCTACTGGAGATCTGCAAAGCAGGCTGTTAGCGTGGGTGTGGACTGAGCAATCCGAGCATACTTGATTTTGAATAGCCTACACTCAAAAAAAAAAAAACGGTGCTATATGGCACTAAAAGTGGTTCTTGGTCTTAATCATAGGGGAACCACTTTTGGTGCTATATAGCACCTCAGCCAAAGAACCGGTGAATAACTGCGGAAGAACCACTGAAGCACCAAGATTCCCCTATGATTACGAGCCAAGAACCATTTTAGTGCCATATAGCACCATTTTTTTAGAGTGTATAATTTGATTGTAAGCAACTCTACAAATATATCACATGTTATTAATACAACCCATTGGAGAGGCGTGTTTTTATAATCAGATTTTAAATTGTAAAAAGCTTGAAATGGATGAATAAATGCAAGGCTAAAATGTTCTGTAAAAATCTTTAAAACGCTAATTTAAAACATTAATACACTTTGTGTAAAACAAAAGTTTGGCATTACAATTTGTTTATGTTTTAATAGTATCTGAAGGCTGCATTTTGCAGAGCAGAATTTTCTGTTACATTCTCATATTCTGATTCGGTGCTCAATTATTATAAATTTTAATTTTTTTGCTCAAATATTTGTCACGTGTATGTTCCATTTTGGTTTTATTTGGTTTCACGTGTTTGGTTCCTGTTTTCTTTGTTCTTATTTTCCCACCACTGGTTTGTATGGTTAATTAGTTCCCCACACCTGTTCTGTTTTTACAGCGCTTACCCTGTTTGTATATAAGCCCTGAGTTCTCCTTAGTTTTTTGTCTTCTAACATTTATGTTGAAGTGATTGTGGTTTTTCCAAGTTATCCTATGCGTGTTTCCATCTTTGGATTTATAATTATAAAAGACTATTTTTGTTTCTCGATGGTTGTGCGCTCATTACAGCCACACCATGACAGTATTAATAATGGTTCTTATTATTATCAACGTTAAAAACAGTTTTTGTTGCTTAATATTGTTCTCAAAACTGTGATACATTCTGTAGTGAATAGAAAGTTCAAAAGGTGAGTGAAGAGACGCCTTTCAAAAACATTAAGTGCCCTATCATACACCTGGCGCAATGCAACGCCAGGAAGTGTTTTTTGCTAGTCTCAGCCCGACGCAGTTATCATTTTCACGTCCAGTGCCACGTTGTTTAAATAGCAAGTACACTCATGCTCATCTGTTCACCCATGGGCGTGCTGTTCTGAAAACAAGGTGTGTTCAGGCGCATTGTTGGCGCGTTGCTATTTTGAGGCAACTGAAGACGACTGCGCTATTGACCAACAAAAACCTGTTATTTAACAGGCGCATTAGTAATATGCCTATAGGCGGGTGCACAACGCACGTACACTCTGCGTATTACACACACAGGTACGTGCAGCGTCTGCTTTAAAATAAAATAAAGCTGCTAGGAAGAACCAAAAATGGGTTTTCACAGTGATGCCATAGAAGAAAATGTTTGGTTCCCTGAAGAACCGTTTTGTGAAAGTTTCTTTAAAGAACCATTTTTTTCTAACCATTTTATAGTCTAAAGAACCTTTCTGCGCAACAAAGAACCATTTGTGCAATGGAAAGGTTCTTTGGATATTAAAGGTTCTTCATGGAACCATACACCCCGCCTGAACCATTTAAGAACCTTTATTTTTAAGAGTGTCTAAAAAAGCAAAGCAAATTCATAAAATAAATGATCACTTTTGTGAGCTCAGAGTGAGGTCATGAAGTTTGTGAACTGTTAAAGACATGCCACTCAAAACGCTGGACATTCACCACACACCCCAAAATGACTTTTCATTAACTGAATTACTTTGGGGAGGAAAACCCATTCAGCCATAATAATAAGCTGAATTAAAAGACTAATAAAAAATAAAAGCTTATTATTAGCTGCCACTGAGGCCCTAACAGATCCTCAAGAAATGCTTAAATGACATTATAAAAGGCACATTAGTTTTGGAAAACCCTATCAAAAAGTCACACCATGCATAATAAAACATTGGCCTCCTTATTTAATTAGTTTCAGGAGCTTGAATACTGAAGAGTCTGCTGTATTCACACATCCTTGCAGAGGCCGTCATAATAACTACATCCAAATTGTTTCCATCAGACAAAAGCTATATTTCCATTTTTATGTTAACAAAAACACATTTCCAGCCCATAAACCTGCACTGATAACAGCCTACAGTTTTAGAGCTAAAAAAAAAATCAATGAAACAGGAATGTTATGGAACAGAGCCCAAAGCCTTAAATAAGACAACATGTCCCTTGAGGGAGTGCATCGCCTAGAAAAAAGAGAATGAGTCGTTCACTATAATCATGGTGCAAGTAGCCTACTCTACAAAGGTGATGCTGATTTATTTTGAAAGAAATTTATATGTTTATTCAGCAAGTATGCATTAAATTCATCAAAAGGGGCATGTAAAGAAACATTTATTTTGAATCCCGGAAAGACTTTATCGTGGTTTCCATAAAAATAATAATAAGAACTGTTTCTCATAATATTAGTATTCTGAAGGATCATGTGACACTGAAGACTGTAACGATGTAAGTAATGATGCTGAAAATTCTGCTTTGACATCACAAGAATAAACTACATTTTAAAATATATTACAATAGAAAACAGTTATTTTAAATGTTAATAATATTTCACAATATTACTGTTTTTACCTCTCTTTTTTTTTCCTTTTTTTTTTTAAACATGCTGCATTGCTGAGCTTAAGAGATTTTTTTATAAACATTAAAAAATCTTACTGACCTAAAACTTTTGAACGTTAAAGTAAGAAGTCAAAGGCATGATAATCATAATTTTTTTGTTACCTGATATTGTAACAAAGCGGTTAGGTCAAAATAATTGTGATATACCATATAAAGTGTCACGGTTGCTTTGGGGTTTAGTTTCACGTTTGTTTTCATGTCTTTTATTTTGTAATTTCAGTCATGTTTCAAGTTCCTGGTCTTGTGATTCCCTTGTCCTCATGTGATCATGTCATTTGCTTCCCTAGTCTCATGTGTTATGTTCCCATTGGTTGGTTTAGATATGTGATCCCAATAGTCTCTGTATAAATAGCCCTCATGTTTCCATTGTCCCTTGTAGACAGGGGCGTAAATCGCGGGGGGGGGGGACAGGACCCCCCCCTATCTGAGGCCTGTCCCCCCCTAAAAACCATGCTGAGTATTGTAAATAATATAACAATATATACTTAAAATAAATGTGTAAGTAGTAAAACAATACAAAGGCAAACGGGACAAAAAAATGTGTTTTAAGTTTAGAAACATTTTGAGTCCCCCCTCCCCCCTTGCCCCACAGTGGTTTGGTCCACCGTGCATCTCAACTAACGTAGAAAAACTACCACACAAGTTTGTTGAGAGAACAAGGCTCTTCAGACAGCAGTTGTGAAACACCAGTAAGTAGCTGTCAAGGCTATTTTATTCACTTTAAAGGTCCCGTTCTTCGTGATCCCACTGTTCAAACTTTAGTTAGTGTGTAATGTTGCTGTTAGAGCATAAATAATACCTGTAAAATTATAAAGCTCAAAGTTCAATGCCAAGCGAGATATTTTATTTAACAGAAGTCCCCTTTCAAAGCCTACAGCAAACGGCTGGCTTGGACTACATCCTGGTACTTCCTTCATTAATTACGTCAGTAGAACAGACTAACCTCCGCCCACAAGAATACGCGCAAAAAGGGGGCGTGGTCTTGTTGCTGTCCCACGTGGAGAAGAGGACGTGTCGCGTGGAGAAAAGGAAGTGGTGCGTTTGAGTGTGTTTGTCGCCATGTCGTCGAGACGCTGTTATTTTCATCCCAGAGTCAAATCACCTTTGTTTGGCTTTCCCAGGGACGCTGTAGAGATCATTAAGCGCATACATCTCCCGTTAAGAGGCGTGACCTTTCCACGTGCGCTAAGCTGCTGTCGAATCACAACACGGGAACCGCTGGCACAATCAGAACTCGTTACGTATTTCTGAAGGAGGGACTTCATAGAACAAGGAAGTCATCAGCCGTTTTTAGGACAGTGAAACCAGCGGTGTACAGGTAAGTAAATTGTGTTAAAAATACAGTTTTTTTTTTTTCACACGAAACATGAACACGTTATATTGCACACTGTAAACACAATCAAAGCTTCAAAAAACACGAAGAACGGGACCTTTAAACGTCAGATGAAGTGATGATTTTCTCTTTAATACAGATTAGGCAAAACACTGTTAACATCACTTGCCCACTGCCCCGCTCCGCTGTACAGTAACATAATTTAGTTCAGTTAGAGAACTAACAAAACAATTAAAAACTGAACGTGTCTGCTCAATACAGCACGAGCCGAACGAGCAAACAGCTGACAGACAAGATTATTGAAGATTTGGTTTCAAAGCGTAAAAAAGCGCCTATTTAAGGCAGTGTGTCATTGTACTGTTTTGTTGTTTTTCATTACGAATAATAGGCTAATGAACCCAAAATTCAAGCAAGCCGCCCCGAAATTCAAAAAATTGGCCAATTCTAAACCGAAAGTTCAGATCTGTGTAGGGTTTTGCTCAATATGATAATAAGTGGCAGATCAGAGGCTTGCTGCAGTTGAATATCTAAATATCTGAATATCATAGTGTAAAATACTATGTGGAGGATGCAAGATAATTTAATAATTATAATATGACTGCGTGGTGAACCTTAATCGTATTTAAACTACTATCGCTTAGTGCAGAGAAAAGAAAAACGGACATTAGATAATTTTTCAGAGAATGTTTTTTTTTTTTTTACACATCCTTACAAGTACGATTTTGGCTGTATTATTTGTCCCCTTCAAAAATTGCTCTTGAGAAATTTTCTCCCCCCCCACACACTTTTAGATGAAATGTACGCCCCTGCTTGTAGAATATTGTTCCCTCTACCATTGTTGGTGAGTCTGTTGTCAAGTCAAGTCAAGTCAAGTCCTTTATCTTGTATCTGTTCATGTTGGAAGTTAATAAAAGACATGAAAACATAAAAGTGAAACAAAACCAACCGTGACATAAAGGGTGCTTCTCAATTCTTATTTGTGCATCCTTGTTTCCTTTCCTCGCTTCCTTTCCTTGCTTCCTTTCCTCACATCTTAGCTCGCACCCGGGGCCAGCGAATAGTGAGATGCATTTAAGCAAGTAAATATAGGAGAAATAAAGCAAGGACATTTTGATGTGCCACACTTCCTTCTGCCAGCAGGTGGCGCTTTGACAATAACTGAATATTGCTGTGTATATATCTTCACGTCAGGACTATTATCTAACATGTGAAGTTTAGGGAAGCTCAGACATTGTATGCCCGAGTTACTACAACTTCCTGTTTTGTTGTGTTAATCGCATACATTAGCACCTAGCCAAGTGTTAGATGAGTTAATTTTTTTTCTAGCATGTTTGCTACTTCATGACATATTTAAATGAGTTTCTGGGAGTTAATCACAGTGTAAAGCATGCCATTTCCTGTTGCCCACAGGTGGCGCTATGACTAACTAAATATTGGCATGTACCTGTAGACTTCCTGCCGAAAAATTTGTGAGGCCGCCACGGACACGCCCTTCAGGGAAAACTCAAGATCTTTTCAATTTAACATCGCTAAGGCCTTTAGATTAGACTGTGCAAATATGATGTTGATCTGATTAAATCTTTAGGAGTTTGTTTAAGTACAGTGTTTGGAAATGGCAAAATTTACAACAATTTTGCAAAGAAAATTCTAAATATCTCACTTGCTGTTAGTTTTCAGATTTTGTACCAGGAGACTTTTTTGTAGGTATTGGGCTGTTACATGTGTGTACCGAATTTCATACCTGTACGTGAAACGTAGCGGGAGGGGCACGTTGTTGAAATGTTGTAGGTAGCGCTATCGAGCCATTTTGCCATCCCTAATTGTGAAACTCATATGTAGATGTCTTCAGGCCAGGACTCTTATCAAACATATGAAGTTTGGGGCAGGTCGGACATTTTATGCCTGACTTACAACAGCTTCCTGTGTCATGGCGAAACATCAGATTTTGTCAGGCCGCCACGGACACACCCTTCAGCGAAAACTCAAGATCTTCACAATTTAACATCGCTAAGGCCTTAAAATTAGACTGACCAAATATTATGTTGTTCTGGTTAAATCTCAATGAGGAGTTAATCTCAATGTAAAACAAGGCATTTCCTGTTGCCCGCAGGTGGCGCTATGACTGTAACTGAATATTGGCATGTAGATGTCTTCAGGTCAGGACTCTTATCAAACATGTGAAGTTTGGGGCAGATCGGACATTGTATGCCTGAAACAACAAACTTTGTGAGGCCACCACGGACACGCCCTTCAGGGAAAACTCAAGATCTTCACAATGAAACATTGCAAAGGCCTTTAGATTAGACTGTGCAAATATGATGTTGATCTGATTAAATCTCTAGGAGTTTGTTTAAGTACAATGTTTGGAAATGGCAAAATTTGCAACAATTTTGCAAAGAAAATTCTAAATATCTCACTTGCTGTTGGTTTTCAGATTTTGTACCAGGAGACTTTTTTGTAGGTATTGGGCTGTTACATGTGTGTACCGAATTTCATACCTGTACGTGAAACGTAGCGGGATGGGCACTTTGTTGAAATGTTGTAGGTAGCGCTATCGAGCCATTTTGCCATTCCTAATTGTGAAACTCATATGTAGATGTCTTCAGGCCAGGACTCTTATCAAACATATGAAGTTTAGGGCAGGTCGGACATTTTATGCCTGACTTACAACAGCTTCCTGTGTCATGGCGAAACATCAGATTTTGTCAGGCCGCCACGGACACACCCCAGATCGGACATTGTATGCCTGAAACAACAAACTTTGTGAGGCCGCCACGGACACGCCCTTCAGAGAAAACTCAAGATCTTCACAATGAAACATCGCAAAGGCCTTTAGATTAGACTGTGCAAATATGATGTTGATCTGATTAAATCTCTAGGAGGAGTTCGTTAAAGTACAACGTCTGGAAATGGCAAAATATCTCAAATAGAAACTAATAGAAAATTTGAAATATCTCACTTCCTGTTGGGTTTTCAGATTTTGCACCCAGGGTCTTTTTTGTAAGTATTGGGCTTTTACATGTGTCTACCAAATTTCATACTCATATGTAAAACGTAGCTTGAACAGCGCTTAATTGAAATTTTGTAGGTGGCGCTATCGAGCCATTTTGCCACGCCTAATTCTGAAACTCATATCAGACTTAAATTTTCATCCCTTTTGACACGTGTGCAAAGTTTCATGAGTTTTCGCACATTTTTTTAGGCCCTCAAAAATGCGATTCATTTGGGAGAAGAATAACACTAGGCTGAGCAATTCCAATCCATAGTTTTCAATTGTCGTCACACGCTTATAGGAACGCACTCCATTGCCTGCTAGTCATTTTTACCAAGTTTGTAGTCAATATTAATGCGGTAAGACAGTGATATTAAAATACCAAATTCAATATACACCTTATTGATGTTGCATGAGTAATTGTGGGCGCATCAGATGTGTAATCTGATGCTGCTTTAAATGTTGTACATGTCATGTCGTGACTGCTATGTTGCTCGGAACTGCACCAAGAATTTCACCTGCTGTTGCACTTGTGCATATAGCTGTGTGACAATAAAGTGATTTGATTTGATTGATTTGATTTGATACTTTGTACAGAAAAGCAGACGAGCACAGAATATTAGTGCAACACAAGGTTTCTCGTTAGGTGTTTTCCCCATCAAAACCCACTATAAAGAAAACACGTTGCGTTCATATTCTTGCCTCATCTACTCGCCTGTATATAGTATGCATCATCAAAAAGGTGTAAACTGAATTTGATCTTTTAATATCACTGTTTTAGTACATTACAGCACTTTAAGTGTGGGTTGCACTAAGGATTCTTTAGTCTGTCTTCAGTTCACCTCCGTCTGCGGCTTGATCAGCTCTAATAACGGTTTTACTGCGTAATTTATCTGTTTAAAATGAAGTGGTGCAACGACTCGATTTAAAATAAAACCCATATCAACAAATCCTTTAAACTTTGTTTAATTTAATCCTTATTGGTGCAACTCACCCTATAGTGTTTTTCACATGAAGCGTTTTAAAAACGTCCCATTGTTTTCAGTGATTGAAATACTGCAGCAGGTGCTGTATATGTTTTAAGATGGAAATTTGACAGGCTTGTGCTGCCGTTCTATGGCGGTTTTGCCCTCCAAGGCTCCGCGACAGTCACGGGACTGAAAACTATGGATAGGGTCCTCACACCATCCGTGCTCGGGCCCTAATAAACTGTGGCAAGATGTGAAGGGGGAGGATAATTTATACGTGCATCGCGTTTACTCGATAAAACACTTCCGCAAAGGATACACCTGTGTATCCTCGCTCATGACTTCTGCTCATGCCTCCTCACACTTCGATCCTCGCCTCCTCGCGGTGCAAGAGTTGAGATGTCCTACAAGATGGCTGAGCTCGGCCGGTTTCCAGGTCATAGGATGGAGGATGGAGGAGTGAGGAAACGAGGAGGGATATTGAGAAGCACCCATAAAGTTTTATCAGGTTGCAATGACTTTCAATTGTCATTCAGTGTTTTGTTTTATACCACATTCTTCAACGGCTGTATATGAAAAAGATTGACATAAAGAAAACGTATTTTAGTTGTTTCTGGATTGGGGTAAGCAAATATATCTTTAAGAAATGAAACATGTCTTTGGTGTTTAAACAAAACCTAAAACCTACAAATCTATATACTTTTCATAACTTTTTTGGCTTTGAAAACTTGGGTATAAAACAAGGTCCCCACACAACATCTGCATACACAAGTAAATGCCATAAAATGTTCTTGCTTGATACAAACTGCTCAATATGTCTCACACGAACACATCTGTGTCCATTAAATTTTTACACTCTCCAAACTCGTCCGCCAAACATCTGCTGGGAGATATGTGCGGTTTATGGGCAAGTTACGATCCAGAAATATGCTGTAAATAGAGATAACAAGGCCTGGATGCCCAGCACTAGAGAGTAACATCCATGAAATAAAACAACAAAGCAGCAGGAACATCCAGAATGTTCTTCTGAATAAAGTTAGCCTAATTTAACTACAGTAATAAAATGATAATGTGGTGCCATTACCATTAACAATATAAATGTTACTCCCTTGATATAATCAAAAGAATGTGATGATGGCACACCTGCGCCCCAAGAGTTCTGTACAGGTTTGACGACCAGACACTCTGCAGTTAGCGGACCATAAAAAACTCATCTTTAAGAATCGAGGAGAAGAGGCTCTCACTGAAGGGTGTTATTGTAAAGGGACAGGATCATGGGAATTATCTTGCTTTTGAGCCATGATGTTAAGTTTGTCTAACATTATCTATCTACTCGACTGTCAGAACTTGTGAATAGTACCAAAACACCGAACCGTACTGTTCCACTTTTTTGGGACCCTTCCGTTGGGGTACCAGCACAGTAGTCCGGTAGGGTGGAGCTCACTGCAGAACGTTGATTGGTTGACAGAGAATTGCATTGCACATGCTACAAGGGGAATGACAACACAAGAGGCGCCATTTTTAATATACAGTTTAATTTTTTAATTTGTGACAAACAGTCAAATGCCGAAAAGCAAGAACAAGATCTGCTGTATGTCCTCCATTGTCGTTTACTGTGTTGCTTTCTTTTTCGCGCGAGAATGACGTTGATCGCTACTTTCCGTACACCACGCCTATCAAGTAAGTGTACTGTCGGAGGCGGATCAGGGTTTACCGTCCCAAATCGTACTGTACTGAACTGTACCGCTCAGTGGAAACGAACCATAAGACAGTGGTCCCCATGCAACCAGAGGGCTGGGTTCCACTAGGGGGCCTCAGCACTCTTCCAAGGGTCCACAAGGCTTAAATGGCTTACATTTAGGTGTGCTGTGGTATCTGGCACCAAGATGTCAGCAGCAGATCATTTAAGTCCTGTAAGTTTTGAGGTGGAGCCTCCAAGGGATCGGACTTGTTTGTTCAGCACACAGCTCACACATCTAATGCTCGATTAGATTGAGATCTGGGGAATTTGGGGGTCAAGTCAACACCTCAAACTCGTTGTTGTGAGTGAAAGAGGCCACGGCCACCAGGGAATACCATTTTCATGAAAGGGTGTACATGGTCTGCAACAATGGGAGATTAGGTAGGTGGTATGTGTCAAAGTAACATCCACATGGATGGCAGGACCCAAGGTTTCATCCTGGTGTCATGTGTTCCCCAAGCAACACACACGCACCCGGCCAACCACGTGATGTAAAAGAAAATGTGACCAGACCAGGCCACCCACTTCCATTGCTCTGTGGTCCAGTTCTGATGCTCACGTGCCCACTGTTGGTGCTTTCGCTGGTGGACATGGGTCAGCATGGGAACCCTGACTGGTCTGCAGCTATGCAGCCCCACATACAACAAACTGCGATACACTGTGTATTCAGACACCTTTTTATCAGAACCAGCATTAACATCTTGAGGAATTTGAGCTACAGTAGCTCGTCTGTTTGATCGGATCACACGGGTCAGCCTTTGCTCCCCACGTGCATCAATGAGCCTTGGCCGTCCATGACCGTCACCGGTTCACCACTGTTCCTTCCTTGGACCACTTTTGATAGATACTGACCACAGCAGACCCGGAACACCCCACAAGAGCTGCAGTTTTGGAGATGCTATGCTATGGTCGTCTAGCCATCACAATTTGGCCCTTGTCAAACTCACTCAAATCCTTACACTTGCCCATTTTTCTGCTTCTAACACATCAACTTTGTGGACAAAATGTTCACTTGCTGCCTAATATATCCCACCCACTAACAGGTGCCGTGACACATTTTATGATGGATATATTATCAGGGACCTCCAAGCTCCCAAAAAATGGGGTGAAATGTGTCTGTGAAATGTGTGAGCAGCTCTATTCAGTTGAGGATACTCATCTTCTCTTCTAAACAAAATAAGTAATGGAGATACTGAATTTATGCTCCATATTGTTAAAAAAAAAAAAAAAAAAAAATTTATGATTACTTTATGCCTAAACATACACTCTAAAAAGAAAAAAAGGTTCTATATGGCACCAAAAATGGTTCTTGGCTCGTAATCATAGGGGAACCTTTTTAAGTGCTATATAGAACCAATTTTGGTGCTTCAGTTCTTCAGCGGTTCTTCACCGGTTCTTTGACTAAGGTGCTATATAGCACCGCTACCATATACAGAACCATATATGTTAAGATATGGTACTATATAGCACCAAAAGTGGTTCCTCTATGATTACGACGAAGAACCATTTTTGGTGCCACATAGAATCTTTTTTTTTTTTAGAGTGTACCCACCATGACTTTATATCACCTTTTTCCTTTTAACACAGTAGCATATACTGTTAGGTTTAGCTCATTTCGGCCTTCATAAGCATAATTGTTTTTACATAATCCAATGTAGAGACAAGCTGTAACTCTAAACTCGATGCTGTCACGTACCATTACCTCATCATCTGCAGAGAGAAACTGCCACACATAATGAAGGAGGTAAAGACATCACAGAGTATTGTGAAGATATTTCACTGGAACTTGGTCTTCATTACATCTGTATCATGTTCAATGCCTGTTATTTATTAATGTATTCAGTTAACAACTGTTGTTAGAGCACTGTCATTTTTCCTACAATTTGCCATGTCAATAAACAATAAAAGTACCTATTTGACACAACATTATGTTTTTTTATGTAAAACCCAAATAGAGGCAACAAGATATAGGACCAGGCAGAGAGGACAAAATATATATATATATATATATATATATATATATATATATAATATGAATAATACTAATATTAATAATAATAATACTAACATTAATAATATACTAATATTAATGAAAATAAACTATTATTAAAAAGGTATTTTAATTTGTTCACTCAACAATTGTCTTTTTCAGGTAAGAAAGAAGGTTCCGACAATCTTGGAAATCAGGTATATTTTGATTTCTAGACCTGAAAAAGTCATAAAAATGTATAAAATCGTTATTTTTTTTTAAAGGAATAGGAATTTCTAATTTTTTCTATGCATATAAAAAAAATTAAGTTTCCAAAAGAAGGTTTTTAACAGCAATGACACAGAAGATCAATTTTAGGTTCTTCAATAAAACCCTAAAGTGATCAGTTCTTAAAATAAACATTTTTAATAATCTGAAGAAGATTTTTCCACTATAAAAAACATTTGGTGCAATGGAAAGGTTCCATAGATGTTAAAGGTTCTTTGTGGAACCGTTGATTCCAATTACGAGACTTTATACTGAGAAACTGCTATTTGTAATTCAGTATTAATAATAATAATAATAATAATAATAATAATAATACACATGATTACAACAACAACCATATCCTGCAATCACAAATTATTGAAATAATCATGTACATTTTATTGGTGTGAACTCTGAAGAACATTCAGTTCCTGAAACTTCTGAGATTACCTAAATTACTTATAATTATAATATAATATATATATATATTTTTATGTTGACAGTTTAAACAAGCAACCAGCTTTGTATAGAAATATCTTAAAGTATATTGGGGCCTTTCAAATATTGCCTTGGTTTGATCAATGGAGGAGCCATCCAATTTCCACTGCCACAAAGAGAAGGACATTAACCTTTTTTACATTCACAGTCTGAAGGATACAGTACACACAATAGTATACATTTGTTGATCTGTTGCATTAAAATGATGAGGTACTACCTCCACTCCTGCCAGTAGCACAAACTGTAAGACTCCATTAACTATAAACCAACATTTGAAGAGCACTGGAATGTTTTCCCCACTAGAGGGAGCCATTTCCATACAAGTTACACGCATCTCTGGTCCACCTTTTTGAGGGGGATTTGAGACATTTGTAAAAGCATAATGCTAATTCATCAGCGTTTGAATATATCAGAGAAGCAAAATACCTGCATGCACGCTTTGTTTCTTAGAATTTATAATTAGCCTCAATGAAGTAAACTATACAGCGGTGCTTACATAAATGACAATGTAGGCCATTTTAAGTTTAACCAACCTGGCATTTATTTTCTTCGGCTAAAAAGATTCCTAGTTCAACTTTTGCAGCTGCTTCCATAAACACAGATGATAAAGCGGAACTCATAGGGATACGTTCGTCATGAAGAGTGTCATGGCCACCCTTTTGTGGGTGGCTTCTTCTCTCTGAAACAGCCGCATGTTTTTCAACTGCACAGGAAAACAACCAACAATGTCCTGGTTTGTCTTTACGCATTGCTATGTTTAATTTCTGTGCCAGGTCATCACTGGTCTTTTGGGAGAACTGATACTGGGCATCAGCTGTCTAGCCTTTCTTTGTAATAGCACTTTGGCCACAAACAGATATTGAGGCAGCATAGCTAATCTCATTTCAGAAGCAAAATAAGGTTAACAAGTTTGGCATATTTATAAAAAATAAAGTCACGTGGCAACTGATTGCACTATTTCATTTAGCATAACCAATATGAGCACAGCATGTAAGTGCATGGTCTCACCAGGGGGAATGTCACCATGACCCCTGTGGTACAGTGACTGTGGAAAAGTGGGCCTACATTGCATATGATTATTATATAATATTTTGAAAATGACAGTCCTTCTGTGCCCCTGATATTTCATTTTAGTACCTCTGTAGGGGAATTTGGAGGAATGGTGGTCCCAACAAACAACTAAATTATTTAAATACATATTTTTGATTGCATATTTTGAATTAGATCAATTTGATTTATAAATTGTAATACTATGCAATGGTACTATACCACCAGAGACTGGATAAAAAAAATAAAACGAATGCCACGCAAATTCATTCATTCATTCACTGTACCTTGAATCAATACACTTAAAAAAGTTTATTTGTGCACCATATACGATATGTAGCCTATACGAGGAAAGATTACAAAATAAAATCCTTTCAAAAGATATTAAAACGTCCCTCACAGAGAGTTACTGTAAGATCAATTTGATAATTTGATCTAGACTGGATTATGTGTGCCATCGTGTTGTTAAAAACAAATTGAATTAAAATGCCCTTTTCAGTTCACCTGGTCTATATGTTGTTGTGTAAATGAGATTACTCAGCTCTTTTACATTTCTTAAGGCTTGCTGTCTTTCAGACATGCTGATCTCATCATTTTTGATGACTTTACAGTAATTACATCATACACTTTTGAGTGAAGGAGGCATTCTGAGTGAAAGACAATCAAAGTTATTGCTTCCTTACACACTGATACTGGGAATGATAGTTATGAGTAGGAACTTCTCCTTGATTTTTTTAAAGCTATAAATGCCTTTTAAGGCTGCATTTAAATCAAAATGTATATTGTAACTAGTAGCTATGCAGTATACCTTATGCCACATGAAGATCCAGATATCCATTTTGCACTAGAAAAGCCAAGAATGAATGATAGAATGGCGTTATTGTTCAAGAAAATGAATTAACAAATACATAAACAAAATGGACATATCTGCTCGCTTATTGTTGAGGGGAAATACAATGAACTGCTGCTCAGACGTTTGTTTATAGCCTAATTCGAGTCTGCTTTTTCCACTCATGACCATGGTGAAAACCCAGCAGTTTCCAAAAACATGAATGTGGTCTGAATATTATTTTACACCGCATGGGGGCATTTAACGTCTCGTGAAGCACGAGACTCGCTTTCTCTTGACATAAATGCTTCTTTTATCTGGTTTGCTCTGTTTATTCAATTACTGTATGGAACATAATGTTCTTAAGCTCCTGTTTAAACAGAGCGTGAAATGTCGTGCCTTTACTTCGGTGGAACAAACTTCTTTATCGCTCTATCAAGAACAGAGAAGGACCAACAACAAAAGACTATTCCCACGCAAATGTTCCCTCCCTCTGCCTCGCCGAAGTTGAAGGCGTGGCTTCAGTGCTCGAAGCGCGTCCAATGATGCAGCCGCGCGTCCCTTCAATCACCTA
Organism: Romanogobio albipinnatus; assembly: GCA_023566225.1. Classification (NCBI taxonomy): domain Eukaryota; kingdom Metazoa; phylum Chordata; class Actinopteri; order Cypriniformes; family Gobionidae; genus Romanogobio; species Romanogobio albipinnatus. Next base: position 17,471,903 of record CM042244.1, on the reverse strand, counting down.
ATAACAAACAGATCACGCTTCCCACCGACCAATCACACGCGCCGGGATCCTGCGACCATGCATATAAATCAGGCTGACAGCACAAACTCCTGGGCAGAGGATGAGAGAACACCAAACACAAAATAGAAAATAATCAGTCAACTGGGCCTGCCAGTTCGATATCATACATTTTAATTTCTGTTGGTGTCCAGGTACGTAACTTTCTATTATTCATTAGGCTGCCATTTGTGTGCAGTGCACGAATGTGCTTTTGTGAACGTTAATATGGTTATGCAACTGCATTCTTTTGTTGGTAGGTTAAACAATATTGACTTGTTTTGTGATATCACAGTTGTTTATCTATGATGTAACGCACTGCCGCGCTGTAACCATGGCTACCGGCTGCTATAGTTGTAGGCAGGGATGCTCTGGAAAGCGTCGACTGTTGAATGTTCGCAGCTACTTTGAGCAGCAATGATGCTTTTTACGCTGACCTACTGATTTGTACGATCAATATTGATAGCGGTTATCCATACTGATCGAACAACCCTTTCACGAGTGGATGCAAAGAGAATTCATGCAGATAGCAAAGCACGTGGTCTAGTCTTTCCCAACCCCTTTGAAACCTTATGCTGCCTTCAGGTGTTATCGGAATGATCATAATCTAGTAATCTAGTTTCCTAGTTAAATTGGACATGAACATCCTCTATGGTAAATTTAAATGCGATGAGCTTGTAGTTACTATTTGGGATAGTTCACCCCAAAATGAAAATTCCCTCAAGCCATCCTGACATTATTCTTTCAAACGAATACAATTGGAGTTTTAGTAAATGTCCTGGCTAATCCAAACTTTATAATGGCAGTGAATGGCAGCCCAAAATTTTGAAGTGCATCCATTATAAAAGTAATCCACATGGCTCCGGTGGGTTAATAGAGGCATTCTGAAGCGATGTGTTTTGTGTAAGAAAAATATCCATATTTAACATGTTATAAAGTAAAATATCTAGCTTTTGGCGGACTGCCTTCCATATTACAATTTACAAAAAAAGCGTAACTGACAAGACATTGGAAGGAAGACGTAGTGTAAGCATTGAACTGCGAGAGGTGACGCACCTTACGGAAGGCAGTCTGTCTGAAGCTAGATATTCTTACTTTATAAAGTTTTAAATATGAATATTTTTCTTACAAAAACGCTTCACTTCAGAAGGCCTTTATTAACCCCACCGGAGCCATGTGGATCACTTTTAATGGATGGATGCGCTTTTTTTGGGGCTCCCATTCACTGCCATTATAAAGCTTGGATTAGTCAGGACATTTTGTTAATAACTGATTGTATTCGTCTGAAAGAAGACCCAGGATGGTTTGAGTAAATCATGGGGTAATTTTCATTTTTGGGTGGACTATCCCTTTAAGAATTGGGACATTTCCAATTGCACTTGAAGGTGGCATTATTTGCAAGACTCAATCAACAATTTTAGGGCGTGTTCACACTTGACGTCTTTTTTGAAGCTGCCAGCATCTGTTTTACAGTAATTTTTTTTTTTTTTTTATGCCAACACCGTGTTGTTAAAAGATGAGAGTTTAACTTTTCTATAAAAACGCCCTACGTCAAGTGCCTTTTTTGACAGCTGACCAATGACAAGCGAGTAGCAAGATCTGAAAGTGGAGAAGGTGCCGTTATCTCTGTATGTATATTTAAATCTACAATAAAACAACCCATTCTCTTTTTGTTAAATGTAAGTTTCTGTATGATCAATAATAGCCATTATATAAGTACAAGAAATAAAGCAAACAATTCAAACAAAGTCAGCGCTAGTAGGCTACAGCGGTAACGTAAAGTTAAATAGCCTAAAAATATAAAGTAATGAAACCTTCTCTTTGCCCTCAGCCTAAACAATTTGCCAGGGAACAAATTCTAGATCCATGAGACTAAAGGTCGCACGTTACATACACCATACTGCAATTAATCAGGATAGGCCATGTTTTTTGTTGTTTTTTTTTTCTGCTTTGACATTTTAACATGCCAAAATCTTTCTAAATTACCTGGTTGGCAACAAATGGTCTATAATCCAATCAATGCTGTTTGGCTTCTGAGAAACTGTTTGATTTAAATTATCATCTGTTTGTTTGTGCTCGGTCTTTTACTTAAAATATTGATCCTTGTGCTGAATGTATGCTTTAATGCTTATCCAAGTTTAAGTACAATATTCAATATTCTTGTGAGACTTCTTGTCGATTTAACTATCCGTTTTCATCCTGTCTAGGTGTTTTATAGTAATAAAAATGGCGACGTCTGCCAGTGCTCAGTTGAGTAAAGTGGTAAAACGGCAGTATATGGAACTGCCTCAGGGAGACCATGTACAAGCTATGTATATCTGGATAGATGGAACCGGAGAAGGACTGCGATGCAAGACCAGGACACTGGATTATGAGCCTAAAAGCATTGAAGGTAAGATGGCCAAAGCCACATCAGTTTAAAGTGCATTCATAGATTTATATTGAAGACTTGGAATTAAAGGGATGGTTCACCCAAAAATGAAAATTTGTCATCTACTCAAGTTGTTCCAAACCTGTATGACTGACTTTTCTGCTAAACCTAAATGGAGGATATTTTGAAGAAGGTTGGTAACCGAACAGTTTCTGGTCTGAATGACTTTCATGGAAAGTGAAGAAAAAAATGCTATGCAAGTCAATGGGGCCCATCAACTGTCTGGTTATCCCGACATTCTTCAAAATATCATCTTTTGTGTTCAGCAGAAAGTCATACAGGTTAGGAACTACTTGTAGGTGAGTAGATTAGGGGAATACATTTGGGAATGTATTCTTACTGTGCCTGTTTAATAGATTCTAATCGTATTTTGTTATTCAGATCTTCCTGAGTGGAACTTTGATGGTTCCAGCACGTATCAATCTGAAGGCTCCAACAGCGACATGTATCTCATCCCTTCTGCCATGTTTCGGGATCCTTTCCGCAAAGACCCCAACAAATTGGTCTTGTGTGAGGTGCTAAAGTACAACCGGAAGCCTGCTGGTATGTTTATTTGAGGATAAAACTACATCTGTGTAAGTTTGAACTGGGTTTGTTTGAAGACTTGACGCTATTCTGGTCTTTAAAAACAGAAACCAACCATCGTCAGACATGTAAAAAGATCATGGAAATGGTAGGAGATCAGATCCCTTGGTTTGGCATGGAACAAGAGTACACTATCCTGGGTACAGATGGACATCCGTTTGGTTGGCCCTCCAATGGGTTCCCTGGTCCCCAAGGTAAAAACTGCTCCCAATTGACCAGTATCAATGATGTTCTGAAGATGCCTGGTCCCTAATGTGCTCCACTGATATCTGCAGGACCTTATTACTGTGGAGTTGGTGCAGATAAAGCCTATGGCAGAGACATTGTGGAGGCACACTACAAAGCCTGCCTCTATGCTGGTGTGATGATCTGTGGAACCAATGCTGAAGTTATGCCAGCCCAGGTAACCCCTGTCCCAGTCTGTTATGCCATCTAAAGATGACCTATTTGGAATGTGACTTAAATTCTTCTGTTAATTCTTGATCCGTTATAACGTGACTCTTATTTTGCAGTGGGAATTCCAGATTGGCCCCTGTGAAGGGATCAACATGGGGGATCACTTGTGGGTTGCTCGTTTCATCTTGCACCGAGTTTGTGAAGACTTCGGTGTGGTAGCCTCATTTGATCCTAAGCCGATCTCAGGCAACTGGAATGGCGCTGGTTGCCACACTAACTTTAGCACTAAGGAAATGCGCGAAGATGGTGGGCTGAAGTAAGTACCAATCATGGGTGGAAAAAATAATGGATGGCTTTCTAATATATTATATTAAATGACTACATCTTGTCTATTTCTATTTAGATGCATTGAGGAGTGTATTGAGAAGCTTGGAAAGCGGCACAACTACCACATCCGCGCCTATGATCCAAAGGGAGGCCTGGACAATGCTCGTAGACTGACTGGCCACCATGAAACCTCCAACATTCATGAGTTCTCAGCAGGCGTAGCCAACCGTGGTGCTAGTATCCGGATCCCACGGTCCGTGGGACAAGAGAAGAAGGGCTACTTCGAGGACCGCCGTCCATCTGCCAACTGCGACGCCTATGCGGTTACTGAGGCCCTGATTCGCACCTGTTTGCTTGATGAAGAGGGTGAAGAACCTGTGGACTACTAGATCGCTCTCTCCTACTGGACTAAACTTCCCTCCCCTTCTTGCCATTTACACCCCCTTTTTCCTTTTTTAAATGGCCATCAAGCCAAATTAGTACTGTATCGTTTTCTATCAGGGTGGTTCTAACCTGGCATTTTAATATCGCTGAAGTTGACTGGTCAACTTAACATTTTAAGATTAAATCAGAAGTTAACCTGATCTGACTGGGGACATAGTGTTGCAGGGCATGTCTTTCCCCTGTTTTTATTTTTTCCTTTCCACATGTTTAATTGTTTCTTGGGGAGTGGATGTTTAATGTTAGCGTTGAAAGCTCTCCCATGACCCTACATTTTTGGTAGTTAAGATGGACTGAGACTCTTGTCAGATGCACAGAAGAACCTAGGGCTGCCAAGGCTAGACATTTTAATTTCTTTTAAACCAATGGCTAGTTGTTGTTGCGTATGTTGACTTGGTTATTCAAGTATGTAATGTTTAAATAAGTCTTATTGACAGTGTATTAAATAGCAAATTTTGGTATCCATTTTGACTGTACACTGTTTATGTTGTGCGGTACACTTCACAGTCGAGGTCCAATAACTGTCTTGTTTTTTTTATACTTGTGAATTTGTCATGTTAAATCCCTGATTCATCAAGGGTTTTTGTCTACTACTATGACATAACCGCACCTGTTTTGGTAAACCTGAAGTTGCTAAAAAAAAGAGACTTAAACATTTATTTTTACCACAAACTTGTCTTGTGTGCTTCCTCTTTAACTGTACAGTGGGCATGTCTTGTGTCTTTGAGTTATTTTAGCTTTTACAAGAGACATTCTCTTGAAGTTACGGGGCAAGGTGAGTAAAACTATATAAAAAAGACTCAAGAACTTGAGCTCTGCCTCTCATTCTCAATAATGCAGTACTAACTTTATATCTGCATGAGAACCTCAATCTGCACCGTACTGGCAGAATTGACATTTTAGGACACGAAAGTAAGGAATTGAAATAACTAAACACTTTTTTTTTTTTTTGCACTTGGTGTATCGCTGTCATAAACTTAAATTACATTTAATTCTATATCACGGGTAAAGATTGCCTGTGTAACACATTTATGGTCTTGTAAGAGACGTAGCCTATTCATCTGTTTGTATCACTAGTGTGACAGTTCATAACCATTTTTCTGCAATGGACTTATTGGACAACGCAGAGATTAAATGTTTTCTTTCTGAAACCTCTTGTGCAGACAACTATTTAAGACTGCATTGCTGTGCTATTGCAGCGTTTGCAGAAACTTTTGCAAACTCATCGATTGACTTATCTTTTTTTTTTTCTTCTCATAAACACGAAGCCGGCCAACACTGCACATTCACTAACTGTGGTTACACGCTATTTGTTGACTCTCGGAATGGAACAAAGGGGCGTCTCTGTTTCATTCTATGAAGTGCAGGAACAACCAAGCTTTCCTGGGACAAATATTTACTTGTGTGCTTCTCTCTCTGCGCGGTGGGGGCAGGGTTAATAAGTTTGTTGTGAAACCTTTTACCTACATTCCCATGCCTGAAAGACCGACAAGTCATAACGCCTTGTGATTGGCTCCCCAAAAATGACTGCCGACCAATCACAAAATAGAATGGCGTTTCTGTACAGCGCTTGGAAAAATAAGTTGCCGGGCAGTTTTGTATTGATATCCTAAATTAATTTTATCTTATTTTTATTTTATTTTTTTAAGTGTGAAGTTAAAATGGACTAAAACAAGGGCAAAAAGTGCTGTGCAGTGTGCATTTTTTTTATTTTATTTTTATTCCAAAAACCTGTTCAAAAGAAAGTTTCTCTAAATCATGAGGTAATCTTCTGTAATTTTTTCATATTTTATAATTACATTTTGAGATTGGAACAAATAGCTATGAGAATAATATTTTTCTGTTATCATTGTCACGTTCAAACTTTCATTCGATTGTTGCATTTCCCAAGGGTATTATCAACTTTTCAATATTGGTCTGACATTGTGAATGTTCAGGAAGTGGTAGAGGACTTACACACTTTGATATAAAGTCAAAAAGATATCATAAATTTAGGTTGTGTGATGAATGATTACAATCAGTCTGACTGAATGAAAAAACAGTGATCATTTTGTTTCCAACCTAAGCATAAAAGCAGCACTTGTTTGCACTTATGTTTAACTAAAATAAGCAATCAAATATACAAGGTTTTGATTAATGACAGAATGATATCCATATTTAATTTTTCTCTGTAAAATGTATAAATAAATCATAAGACGAGTGATATGCCAATTTATTTAAATAAATAAAAAATTAAATTCCATTTTTTTTTTACAGGCACATGGATTTCCGGCACATGGATTTCCGTTATTCATATACTCATGAATAAATCTGAGCATAATCAATGATTGTAGGTGTTGATAACATTGAAGCTTAATGGAGATGATTTCTCACTAGGCCAAATAATAGCACAGCACGCATGAATCATGAATCATGCAGAGAGAAACACTTCAGGCTGCTGACCCAGTTTCCTGCTTGCCTTGTAAAACACAGTGAAGTCAGAAACGTGTTTTAGGATGAGGAAGATGGCGATTTCTTATTGATCTCTCTATCTGCTGTCTTATAACACGATAACTCCTCAATCTACGAACATATGCAATGCTGCATGCATGCAATGTAGCTGCTCATGCTATGAAAAAAACATTACTACCATAAGCAAATGAGCAGTAAGTGTTGCTTAATCCTCTTCAGATTCTCTGTATCTTTCCAAATATCACTTGTGACCCTTAGATAACACACTCTTGCCACTCAACAATGACTTGGAGGGGAGGGATGATGCTCAGTTGCCATGGCGACCACCGGAATGCTCAGGCTGAACCGAGTCAGTTCTAGTGGGGAGAGGGGAAAAAAACATGGTTATGCAATCAGAAGGGAGAAACGATCACCAGGTACAGGAAACAAAGCAGTGAAATGTACCTTCAACTAAATAATGGCCTTTGTTACACCTATCAACAACTGGATTATCCAATGCGTCGTCTTTATACACAACATGCACTTTTCCTGAAATGATTTTGTTTATGGCAACTGCCGACATTATTCATCTGCATCATTGGTGATCAATTGACAAGCAGCGCAACCACTTTTATGCACACTATGGTCGGAGGTTATATAACCGCAATCACGCCATTCTCATCTAAGGCTGTCACACATGTTTTTTTCAGTATGTCTGTTTTAACTACGCATGCATGAGTTTCAGTGAATAGACGTAAATAAACGTATATGAGGTCACATATGGCAGGAGAAAATAATGGAGAAATTTGAACAAAAAGAATGAAAGTGATCATTGGCCAGAGGCTGAATGAACAGAGGAGGTAATGAAGCAAACTGAGGACTGCAGACTGGGTTTGTAGACTGGTTATGGCCAGCTCTTTGACTATGGCTGCCTGTAATCCTGTGAAAAGGCAGCGTGAAATCAGGAGTGGGAGAGGATGGGGTTCTGCTGCAGTTCCTATCTGGCTGGAGGTTCCTGTTGTATGACTTAGCATAAAGCTGCCTTTAATTCCATGTTGAAGGACTTGTGCAGGTGAGAGTGGTTTTGTGCGCACAGAACATTCATGCAGATTAATTACACATAATGCAGATGCATGCACATGATTACATGCTCTAATGAGCTTGTATAACCTATATTATCATCACAGTTGGGGGAGAAAGGACTTTATATTTGCATATTCATTTAAATGCAAATATGTGCATGATATTAAAGAGTTAGTTCACCCGAAAATAAATGAGAGCTTTCTGACCGCCGGCGCAGTATTGGCAACTGATTGGCCAGCTCCTGTGTCAGCATCATACGCATGCATTGTGGTGCTCACATGAACAGCGTCAGCCAATAGTGAGCCGGCATTCTGATGTAGAACCCGGAAGCACTGCACTGTGTTTACTATGTGAACAGCGTAGAATACTGGCATGGAAGAGAAGAAATTGTTTTTGGATTTGTTTGCGCACAAATGAGTATTCTCGTTACTTTATAACATTAAAGTTGAACCACTGAAGTCACATGCACTATTTGAACAATGTTTATACCTTTCTGGGTCTTGAAAGTGATAATAACGTTGCAGTCTATGTGGGGTCAGAGAGCTCTCTGATTTCATCAGAAATATCTTAATTTGTGTTCCGAACATGAATGAAGGTCTTACGGGTTTGGAACGACATGAGGTTGAGTAATTAATGACAGTTTTCATTTTGGGGGGAAAGTTTTGGGGCAATACGTTTTTTTTATGATTATTATTTTTATTTTGAAAGCAATGTATAGGCTACTTTTATTGAGCAAGGACACATTTAATTGATCAAAAGTGGCATTTCATTACAAAAGATTTCTAATTGAAATAAATGTTGTTCTGTATAATAAATATTCGTTAAAGAATCCTGAAAAAAAAAAAAACTTTTCCACAAAATATATTAAGCAGCACAACTTTTTTCAAATTGATAATACTAAGAAATGTTTATTGAGCAGCAAACCAGCATATTAGAATGATGATGCGTTCACGGCATGTCATAATTACAAGATTCCAACTGCTTCCAAAAGCGTTCACGTCCTAGTAGAACTCGTAATTACAACTTGCACACTGGGAATGAACAGCTCTGAGTGGAATTACAGGAATTATGATATAGCATGAACGCAACATGATTTCTGAAGGATCATGTGACACTGAAGAGGAATAGGCCATCACAGGAATAAATTACATTTTAATTACAATATTCAAATTGAAATTGTAATACTGTTTTTACTGTATTTTGGATTAAATAAATGCAGCCTTGGTTAGCATAAGAGACTTTTTTCATAAAATCTTTTGAACAGTGTATGTCTATATTTATATTTCAAATATCTGAAAACTGAAGAGGGCTGACATTTGGGTGCTAAACCGCAAATGCCAACTGTGAAGAACCGTGAAATATTTTGTGTTGAGGATTTTGTGAAAACCCCAGTTATTCTGTAGAGTGCTGGCTTAGACATCTCAAACCCCATTATTGTATTATGTGAAGCCCCTCCAAAGCCCGGAGACTTCCATGTTATGTGAAAAGTCAGAACAACACCCCAGAGGCTGGAGCAACATTTGTGAAGCATCATGAGACATAAATGCCCACAACCACCCAAGCAGCTGCTAGTATCCTTAATTACAGCACTGGTTGCTGGCACCACAGCTGCACTAAAGATGGGGGAAAGCAGTAAGTGTTTTTACTCTGGGTGTGAGTACATTCATAAAAACCTTTTTAATAGCCTAATCAACACCATAAAATTTCACACTCCTCTCTGATTCAGTCCATACTATAGTTCTATTATCTGGATGTTTTCAGAATAACATAGAACTTCTGTACAACGTTTCTGCATGTGCATATGCACATTTTCTTCATGCATGGCATTCCTGGATGACCTATTAAGCCAACATGAACAGGACAGAATTCTATACAACAGGGCATACTTTTCTGGGTATGGTATCCATCAATGCAATGCACTTGTCTTGATCTTCTATTTCCAGTCTGACAAAAGAACCAAGTAATATTACTCAACATTTTTAACATCTCTTTCCTGACTCATTGGGCCCTATCATACACCCAGCGCAATGTGACGCCAGGTGCGATGCAAGTGTTTTTTGCTAGTTTCAGCATGACACAGTTATAATTTTCACATCCAGCACCACATCGTTTAAATTGCAAATGCACTCATGCCCATCTGTTCGCCCATGGGCGACGATTGGACGATGGACTGAAAACGATTGGCGTGTTGCTATTTTGAGGCAGCTGAAAATCAAATTTTGAAAACAACTGCGCCATTGACCAACAAAAACCTGGTCTAAAGTCAATAGCGCAGTATTATTTTTATTTTTTAAAGAGCGTGTTAGTAATATGCGTCTATAGACGCGTGCAAACTCTGCTTATTACACACACAGGGACGCGCAGCAGCACACAAACATTTTTAAATATTAAAAATAAAAGGATTCCTCTCTGGAGAAGCATGTAAATAACAAATCCGCCATGGTGCAAGGGATTGGGAGATGAGACTCTGATTGGTTTATTGCACATTACACCTAAAACACACACATGACTGATTAAAATACCATGTACTACCGTTTTGGACCATGCGCCTGGTGCACCAACCGTTTTTAAACTAGCAAAAGTGGATTCGGACTCGACCGAAGTGCACCTGCGCCATGCGCTTCAGACCATGCGCTCAGATCATTAAAGGGATAGTTCACCCAAAAATGAAAATTCTGTCATCATTTACTCACCCTCAAGTTGTTCCAAACCTGTATGAGTTTCTTTGTTCTGCTGAACATAAAAGAAGATATTTTGAAGAATGTTTGTAACCAAGCAGATAGAGCAACCATTGGCTACCATAGTAGGGGAAAAAATACTGGTTGCTCTATCTGCTTTTGGGTGAACTATCCCTTTAATAGGCCCAAAAAATCTGATTGGACTGTCAAATATTGACACTTTTACACAAATGCAAGATAAGTGTTTATATTCTTTCAAGATTCACTCAATGAAATAAACATGAAATAAGATGAGGCCATGTGACAACAGCATAGCATTTTGCTTGAAGGGTTGCATAATTCTAGACTAATCTAGTAGACTAAGCAGTGTACAGTATATACTGTGCAGTATTTAGTATAGTAAGTTAGTATTGCATTCCAAACTTAGCCACTTCCTTTCAGCACAAGTGTGTGATTCGGTTGGCTGGTTGTGATTGGTTTGCTCCACAGATCCTCTTAGCCCTCAGACTCTCACCTGTCAAGTGCTCAGCTCAAGTCTCTCTTTATGACACAGTGACACAGTTTTCCCCCTCATACATACAGTAGCAACATGAGCTGTTATTCTAACAGTAGAGCGCTCATACATTCTTTGTGGAGGTTTTTTGTATTGATGAAAGGGGACAGCACAACTCAAGTCAATTGAAACAGCCAAGTCAGAATATAACATTGTGTTCTGGCAAATGTTGTGAACACTTCAGGCATGTTTTTTCAGCTTCACATACACATTGAGCCATTGTTTCCCACTTCTAGAGCATGTGTTGTATGTACACGACGGACCAAACATTTGGGGTCAGTGAGATTTGTGGTCAGTGAGTTTTTTAATCAGCAAGGATGCATTAAATAAAACAAATGGGATAATAATGTAATTTATAATGTTACAGAATATTTCTATATTTTAAAGTCCCTCTGCAGTCAATCATTTTATCATTTAAAACTCATTTTTGATCACCAAAATAACATATTGAAATGCTTTTTCCTGTGTAAAACTCTGACAACTTTACTGTAGTAAATGCTGCACAAAGGTATCGCTCTTTGCAATGTCTTTACAACACATAACGGTAATTAATATGATTAGCCTTTTGCTTGACTAAGTGACTACGTTATTAAACAGCTAATAATGTGTTGCTAATGTTACAGAAACCTGGGGCCGGATTCACAAAACATTCTTAAGAATTAAATTATTCTTAACTGCCAATTTCTTCTTATTTTCTAACTTTAGAAAAAATATATGAATATTTTGTATTCCCAAAAACTTATCTTTTTTCTTATGATTGTTCTTAAGATAAAATTTAAGAAGTATTCATATTCACGAAAATAATGTTCTTTAAAATCATCTTAAATAACTTCTTAAAGTTAGGATAACCTCCAATACCAATTCTACTGTTAATGTGTTACAAATTGTAGTTTAAAGACATTTTCAGGCGAGAATGTACTTATTTAAAGATTAAATCTGTGGTTTATTTATAAAGAGAGCGCCTATTTTACAATTTTATCTGTCGTTTTTGGAGTTGTGAGATCCAGGCGATCAGCGGGTGCTCAGCGCTTGTTAACCCCGGCGAGAGCAGTCTTACAAGGAGGATAGTCCTTTGACGTCCTTTTGGCCTCTGACGTCTCTGAGATATGATTCGACTTGTGTCGATCTAACGGCTTTGGTACCCGAGCAGCGTTCTTGATAAACGGCTAGGCTCTTATAAAATAACGATTTTACAGACACATTAATGGCATGACATTGAGTGATTTACTCCCGAAAATATTCTGCACACTTATTATGATATCTACGGTAATCTGCAGGAAGCACAAAACAACGAGCTTTGAGGTGTTTTTCATTCAGCGAGTGTTCAGTAATACCTTTCAATAAAATAACACCTTTTATTTTCGTCTTAAGTAAAAAATTAAGATGTTCTTAAGAAAATATTTGAGAACTTCTTAAGAATTTTTCAGAAATTGCACTTAGGAACATTCTTACGAACTTGAGATCAAGAACGCTGCTCAGGTACCAAAGATCGGCCGTTAGATCGACACAAGACGAACCATATCTCAGAGACGTCAGAGGCCGTGGCAGACGGCAGAAGGACTAGCCGAGGTAAGGCTACTCTTGCCGGGGTTAACAAGCGCTGAGCACCCGCTGATCGCCTGGATCTCACAACTCCGAAAATGACAGATAAAATTGTAAAATAGGCGCTCTCTTTATGAATAAACCACAGATTTAATCTTTAAATAAGTACATTCTTGCCTAAAAAAGTCTTAAAACTACAATTTGTGACACATTAACAGTAGAATTGGTATTTAAGATAGGATGGAGGTTATCCTAACTTTAAGAAGTTATTTACGATGATTTTATAGAACATTATTTTCGTGAATATGAATACTTCTTCAATTTTATCTTAAAGGGGCTATATGCGTTTTTCTGAAATTTAAACTCGCGACTGACACCTGTGGCCAAAAAACAGAACTGATCTTCATTTCTGCTCGCTCTCGCAGCGCGCGCTCGTACGTGTACACTTCACAAGTCATCTGCTGCAAGGAGGTCAACATTATGTTTACAGAGGTAAGAACAGTCAAATACATATAATGTTATAATGATAATGAGATAAGTGTTCTCTTATCAAAACGTCAAACGTGTAGCTGACAAACTACACAAAAAATTAATACATTAAATAAATAAATAAACCCATTTCGCCATTGGCATACACGCTGATGAAGGGCGCACAGACCGAAACTTTCGTAGAATATTAAAAACACAAATCTGAGCACTGTCCTTGACGACTGAGCACTGTGTTGACCACTTATTATACACAAGTAGCTTACTATCACCAAGTATGAAAGACACATATACATAATACTATTTAGCAATATTTATTGACTACATGTCTTATGTGAAATAAAATGCATCACACTTTACATCTTCATTTACCTCTTATTTTTTGTTAAGATATAGAAACAACAAACAATATAATGTAGCTTTACATGGCTATATAATAAATAATCCATCAGTTTTATATAGCGCTTTTCTAGACACCCAAAAAGACTTTACATTACTGATGCACTATTCATATTTATTTTTGTTTATATATATATATATATATATATGCGAAGTCAAATGCGAAGCCGATGTTCACTCTAGTCCTTGCAATGCGCCGGTCTCTCTCAATCTTCGACCTTTTTTGGCCACTTGTCAGGGGTTTAACTTTTTTAGTCTTCTGTGGAGTTACTGTTGGTGTCCGAGTTGTCCTGGGTCTCTTCTGTGTATTCGTTAAATCCATTGCACTGCTTGCGAGTGTAGGCTACTTTCTGACTAGCGGTGGTAGCAGAGTGATCTGAAACGTTTAACATGAACGCGCTTGACGTCACATCCGCAGACAGCGCGGGAAAAGACGACCCGTCAGAAAATATGAAAAATAGGATACAGGCTTATAGGTGCACCCACTGTGAGCGGACAAGGTGTCAGTATGCTCATCAGGAGATGTTTGAGTCATAAATGGTAAAATAAAAAGGCTATAGTTACGTTTATTTTGGGGAAAAAGTTGCATATAGCCCCTTTAAGAACAATCATAAGAAAAAATATAAAAAACAATCAAAGTTTTTGGGAATAAAAAATATTCTTATTTTTTTTTCTTAAGTTAGAAAATAAGAAGAAATTGGCAGTTAAGAATCATTTCATTCTTAGGAACTGGTTCCTGTTCGCCATCTCAGTCTGCCTTCTAAAAATCAGCATCCTTAATGCTTAGAACATCATAGAATGTCAGTGGAGAAAAGCATATAGCTCATCATAACATTATACATCATATACATAATTCACCCGCTTAAATTGCTAAATGTACCCGATTTTCATATCAACAGAAAAATATACCTGGCTTCTCTTGAGAAGCACATCATAATTAATGATGTGCTAAAGACATGACAGGATTGGTAGGCTAGTTTGCGACGTAAGAAACATCAGCGATTTCAATATAAACAACATTAAAAACTTGATTTTCACCACAGGGGGGGGGGGGGGTCTTTAAGAATTCTGAAGAGAAAAAATATATCACAGTCTCCACCGAAATGTTAAGCAAGGCAACCAAAAAAAGGTTAAACCAAAAACGGGCAACCAAACCAAAACACCCCAAAACTTTTGAATAGCAGTCTATATATGAGGTCAAGAGGGCAATGAAGTTTGTCAGTTTTATCCCGAGTCATACAAAGGTATAAATTCATGGATTCTTTTAAATACCATGGAATGCAGACAGCCGGATGACATTTGACCTGTGGTCTTCTGGTATGGTTTGATAATACTAAAACCAAGATAGGGATACCTCTTTGACTATCAGTCTTCTCTCATTTCCTCAATGCCACCTTCGGCAAACAGGACATCATTATCATTAGTTTCGATGGAGTATATGATGAGAAGCAAAAAGGAAATCAATGAAATCAAGTGGAAGAATAAAAACAAGTCTGCGTCTTGCACACAAGTGAACAGGCCTCGGTTCTGTTAAGGAACATCGGCACTATATTAAGGGTCAGACGCTTCGGTTGCAAGAATGAAGAAAAAAGCGCTGGCACTGAGGAACAATGCACTTCCTGCTAATCACATGCTCAGTCTCAGAGCTCACACCCCTCCCTTTTTTGTAAACCCTGCCCTTAAAGTTAAAACAGCACAGTCTCCAGAGCACCTCCCAACAAGGGTTCACTTTAAGAGAAAGGTATTTTTTACTTTGTGTTGTACAAAATGTTCTGGCCTTGAAAGAAGCATAGTAGACTAAAACAAGTAAAAAAAAAAAAAAAGACTATTCCATGATGACGGCAGAAGGAAAACGTTTATTCACATTCTATTATAATATATAAGCATAACCCATCTAAGAAAAATATGTTTGGTAACAATTTACTTAAAGGCTTTATGTATAATTCATTATAAAAGTATTATTAATGCAACAATTATGCCTTGTAATGCACCTTATAATGCATTGTATGATCTAATGAACAATATAATACATTATCATACACCTTTAGAAAGTATAATGCATTAAAACACGACAAACAAACAATTTCAGATGTTACATGGAATCTGTGAATCTTATAATACATTTGAACTTAGGTTACAATTAATTATACATTGTTAGATTACTTCATTTTATATATATATATATATATATATATATATATATATATATACAGTAGGAAATGTACAAAATATCTTTATGGAACATGATCTTTACTTGATATCCTAATGTTTTTTGGCATAAAAGAAAAATCGATAATTTTGACCCATACAATGTATTGTTGGCTATTGCCATAAATATAGCCTACCAGTGTGACTAATGACTGGTTTTGTGGTCCAGGGTCACATAAGTACATTTCTGAAATTCATAACTTGGACACAGTTACCTCTGATTCACTCTAAATTCACTCTTAATTGCTCCCATGAAGGTTCATTGTGTAAATTTTAGCAGCATCTAGTTGCGAGGTTGTGAATTGCAATCCCCCACAGCTCACGACTCCCTATTGAAGCACAGAAACTACGGTGGCCGACACAGGACAAACATATTGTCAACTGAGACAGCAGAGAGTAGGCAACGCTCTATAGAGCAGTTTGTCCGTTTAAGGCTACTGTAGAAACAGGACGGTGCAAAATGGCGACTTCACTGTAAGGGGACCCACGGTGTATGTAGATCGAAATGGCTCATTCTAAGGTAATAAAAACATAACAGTTCATTATGTCAGGTCTTTTTACACCACTGAAAACATAGTTATGTATATTATATTGCATTTCTGTTAATAGAACCTCACTGCACCTACTTTTTGAGAACATTATAAAACTCCAGATAACTTTGAACTAAGAGCCTTGTAGCAACAAACATTAGCTAAAATTCTGAGAACGTTCCCTTTTTAAAAGCTGAGAATAGACAATGATGCATGTGTCTTGCTGTTTGTACTCAACTGCATGCAATGAATAGATTGAATAGAATACAAACCTCCCATTCCCTTCTGTGTTTTGTCTTTACGCCCTCTTCTATCCTCTAAATCCTGAATACCCTCCTAAACCAATTACAATAGAGAGCGCCAACATTACACGCAAACTATTTTGCATACCACTCTAGGTATTAAGTTACAAAAAAAAACAACCAAAAGCAGAAGAACAGCATGTTCTCAAATGTGCAAGTATATCCTTGCCTAAGCTCTTACGCTCTTCCAGTGTACCAATAACAAAAGGCTGGCTCATAATGCTGAAATGATGGGTAGAGGCATGACTTTGACACCTAAGACATGAAAACTGGTTTGTCCCATTGAACTTTGACTAGATTTTCTAGGTATAATTATACTGATTGTTCTTAACTTGCATGCTCAAGCTTGAGAACTTGTATCTTTGCTGTATAGCTCATAGATTCTTGTAAGGGTGACAACATTTTAATCTCCTTTCACAACATGGCTGAGAGTAAATAATATTAATATTTTATTTACTTATTCAGGAGTATTTCTTTCAATAGGCCAACAGCGTGAAACGGCTTGTGATACCTCTCAAGGTTAATTGGTATCATCAAATTGTTATAGGTCACATATTGTGATAAAAAAGATGACAGTGATGTGCCATTAAGCTGTAAACAACAGTTTAACAAGTAGCTAAATGCTCACACATGTTTAAGTGTGTGAATTAGCAAAGGATTGTTTGTTTTTCAAAAATTAGATCAATTTACTTTATCTAATTACTTCATTATAATTTTAAACCTTATGCTGCCTTCACATGCGATCGGAATAATCGTAAACACTAGTTTCCTAGTGAAAAAAACGCCCTCTAAGGCAGGGGTTTTCAAACTTTTTGTGTGTGTGGACCACTAGTTGTAGTCAAGAAATTTCGCGGACCACCTCATAATATACATAATAAAATATATGTCTACACACAGACCTACCTGAATTAATCCGCACCTCTAAATAGGCTTACTAGCACTAAAACTATAACTGGTCATCACATCAGTACAACAGGCTTGTTAAAAGAAAGTTTACTGTATACAACGACTGCCATTTTATTTTATTTATTTACTCAAGTGCATAATCGGGTTCATTTAAACAACAGGCTTATTTTGCAATGGAGTATGAAATCTATACAGTAATAAGAACACTTGGATATAGTCAACATTTCAAAACCTTTGGCAAATTTAGGGGATTATTAGAGTTATTATTTAAAGTTTACAAGTCCTCAGAAAGTGAGGCACTGAACTTGAACGTCACGGCCGAGCGCCACTAGCCTATTTTAGTAATCACACAATAACTTGACAATTTAATTTAAATGTTATATCAATATAGGCCTACGTATTATTTTAAATTTTTATTTTTATGGGAATTTCCTGGTAAAATGAAGGTAAATAAATAATTTTTTTCCTTTCCACGGCCCACCTGCCTACCCTCACAGACCACTAGTGGTCCGCGGACCACAGTTTGGGAATGGCTGCTCTAAGGTAAACATTTAAATGCGTTGAGCTCATAATTACAATTTAAAGGGATAGTTCACCCAAAAATTTTAATTAACCCATGATTTACTCACCCTCAAGCCATCCTATGTGTATATGAAATTCTTCTTTCAGATGAATAAAATTGGAGTCATATTAAAAAATATGACTCTTCCATGGCAGTGAATGGCTGTTTCTGTTTTTGTCTCGTGCTTCATGTGACTCACGTTCCAGCGTATGACGTTCTGTTTTGAACTGTTATCCAAGTTTTGTTTTGCTCTATTATCTGCGCTTCCGCGTTCGTCACCGGAACTTACACTACACATGCGTCCTACGTCACACTCTGTAATGCCAGTCTCTTGTGAAGCGTGTACGAAAGTTAGCGGAAGTTAGAGATTACAGTTTGTAAAGTTTTAAATATATTTTCCTTACACAAATGCATCACTTCGCTTCAGAAGGCCTTAATTAACCCCCCGGAGCCGTGTGGATCTCTTTTATGATGGATAGATGCACTTTTAATGGACTTCAAAACAGAATCAGCCATTCACTGCTTTGAAACTTTGAAGAGCCAGGATATTTTTTAATATAACGCCGAATGTATTCGTCTGAAAGAAGAATGGCATATACACCTGGCACCTGGCATATACACCATGACTTGAGGGTGAGTAAATCATGGGGTAATTTTCATTTTTGGGTGAACTATCCCTTTAAAATAGTAAAAGTTATTGTCAGAGATTCCTGTGATTCAGAGATTCATTCATTCAGCTAGTTAGTGTTTGGATTAAAAGTTAACCTTACTATTTGTATGGTTAAAACAAGAAACACAATTTGCCAACAGGGTGAGACAAATCAAAGATATATTCTCTGAAAATGTCTTAATATGTATTATTTTAAGCACATAGATGTTTTTACTTCAAACAAAAGTACTAAGAAAATCAACCTCATGCTCAAAAGGTTTGTAAATATGATCTATACTCTAATAAAGTACATAGGCTTGAAAAATGTACTTAAGAAGAGTAAAAATACTTCACTAACTGTCCGCCTTAGATTACGTGATTGCATATTACTCACACAATGGAAGTAAATCATTAATGAATTATTGATCATCAGTCAATTCTTCTTTCACAAAAAGTCTTCACAAAATGTTCACAAAAGTCTTCTAGTTTTGTGGAATTGCACACACATACCAGCCACTAGTCTGGTGGCTATAATTACATGGAACATTGAGAGGCCACAAAGCATTTGACCACTGGATTTACCGAAATCAATTTCTCAACATTGCAACACTGAATATTGAACTCCTAATGAACACATTAAATATTATTGGAATTATTACTCAGTGAGTCATTTAGTCATGTATTACTTTCTTTGGAAAGCTTTTGTCATTCAAAAACTTTATAAAAATATTTTAATTTGACATTTTTCTGATTTATTGAATTATTAGCTTAATTCCCAGTTTGGGAAACCCTGATGTAATGATTTAATGCACTTAATGTTGTTCATAAAAAAGAATGGGATTTATTTTCTGCCTATATTTTTTTTTTTTCTAAAGAAAAACATGATAAAGTACATACTTGAAAAATTTAAAGCAAAAATACTTCACTACTGTCCACCTCTGTAACTGTTGTCACTACATATAATCTGGATTACATATAATCAGTTACTACCCAGAGCTAAATTTATCATTGTAAAATGATTCACTCTGTTTTCGAAAATTCTAACCCCATATCTCATATAACGGTCATATTATTTTGTATGATTCCATTTCCATTTTCGTTATATATATAATATCTTAGTATAAAACTTCACCTCTTAAACCCTACAAACCTCAAACTGCTTTGAGTGCAGTTCCAGTAGCTGTACAGTTTGTTTGTGGTAAGACAAATTAGTCTGTCGCCAGGTTACAATAATCTCCATGCAGAGGAAAATACCACGTCTTTACCCTTGAGAAAGCATAACCTGTGTGTTGCCACGATACGTGAATATATCTTGCTATACAAATAGACCGAATGTAACGGGGCAATTATTGTATGTATGGTGTTCCTGATAAAGGCATATGGCTATAAAAGACAGAACCACCATCACAGGTCTCTGTGATGTTAGATATAGCTCAATTTCGTCCTTCAGTGCAAGTCTACAGGATTTTTTCACTGTGATTTAAAGCATGCAATGACAAAAACATGAAATACATTCTAATCCTGCATCATTTTTGGCAGCAGTGCTTCTATCTCTATTTTTCATTCATTTATTTGTAATGAGACAAAGCAAAAGCTGCCATTTTGATTGATACACCAAGAAAATGTCTCCATGGACTCTTTCACCTTCGGTTTATTTGCATATCGTTAGCCTCATAGCATAATTGCCTAAGTCCATAAACATTGAAATATGATCTGGGCAATTATGCTATGAGGCTAACGATATGACAGCTGACTCAGCCGTTTAACCAGACATGGTATCAAACAGCACGTGAATGGTGCTGATGGTCCCAACGTGGAACTTTTCACTGGCACGTGAAGGCATGGTTGTTTACCTCAAATATGCCAAATCTAAGTTGGCAGGCTGCAATCATTAAAAACAGATCTAGAACACTGATAATCAAAAACTCTGTGCCCATTTTAAATAGCACCATCTGGTGGCGGGACAGTGACATGACACATGTGGAAATTACATAAATTTTACTAATGTAAAAATGATTTGGTAATCATGTCGATCTGTCAAACAGGTAAAGATACTGTATTACAGTAGCTTACATCCGTGGTAGTCATCAGAAGTGGAGTGAGACATGATAAGGAGAGTGATCACATGACGTCTGCTTATGAGAGAGCACACTCACGACAGCCCTCCTGACCTGAGATTATGCCAGCTTTACTACATTTACCAGATAAGATGTCCCGTTCATGCAGGTGCTGAACTGTCCCACTCTACCTGGTACTCATTAAAAGGAGCTGCAAAATGAACTTGGGCCATGTGACACTGAATGATGCTGAAAATTCAGCTTTGCCATCACAGGAATAAATTATATTTTAAAACATGTTAAAATAGAAAATGGATATTTTTCTCTACACAAAAGCCAATTTACTGAAATGCTAATAAACGTATAATTTTTCTGAGACTAAAATGTATATAGCCTACGCTGCTCCTAGCTTTAACTCTAGAACCACCAAATTTGGCTCAGACCTTCAGACCATAGTTGCCAAGTCAGCGTATAACAAGCGACTTTGGGCTTCTTTTTTTGGCAAGTCGCGTTAAAAAATCACGAGTCACGCGTTTTTTTGAGCTTATTTTTAAAAATGTGGTTGCTTGTTAGGAAAATATAATAAGCGTTTCTTTACATTTATGGTCACTGTTTTGTCCAATACATTGGCTTACACACAATAGCCATTCAGTGCAATGATCCATCCATCCATCCATACATCCATCTTCTTCCGCTTTATCCGGGGCCGGGTCGCGGGGGCAGCAGTCTAAGCAGAGATGCCCAGACTTCCCTCTCCCTAGACACTTCCTCTAGCTCTTCCGGGGGGACACCAAGGTGTTCCCAGGCCAGCCGGGAGACATAGTCCCTCCAGCGTGTCCTTGGTCTTCCCCGGGGCCTCCTCCCGGTTGGACATGCCCGAAACACCTTCCCGGGAAGGCGTTCAGGAGGCATCCGGAACAGATGCCCGAGCCACCTCAGCTGTCCCATCTCGATGTGGAGGAGCAGCGGCTCTACTCCGAGTTCCTCCCGAGTGACTGAGCTTCTCACCCTATCTCTAAGGGAGCGCCCAGCCACCCTGCAGAGAAAGCTCATTTCGGCCGCCTGTATCCGGGATCTTGTCCTTTCGGAAAGCTCATGGCCATAGGTGAGAGTAGGAACGTAGATTGACTGGTAAATCGAGAGCTTCGCCTTACGGCTTAGCTCTTTCTTCACCACGACAGACCGGTACATCGACCGCATTACTGCAGAAGCTGCACCGATCCGTCTGTCAATCTCCCGTTCCATCCTCCCCTCACTCGTGAACAAGACCCCTAGATACTTGAACTCCTCTACTTGAGGCAGGAACTCTCCACCAACCTGAAGTGGGCAAGCCACCCTTTTCCGACTGAGGACCATGGCCTCGGATTTGGAGGTGCTGATCCCCATCCCAGCCGCTTCACACTCGGCTGCAAACCATCCCAGTGCATGCTGATGGTCCTGGTTAGAAGGGGCCAACACGACAACGTCATCCGCAAAGAGCAGAGACGAAACCGTGTGGTCCCCAAACCTGACACCCTCCGGCCCTTGGCTGCGCCTAGAAATTCTGTCCATAAAAATTATGAACAGAACCGGCGACAAAGGGCAGCCCTGCCGGAGTCCAACATGCACCAGGAACAAGTCTGACTTACTGCCGGCAATGCGGACCAAACTCCTGCTTCTGTCATACAGGGACCGGACAGCCCTCAGCAAAGGACCCCAGACCCCATATTCCCCGAGCACCCTCCACAGGACGCCGCGAGGGACCTTCTCCAAATCCACAAAACAAATGTGGACTGGTTGGGCAAACTCCCATGAACCCTCCAGCACCCTGTAGAGGGTATAGAGCTGGTCCAGTGTTCCACGACCAGGACGAAAACCACACTGTTCCTCCTGAATCCGAGGTTCAGTGCAATGATACAAGTGTTAATATTTCGTCCTCATACATCCCTCTTTCTCCCCCTCATTGAAGAAAAATCGCGTGCAACGTGCAGGCATGTGATGCTATAAATGCACGTAATGATAGTTAGTAGACGTAAATAAACGCATACATTTTTACAAACAATGCCCCCGGCAGAGATGTACAGAGATGGAGAGGAAACGGGGAGGAGAGGCACCTAATTTAATAAAAAAATATATAAATTTTTATAATGTATTTATCATTACAGGCTATTATTAAAAAAAAAAAAAAAAAAAAAAAAAAAGTATACTAATAATAACAGTAGGTATGGTTAGAATTTATTTTATGGTTAGAATTTATATTGCAGCGCTCCCTTGCTTATTGCCTGTGTCCCAATGTGCATAGCCTACTATCCGTCCTAAATAGTGTGTTACATTAGTCATTTTTTTAATACTATTTAGGACAGATAGTATATGCACATTGAGATGCAGGGCTTTTTCACGGTTTGCAGTGTGTGTGTGTGTGTGTGCGTGTGTGTGTGTGTGCGTGTGTGTGTGTGTGTGTGTGTGTGTGTGTGTGTGTGTGTGTGTGTGTGTGTGTGTGTGTGTGTGTGTGTGTGTGTGTGTGTGTGTGTGTGTGTGTGTGTGTGTGTGTGTGTGTGTGTGTGTGTGTGTGTTCACTCACTGCTCCTAATATGTGTGCACTAACTCCGACTATGGGTTACCATAATTTGGCCTTCATGTCACTTTTTCCATCTCCAAACCTCCTCTGTCCACAGCTGATCGGAGGATATTGTGTGCCCTTTATTGCAATTTGATGATTTTTTGTAAAATCACATCTGTTTTTGCTTTTCAAACTCCGAGAGGTTTCAGTTTAATGTTGCAGGCTCATTTATTGATAAAAAATAATTGATCATAAATTATATTGATGACAATAAATAATATAATAATATTGGGCTTGTTTTTGAAGCTGCGGTTACTTATTTGTCTCGCGAGAGTTGGCAACACTGCTTCAGACTGTTCTGACTCGGATTGCTATATCCTTTCAAATTGATCCAAGTTATGTTTTTTGTTTTTTTTCCTTTCTAAAAATTACAATTTAAACTCTGAAAAATCCCATAGACATTCATTGACGGTATGTTTAAATGAGCCAAGTCTGTTCGAACTAAATTAAAATGTACACTGCCAGAAGCCCATTAGACTCAATTAAACTGCCATCGAGACTAACACACTGACATTCTATGTGCTAAAACAGGTTAAATCAAGTTAGCAAAATGTTAAATCATGCTAGAAACATGTTTAATCATGTTATCAGCATATTAATCATGCTAGCAACATGTTAGCATTGTGTGAATCGTGCTAGCAACATACTAAATCGTCTTAGCAACATGCTAGCAATGTGCTCAATTATGCTAAAAACGTGTTAAATCATGCTAGCAAAATGGTTATCATGCTAACAACATTTTAAATCATGCTAGCAATGTGTTAAAGCATGCTAGCAATGTGTTAAATCATGTTAACTTGTTAAATCATGTTAGCAACATGCTAAATCATACTAGCGACATGCTAAATGTTGTCTGATAGACCTGTAGGCCTACTGCCTTCAAAACATTCAAACTTTAACCTACTTCAAACTGAAAACCTTTTTCAAACTTTCTTGTCAGGCTTTCTCAAGCCAACTTTTTTTTAAACTTAGTTTTCTCATTTTTTACTGTCTTTTTTAATCAAATGCATACAGTCTTGATGAGAGACATCTTCCAAAAATATTTTTAAAATATTACCATGCCCAAACTTTTGTACAGTAGTGTAACTCTACATAAATATATCAACAAAAAATATTACTATAGGCCTAATAGGCCTACTAATATAAAATATTTATAAATGTATAAAGGTAATATATTACATCATAAATGTAGGTCACAAGTTCTGAAGTGCATTTATAAGCCAACATTACTTAGTACATGGGGATTGCTGTGCTTTATGATACTTAAAATACCCCCACAAGAAGATTAAACCACTACTTTGTTAGGTCATAAAAAGAAACAGTTTGTGACCCAAAGCTTGTGCAGCCAACCTGCCCTCTGCCTCCCCTTTTGTGATTAAAGGTTGACTAGATATCTGAAGGAGGGTGCCAGCTGAACTCGGACAGTGCCTTGCGTCTGCTGCTCTTGTGCTAATCCCTGTAAATCCTTTATTTTCCTCAGAACAGAGTGTATGGATTTACACGTCTAAATGACAAACAACTGAACTAGGCTGAGGACAGTGTGAAGAAAAACTGTTGCGCTCATGAAGATTGTCATGTCTGGAATCAACCGTCTAATCCTGAGCAAATAATCAAAAACCAGTGATGCACGAAAGACAAAGAGTGACGCAAGTGTCCACAAGTGTTGCGTCTTTTGGGCGGGGACAGCTGATGAACATTTGTGTCAGTCTGAAATCAGACTCTGTACTTTTGTACATAATCTGTACACTCTGGGTCCACTGCTATATGTATATGGTATAAGTATAGTGTGGCCACCCTTATAATTTTATCCCAGGCCTTGTGAATTCAAATGATGGCCCTGCCTTGTCTAAACTGATTTTCCAGTTTGAGCCATGCAGTCACACACATGGAAAATGTTTGCATGAAATTCTTCAGAAATCTGTTTTCATTTACCCTTCTATTACGGTAATATGAGAATAAGAGAGGTCTGAATGATTGTGCTATATGCACTGAAAAACAAGTATAAATAGAGCATGAATAGCATTTACAATTATATTACAGTTTTATTGTCAGATAATGTAATATTACATAAATAAAAGGTAACTTAAGTGTATTTAAAAGGAGAATACTTTTGTTTCTTAACACACTTTTACATTACTGTTACTTTTGAAACCATAGTGTTAATAATTTTTTGTGGTTTTAGAACACTTATTTTGATATGTTGATTAGCATAAAGCACATATAAAGTACTTGATTATAATTGTAACTGTATGTACATTTAATGTCAATATATTTTAAGAGTACTAAATTGTAACTTCATCATTTTGAATGTGCAATTGCAAATATATTTAAATACATGATGTTCAATAAATGACATTAAAGTATATTTAAAGTTAGTGTGCCATAAATGCTTATCAGTACATTCAGCAGTAAACTTGAACCATCAAAATTTGTATGATTAATAAGTTATGACAGCATGTGTTTTTACATTGCTTTAACTAATTTTTATCTCAAAATGTTCAACTTTTTTTTATAAGTTATACAAGATTCAACTCATTGAGCCGCAGGTTAATAACGCTTCGAAGCTTCATGATGCCGTGTTTTGAAATCGGTCATCACTATACAAGTCGTTATTCAGGGGTTTTTTTGCGCACAAAAACTATTATCGTCGCTTTATAAAGTTATTGAGGAACAACTGTAGTGAGATGGACTTTGTAACGACGTCTTTAGAACCTTTTATGGATCTTGAGAGTGTACAGTGCATTGTGCCAATGGAGGCCTTTCTGAGCCATCGGATTTCAACTAAAATATCTTCATTTGTGATCTGAAGATGGTCTTACGGGTGTCGAACGACATGAGGGTAAGTAATTAATTACAGAATTTTTATTTTTGGGTAAACTAACCCTTTAACATAATTTAAGTTGAAATAACTTAAACATCCAAGTTGATTGTACTTAAAAATTTAAGGCAGCAACTTTTTTTTCAGTGATATTTCAAAGACAATGGAAGTAGTTATGAAATTACAAATAAAGATGTATTTAAGCACTCTAAAGTTCAGTTACTTGTTTTTAAAGGGGTGATGAATTGAGAAATCAACTTTACATTAAGCCTTTGATATATAAAGTTAATTTCGTGATATAAGAATATCCTGTAAGTTTCGGAGCTGAAAACATCCTTGTTAGTCAAAGAAAAGGCCCAGCAAACGATCGATCTCAGAATATGTCGACCCTTGACGTCATCCTATGCTGAAACGCCGCCTCAACATATAAATATGTATGCCTGATTCTGTAGCCCCGCCCACCGACTCGTGGAGCTAAACGGATCGCGCTATCGAGCAATAAAGATGCCGAAGATTGCAAGATATTGCGCTGTGCCTGGTTGTGGAAGAACACAGTCGCTGCATAAGCTTCCTTCGGATTCTAATATTGGAAATGTGTGGTTGAACTTTATTTTTAATGAATATCCAGCTCACATGGGGAAGACATTGCATGTATGTTCATTTAACCACTGATTCGTTTGTAAACAAGAGACTGGATTTGCAGACAGGATGAGATTACATGAATGAATGAAGCAACAATAATGTGAGTAAAAATGTTTTTATATGTGATAGTATTGCATTGTTACAGATCAGATACAATGTTACATTGTGTACATGTCTAACTAAACATAACTTACCACTGTCACAGGGCTCGCAAAGCCCAACGTCCAGGGGCTATGTGTTTTCCAGACGGGCTACCAATACATATAATCTCAAATCGTGAAATAACATTCCTTTCTTGATGTGCATTGTTCACTCTCTTGACTTGATTTTGAAGGAAAAATACAACCGCGGAAGTTTTGATCATGCTGTCTGCAACGTACTTGGCGCGCGCGTATTTCCACTGATCGGGCGGGCCAAGTAATATAAAATAGCATTCATATTAATTGCGGGCGGATGAGAGATAAATCATTGTGTTTTGTAAAGACACGCTTTCAAAACAATGCCTCACGCGCAGTCATGGGGGAGCCAAAGCTCATTAAATATTCAAAGCTTATCCAATCATAGCAGTGGGCATTTACTTCCAAGTCTTCAGTGCGGCACGCCCATAAAAACCGAGCATGCCTTGAGAGAGGCTCAAAACCAGGGTAGAAAATAGTCTATTACTTATTCATTATGATGTTTTTGAATGTAAAAACCATGCGAACGTCACAAGTAGACCTCAGATAACAGTATAAAAAAAATGTAAACGCCAGTTCATCACAACTTTAATATAAGTGTCCAAAACCATTTGCACTTAAGTAAATTCTTTTAAAGTATATTATTTATGTAATACATCTAGTTAAAAGAATGCTAAATTGTAGCCTTATTATTATTCTTCACACAAGAGTGTGCAACAAAATGCACAAATGATATTTTAATCAGTGTACATGTCCTAACAAGAATATCTTTTAAATGAAGAAACACGATTGACGTCAGTGCCAGACATAATGTTAGTGAAGTAAAGCTGCAGAGATAAATAGAATAAACTCAAGTGATGAAGTTCACTGGCTTAGGGTCAAGTCTTAGACAATAGTTATGTGACAAACAAGTTACCACATGTAAAATAAAAATATTATTTAATGCTATTTGAACACTTAAGCATTTGCAGTTTAAACAAAAGAAAAAGAAGCCATGACAGGCATATGAGTGGCTTTTAGATGACTTATTTGGAAAAACATGAATTCCTATAAAATTGCTCACTATAAAATCAACAAAAAATTAACCAGTTTAGTATGACTCAACTCTTATCCCAGTCATGTGGCTCATCCAAACTGTTGTATATTTTATTGTTTCTGCAAGTAATGTCAGGCCAATTTTGAGCCACACTCAACGTGATGTCACTATATGTGATCCCTTATCAGTCTGAGCTTCACAACAGTCAAAGTGCTTCATAAACTGTTGTTTTCTTTCTCTTTCAGCTCAAAGTTTTGCTGCGATTCAGCTTAAAAACGAGTCAGATGGTGGTATAAAATATATTGTTACAATGTTTCATTGATGGAGGGTGTACAAAAGGCAGTGCAAGAACATACTGAAATTCCTCCTATGTGAGACCCACAAAAAGTACAAATCAGGAACTGTCTGTTTCCATCAGCACAGGAAAAGAGAGAAATGCTGAAATTAGCCTAAATTCAAAGTCTTTTGTCCTGACTGAGGAAGGATATTAAGTTCTGCTGATCAGCTAAACAGGTCAAGCTTTCAGAATGGAAAAAAAGAGTTAGGTGCTTTCTCAAATAATACATTTTTCTTTTGTCAAAACATTTATAAGTGCACTGTTTACTCCATTAAACAAGTGATTTTTCAGTTCAATAAGCTGAATTTGGGTGACATTTTAAATTTGGACTATATATATATATATATATATATATATATATATATATATATATATATATATATATATATATATATATATATATATATATATATATATATATATATATATATATGTATGTATGTATTTATACCTCTTACTGTGCAATTTCAAACTTAATACATATTACGCCTTTACAAATGTAACAGGGTTGACAGTTTTACACTGTAAAAAAATATAGTGATTTTAACAGTAAAAGACTAAGGTGAATAATTGTAATAGATCTAACCCTACAATTTAATTTTACAGTAAAATACAGTTTTTGGAAGTGAAAAAGAACAAGTCAATGTGTAATTTACAGTGAAATCCGTAAATTGGCATTCCCAGAATTCCCTGCTTGACACTTCGCATTTGATGTATTTTCATTGAAATAACTGTTTCTTCTTAGTTTTTTCTAATCAGTTATGTACATTAGGGTTTTATGTTACATCTAATGTTGTTAAATTAATGTTTATTGCATTTAAAACATTTTATGTGTGTTACCATGATGGTGTTTAGTGTTTGTGTGAATGACACTGTGCACCTTCTTTATATTAGTATTGTTCTCTTAAAAGCCGCTTGTGATGAGCTTTGATTCATCTCGTGATTCTCATCACCACTGTGATTGGTGGTTGTCAGTATATATCAAAGGTACATAACAGATATTAGTATTTCAATAGGATGGCAATTTCATATTACTTCAGTTAATGTAATACTTTTTTTTTTAAATAGTGTACACGTAATTATTACAATATAAACCAATTATATGGTTTTCAACTGTAAAATATTTTTTTTTAACTGTAATTAATACATTATAAACCTTTAAATTATATGGTGCTGTCCCGTAAAACCTAAAATGTTAGTGCCGTATTTTTTACGGTAAAGTTCTGGCAACCACAACTGCTGTTTTTTTTTACCGTAAATTTTACGAGGATTTTTTTTTACAGTGTACAGTTGAGTTTGACATTACCTGGTGGTCAAGGATGTTAAAGTGCAAGGTGCTTCTCAGAAAGAGAATTCAATGCTGATACTGCTACAAATGCCAACTTTCATTTATCATTTGTTTACTACAAAATAATAGCA
This sequence comes from Romanogobio albipinnatus, assembly GCA_023566225.1. NCBI lineage: Eukaryota > Metazoa > Chordata > Actinopteri > Cypriniformes > Gobionidae > Romanogobio > Romanogobio albipinnatus. The sequence continues at coordinate 17,442,275 of CM042244.1, read as the reverse complement.
ACAGGGTTGACATAAGAGGTTTTAAAATATTTTGTTTACAAATGTAAGAGTAAGTGATTAAAAAGAGGATATAGTTTGTAAAACCTTTGAAGAGATCTTAAAGGGTTAGTTTAAGTTCTTGTCTTCCGCCTGGGCCTTTGACGTGAACTCCCGAAGCACCACGGCGCATGCGCGAGAATATGACGTAGAGCCGGCGTTCTGACACATGACCCGGAAGCAAGGAGCTTTGTTTACAAGCAGAGGAAGACCATGCTTTAGGTCTTGGCGTAGTGGTCAAAATGGGGCTAAAGTGTGCATTTCCTGGATGCCCGGACCGTGAGAAACAAACAGGTGCACATAAAAATGCCTTATCAAAGCCGCAAAATGAAAGTCATATTCTTGCGCATGCATCGTGGTGCTTTGTGAGTTCACGTCAAAGGCCCAGGCGGAAGACAAGAACTTGTTGAATAAAGTCGTTCTATCGATTTTTTTTTTTTTTGCGCTCAAAAAATATACTTGTCGCTTCATAAAATTATTGTAGAACCACTGTAGTGAGATGAACTTTGTAACGACATCTTTAGTCCTTTTATGGGTCTTGTGAGTGCAAATTACATTGCTGCCAATGGAAGCCTTTCTGAGCCATCGGATTTCAACAAAAATATCTTAATTTGTGTTCCGAAGATCTTACGGGTGTCGAACGACATGAGGGTAAGTAATTAATGACAGAATTAAAATCTTTGGGTGAATTAACCCTTTAATGATCAATATGATTTTATGTGGATATAGGGATTTGTTGACATTGAAAAATGCTAAAATATCATGATGGTAACTGTCACGGATAGCCAATAAAGGAAGATGAGGAAACAGGATATGGTCACAAAATGACCTTATGTTGACTCATAAGAACAGCATGACATCGAAAAATAACTGACAAAGGAATGAACAGAACAGGGAGTATAAGTACACAGTGTGCAGGGAACTAAACTGGCACAGGTCGAGAAAGATTAACTAATGGGGACTAACGAGAACAGGTGCAGACATGACAAAACGTAATTGTGACAGTAATTATTAAATAATACATTATATTAGCCTGATGTTGTCATACTCAATTCTAGTCAGAATATGAGTCTGATACTGCTCCATTGGGCTGTGATTATGAGGCGTGTTTCAACCGAACCAGGAAAGAAAATGCCTCTGCACTCAATTGGATAGACCTACAACCAATCAGAGCAACGGAGCGACGCATATTTGTCAACAGAAATAAAGCGTATAGAGTCAGGTCTGGCTGGTAATAGGTGTGTTCGACATCGGCTGCAGCCGGATGCAAATGTACACTTTGTTTACAAGCAGAGGAAGACCATGCTTTAGGTCTTGGCGTAGTGGTCAAAATGGGGCTAAAGTGTGCATTTCCTGGATGCCCGGACCGTGAGAAACAAACAGGTGCACATAAAAATGCCTTATCAAAGCCGCAAAATGAAAGTCATATTCTTGCTCATGTGTCGTGGTGCTTTGTGAGTTCACGTCAAAGGCCCAGGCAGAAGACAAGAACTTGTTGAATAAAGTCGTTCTATCTATTTTTTTTTTTTTGGCGCTCAAAAAATATACTTGTCGCTTCATAAAATTATTGTAGAACCACTGTAGTGAGATGAACTTTGTAACGACATCTTTAGTACCTTTTATGGATCTTGTGAGTGCAAATTACATTGCTGCCAATGGAAGCCTTTCTGAGCCATCGGATTTCAACAAAAATATCTTAATTTGTGTTCCGAAGATCTTACGGGTGTCGAACGACATGAGGGTAAGTAATTAATGACAGAATTAAAATCTTTGGGTGAATTAACCCTTTAATGATCAATATGATTTTATGTGGATATAGGGATTTGTTGACATTGAAAAATGCTAAAATATCATGATGGTAACTGTCACGGGTAGCCAATAAAGGAAGATGAGGAAACAGGATATGGTCACAAAATGACCTTATGTTGACTCATAAGAACAGCATGACATCGAAAAATAACTGACAAAGGAATGAACAGAACAGGGAGTATAAGTACACAGTGTGCAGGGAACTAAACTGGCACAGGTCGAGAAAGATTAACTAATGGGGACTAACGAGAACAGGTGCAGACATGACAAAACGTAATTGTGACAGTAACTATTAAATAATACATTATATTAGCCTGATGTTGTCATACTCAATTCTAGTCAGAATATGAGTCTGATACTGCTCCATTGGGCTGTGATTATGAGGCGTGTTTCAACCGAACCAGGAAAGAAAATGCCTCAATTGGATAGACCTACAACCAATCAGAGCAACGGAGCGACGCATAGTTGTCAACAGAAATCAAGCGTATAGAGTCAGGTCTGGCTGGTAATAGGTGTGTTCGACATCGGCTGCAGCCGGATGCAAATGTACACTTTGTCACATAGCAGCTTTTAGACATCGTTCTGTTTTTTGTTATAAGCCCGAAATGACAAGGAGGCAGCCTCACGTAATGCAAACTCAATGTAGAGCGTTGGATTGTTTCTGGTCCATCATACATACAGGTTAGGCGTGCCTACTTGCAGATAATATAATATTACTCACTTTTTTTGGTTAAAAATTATCCAAAATAATTTTTTGAGCAAGTACATAACCAGACAGTGTTCAAATATCTCCTTACCTTAGCCCGATTCACAACAGTAAGCTTGTAATGTGTTATAATTTGGTACTGGTAGATTTCCACGGGAAATTCGAACATGGCTCCGTTCCTCTTTGCGTCAATATGTCACATCTGTATATATAAAGAAAGAGTAGGCTATAGCACATGTGAGGATGCTGCAGGTGGCGGGTCATTTATAGCCTTTTCTCACAGCAGCTGGAATAATTAAACGTATCATTTTGATGGCGGATTGTAATCCAGAAAGGTCCAAATGACAATCATCAGTGACAACTGGAGATTAAACCGTAGTCAAAAGCAAAAGATTAGACTGTACAGAAACTGAAATCTACAGGTAATGCTGATGTTGTTTACATTAACAATTTAAGAACAAAATATAACAATAATAATAATTTGCACAGTTTAATGTGGTGTAAGCGATCGTTAGATTTAATCACCGTTGGTAGCACAATTTATTGTAATGCTTTTTTGCAAGTGGCAGACACGTACTTATTTGTTCTGATGACATTTTCCAGTGAAAATTCTTATTTTGGTCATACTTCCAAGACGTAGAATCTGTGATTCCGAAGTACAGTATCCACACTAGTGCAGTGAATGAATGACAGCCACACAAACTCCTCAAAACATTAGATTCATCTGTGCTGAGGAGCCACGCCGATGCACAACCCAAATAAAGATGATAATTCTGCAAAACTGCAATTGGAGGTTTCAAACAGAAAAGGCGACACAGGGGCAACATTTATGGACTGCAGCTTTAAAGGAACACTCCACTTTTTTTTTTTTTTTTTAATTGGCTCATTTTCCAACTCCCCTAGAGTTAAACAGTTGAGTTTTACCATTTTCGAATCCATTCAGCCGATCTCCAGGTCTGGCGGTAGCACTTTTAGCATAGCTTAGCATAGATCATTGAATCTGATTAGACCGTTAGCATCTCGCTCAAAAAAATGACCAAAGAGTTTTGATATATTTTCTATTTAAAACTTCACTCTTTTGTTGTTACATTGTGTACTAAGACCGACGGAAAATGAAAAGTTAGTTAGGAACTATACTCTCATTCCTGCGTAATAATTAAGTAACTTTGCTGCCGTACCATGGGTGAAGTAGGCGCAATGATAATACGCAGCACCTGAAAATAACTTCTAACTTCTGTAAACATAACCAACGTGCAGAGGTGGACAAAGTACACAACTTCATTACTTGAGTTAAAGTAAAAGTACTACTGGTCAAATATGACTCAATTACAAGTGAAAGTTGTAAAGAGAGATTTTTACAGAAGTATTTGCTTTTAAAAGGACTTAAAAAGTAAACACATTATTTTATTGTTGCATTGTTTTATGAATCACGCTGTGCCATCGTGGCGGTTTAAGCCAGTCATGCTCCATCTAACATGCTAGTATACGACTACCTTGAACTAATTTAAATACTTGTTTAAAAGTTACAAAGCTCTTATCAAAGCCGAAATCATACTAGAAAGGAAAGGTTTCTACATTGTTTTTTTGACAAGATTATGTAAAAACATATTTCTGAAAGGACTTAAAAGTAGCCCAACTACGTTTTTGCATTCTAACGTCATTGTCAAACTTTAGATATGTGTTAGCATTGCATTGCCAAGGCAATGGCAACTTTGGCGGGCAAATCCATAAAAAATTTATTTGACCGACAATACTTCATACCAGTGTTAATTTTAACAGCTAATTTTGATTTAGTTTTAGTCATAGTCTTTTTACTAAAATGCCATTTAGTTTTTCAGCATCATTTTGGCAATTTTAGGCACTGAATGGTTTTCGTTTTAGTCAACTAAATATTATAAGATTTTATAAATTTTGCTCTGGCATCTGAGAGGCAGCTTTTTGTGTGCACATCCGGATTGAACTGAGCTCTTTCTCTTTCGTGTCGTTGCCTTTTTCAGACACACATTTGAGCAATTCAAATGTGCGCATCTCACACAGGACATCAGTTCTGAATGGATCTCTTCCTAAATCATCCCTCCCTAACATTTGTCTCATATTTATTTGTTGACGGAAAAGTAAATAGATTTGTCATATTGTTTGTCATTCATGTTTTAAAGAAGAAGAAAAAATCATCCTCTGACTATCAAAGCAGATACATATGTAAAAAGTACAATATTTGTCTTTCAAATTTACTGAAGTAAAATTCATACGTTTCCAGAAAAAATACTACTCAAGTAAAGTACAGATACTAAAAAAGTACTCAAAAGTACTACTGTACTCAAGTAAATGGACTTTGTTACTGTCCGCCTCTGCCAACGTGACAACCTGCTTGCACAGGGAGCGTGCTGGGGATATTATTCAGGCCTGCTGCAATATCTAAACTCTTTGGTCATTTTTGAGCGAGATGCTGACGGTCTAAAAAAAGTGTAGTGTTCCTTTAAAGGTCCCGTTCTTCGTGTTTTTTTGAAGCTTTGATTGTGTTTACAGTGTGCAATATAACATTGTAGTAAAGCTTGTTTGTACGGGAAGAAGGAGGCGGGAACCGGCGGACAATCAAAAGAACTTTTAATCAAACAAACACAAAATAAAATGGCGGCGACAGCCCCTCGCGGACGACTGCCGCCTACATACAAACAAACACAAATGAAAATAAAAATCTGCAGCCCCTCACGGACGACTGCAGCGAACACATAACAGAACATAAATAAAACTTAACATAAAATCCAGGCCTGGTCCTCTCTCGTCCCTCACTGTCGTTGCTCCTCCTTTATACTCCCTCACTCCTCCGCGAGGGCCGAGATAGCTGCGACTCGCAGCTGGTGCTCATCCCCACTGATGAGCGCCGCCTCGTCCCGCCCTCACGGTCCCTCGGCCTCTCTGCTCGCCACAAACATGTGTTCATGTTTCGCGTGTACAAAAACAGTATTTTTCACACAATTTACTTATCTGTATACCGCTGTTTTCACTGTCCTAAAAACGGGCTGATGAGTTCCTTGTTCTATGAAGTCCCTCCTTCAGAAATACGTAACGAGTTCTGATTGTGCCAGCGGTTCCCGTGTTGTGATTTGACCGCAGCTTAGCGCACGTTGCACGGTTCCTGTGTTGTGATTCGTCAGCAGCTTAGCGCACATTGCACGGAAAGGTCATGCCTCTTAACGGGGAGATATATGCGCTCAATGATCTCTAAGTACAGCGTCCCTGTGAAAGCCAAACAAAGGTGATTTGACTCCGGGATGAAAATAACAGCATCTCGACGACATGCGACAAACACACTCAAACGCAACACTTCCTGGTCTTCTCCATGCAACACTTCCTCTTCTCCACGTGGGAGAGCAACAAGACCGCGCCCCCTTTTTCGGGGTATTCTTGTGGGCGGAGGTTAGTCTGTGCTACTGACGTAATTAAAGCAGGCTGTACCAGGATGTATTCCAAGCCGGCCGTTCGCTGTAGGCTTTGAAAGGGAACTTCTGTTAAATAAAATATCTCGCTTGGCATTAAACTTTGAGCTTTATAATTTTACAGGTATTATTTATGCTCTAACAGCAACATTACACAACTAAACTAAAGTTTGAACAATGGGATCACGAAGAACGGGACCTTTGAGTGAACTTAAAGAGACTATACACTCACCTAAAGGATTATTAGGAACACCTGTTCAATTTCTCATTAATTCAATTAAAAATACTGACTGAAATAACCACTCGTTACAACTGAGGTATGCAGCAAAGCATTTGTGAAGCCACAACACGCACAACCTTGAGGCGGATGGGCTACAACAGCAGAAGACCCCACCGGGTACCACTCATCTCCACTACAAATAGGAAAAAGAGGCTACAATTTGCACGAGCTCACCAAAATTGGACAGTTGAAGACTGGAAAAATGTTGCCTGGTCTGATGAGTCTCGATTTCTGTTGAGACATTCAGATGGTAGAGTCAGAATTTGGCGTAAACAGAACATGGATCCATCGTGCCTTGTTACCACTGTGCAGGCTGGTGGTGGTGGTGTAATGGTGTGGGGGATGTTTTCTTGGCACACTTTAGGCCCCTTAGTGCCAATCGGGCATCGTTTAAATGCCACGGCCTACCTGAGCATTGTTTCTGACCATGTCCATCCCTTTATGACCACCATGTACCCATCCTCTGATGGCTACTTCCAGCAGGATAATGCACCATGTCACAAAGCTCGAATCATTTCAAATTGGTTTCTTGAACATGACAATGAGTTCACTGTACTAAAATGGCCCCCACAGTCACCAGATCTAAATCCAATAGAGCATCTTTGGGATGTGGTGGAATGGGAGCTTCGTGCCCTGGATGTGCTTCCCACAAATCTCCATCAACTGCAAGATGCTATCCTATCAATATGGGCCAACATTTCTAAAGAATGCTTTCAGCACCTTGTTGAATCAATGCCAACGTAGAATTAAAGCAGTTCTGAAGGCGAAAGGGGGTCAAACACGGTATTAGTATGGTGTTCCTAACAATCCTTTAGGTGAGTGTATTTTCTGTTTCTTAACACACATAAGTACCCATTAAAAACTGCACTTTGTAATACTATCATCAAATTAAAAGTTTTACTTTTGGCATGCTATAAAGAAGTACAAGTTTGCTAACGTATAAACCAGATAAAGTAAAGAATTATAATTTTAACTGTTATGCAATATTACATATAATGTTAAAACATTTTAACTTCACCTTAAAGTTTCAATAGAAATTACATTAAAGTATCTTAGTTTGACATAAATTATTGTCAGTACACTTTAAACATATTTTAAAGACAATAGAAGTAATTATATAAAGATGTATTCATAATGATTTATAAAGATAAACATGTATTTAAGTATTTGAGTGGGTAAAAAAAACTTTAATACAATCTTCATTTACTTGCAATTATGTGTGCGAAAACGTTACATTCAGTCCACACTTAAGTATATTCTTAAAGGTATATTATTTCCAAAATAAATACTATTTTAAAAAGTATTCTAAAGTGTACTTCTTTTTACAAAGGTGTATCTAGAGGTAGCATTTAAATTTAGCCCCATTTAAAGTTTATGGCAAACTTTAAAAACAAATTGATGTGGTTTTTATAATCAATAAAATCATTCTTGTTAAGTTATGCATGATTGAGTGCTTTATACATAATTGAGTGCTTCTCTGAAGAGAGGTGAGAGCTTGGCATGAATATGAGATGTGGGATAATTATTGTATGAGAGGAAGGTCTTACCCACACCACAAGAGCCCACAAAACAAGCGCCTTTGTTTCCCCTTGACCTTATCCTGTGATAATTCTCTTGTGCTTAATGGATTGCCTTTCACATCATTCCCACTGAGACGTATTTGTAGTGCGCAATGGCACCATGACAACTGTTCCTAACAGACCTTTACCTGTCTTGGTAGTATGAGCAGGCTAGACCTTCATTCCTATTATCTGCACTTCTCACACAATGTGAAAGTCTTGTTTTAAGCACACCGGTCCCCCTGGATGAGCTGGAACATTTACTTCAGCCTCAGGTAGGCATCTGTTCCGTGGGAACACTGTCCGCTGTTTAGTGCAGTACTATGTGGTCAATGGTTGAACCATTTATAAATTAGGAATTGTACTCTGGATGAGTTCTAATTCAAATGCTGGCAGGCTGCTGTCCTTTCCATGTTATTCGAGACCAGTCCGTTGCTGTTGAGGCTATCGCTATTCCCAATGGACCGTGAGGACCCATCAAAAGCCCTTCTTCCTCTCTTACAGGTTTGGTTGATCAGGCTGACCGGTCTTAATTATAAATCTGGTTCATTGTGAACAATGGTCATTTCATTGCTCAAGTCCTTGAAAAAGCTCTGTGCTGGTCAGTTGTGTTGAGAGAACACAAACACCGCTCAGCTAGAACTGGGCCTTTGTGTGGAATGGAACCAATGTGAATCAATGTACTTTAACTTAAGAACCATTGAGCTTCTTAATGAGTCTTTGTCAAAGCTAATTCACCATAATTCCTTACCGGTACGATTGGTAACTCTCACATCAAGTGTTAGACTTTAGCTTTTACAGCTGTAGCTACTACATACAAAAAACAGGATAATATTTGATAAGCTGATATTGAAACACTTTAACTTCTTCTCTCATCTCCGTCCATACAAATACAATATTTCTGAAAACATAAAGTTTTTTTGCTGTAAATTGGCCCTTCCAACCACACTTAAATGGCAATCTAGGTTATGGAAAACTGTTTGTTTTTTTTTCAAAACAAATTCCATAGTGAAGACTTCCAACCCCTACCAACGTCACAACTGGGCAACTAGAATTACGCAACTCCCACTTGTAAATACAACTTCACTCATGTGCTCAGAATTGAATTACAATATTTTCAAATCCACTTGAAAGACACATAACATACAGTTGCCCATAATGTTCTTCTGTGGTATTTGACATAAAAGCTTAAAGCAAGGCTGCATCCAAAAACTTGAAAAGGCTGTTTTCGGAGGACGCGTTCCAAGGTAGGAAGGCATCAAGGAATGTCCGAATCCAATATTAGCTTCCTGTCTGGAAGCTTAAAATGAACTTCCTGTCTGCTGTGCTGAGATAGCCTACTTTCATCCGATTGAGATGGAGATCTACATCAGTAGATGTATCATTGGCTGCCTTTGATATCCCAGCAAGCAATTTTGCGTTTAAAAGACGTCCAAACACAGCCCTGACATTGAGGCTAAAACAAGGCAAAATTTGGGCTGTCAGTGAAAATTGAATAGACGTCTAACCATAGCCCAAGGCTAGTCATCAACGCATAGAACATGTCAAAGAAATGAAACCAAACACCTTGTAATCACTGTTGACTTTGCTTACGTGACAGAATATCATACATCTCGCAAGTTATTTTGGCTAGAAGTGGGTTACTCAAAGCCGGACTATATTGGGACTTTAGTTAACAGAGGTGAAATGACGGCTATTGCTAGTAGTTAGTATACTATACCAAATGTCAAAATTTGATTGATTGACAGGTGGGCGGGGCTTCCGGTATAGGGGGCGGGACTTCCGGTATAGGGGGCGGGACTTCCGGTGTAGGCGGGACTTCCGGTGTAGGCGGGACTTCCGGTGTAGGCGGGACTTCCTGTTTAATAAATCATGTGATTGACATTAGGTTTTGACAGTTGGTTTTTGACCTATTGTCATAATAAATCATATGATTGACAGTTGGTTTTGATGGTTTTTTGACATTAGGTTTTTTGTTTTGATTAATTTGACAGTTGGTTTTTTGTTTTTGAATGCGGTATAATAAATCATGTTATTGACAGAAGGTTTTATCTTTTGAAGTCGCTGTTATCAGAAAATTCCCCTCCCACCCTGCCACATCCCAGAGCAGCGTATATATATATAAATGGGGCCAGTGTGTTCTACAGCTATCAGCAAAAAGAGAAACATGAGCTACATGAGCATGGACGGATTATCAGCTCCTGAAACCCCAGATGCGGGGTTGCGCAGCAGGACGTTCGACAGTCTGATGACCAGTCTACCTATGGCGCCGAGAAAACCTTATGGGCACGTCCGTTTGACAAGCTTTCTCCATGAACTTTCGGAATGGACTAAAGGAGAATTTATGATGAACAGCAAGCGTTTAATCGGGTACAGATTTCATAAAACAACTCAAGTTGTTATACTCTACACCACCGACAGCGCGGGCGAGTTTCACCCCGGGGAAGACGCATGTCTTGTATTTCCTAAAAAAGACTGGGCATTATTTTACAATTTTGTGTGGAAGGATCTGAAGAGCGGCGGTCAAGAACCTCTGTACGTTGGAGAGTGGGACGGGGTCACCCCGAATGTCCGGTACCGCGTGGTAGGTGACCACACTAAAAAGAACCCGGATGATTCTGTCTACATATTCTGCTGTGATGACAAGACAAAGCTCACCGAAGATCGGTCAGGGGTCGTCCTGCCTAACGAGCATAACAATCTGTATGAAATGCAATTTTTGTTCAAGTGGCAAGATCTGAGTCAGCTGGATATTATGTTTTCAATCATAAACAAGCTGTTCAAATGGTGCAAGCTGCACGACGGCTACAACAAAATTAAAGTGCAGCTGTTCCACCCTGAGAGATGTCCGCGCAGCAGTACATACGCGGGGTATTCACCCCCCATTCACTACAGACATCCGGGACCTCGACGGTCAGCCCCTCCCAGACGTCGTTTATAAACCACAGCTGAAGCGCCACAACGTCCCCGCCCCTTTACTGCATCTGACATAAAGTCAGCGGCATTCAGTAGGCCCCAAAAGGCCATGGTCGGTCATGAGATAAGCCCCCAAAATGCGTAGTGCAATGGCGCCATCTATTGGACAGGCGTGTTTTTCTCCATTTTTTACCCATCACATATATATGTGTGAGGCGAGGGGAAATGCATTATAAAAGTGAACTTTTAGACCACAGCATCTCATCATCTCTCTCCCTCATCAAAATGCAGAACGGTGAGTATTTTTTCTCTATATTTGATTCTATAATGTTATACAATGATGCTTTAAACATGCAATGTGCTATTGATGTGATTTATCAACTATAACTAACATTAGCATTGAGTTAATGATGTTTTAAACATTCATGCATGGGTACAGTGTTTTAATCATTGAGTCATCTTTGGTCTATCAGCTATAACTAAAATCGGTGTCTTAAACACAGCATGTTACTGTTACTGTTACGGGTACTCTCCGGCACCACCCGGTGTCCCGGAGTTAAAACTACATCCAGTTATGACACAATTGTATGCTCTCCGGCGACACCCGGTGTCCCGGAGTTAAAACTACATCCAGTTATGGTGTAATTGCGCCCCTAGAGCACCGGGGTGAAATAACATTTAGAAAATTAATGATTTTTTTTTTCCAGCATCTGTCATCAGACATGCATATAAAGCGACTCACAAATGTTTCCATTCATAACAGGATTTTTTGCCTCACAGGTTCGAATGTTGAAAGTGACGCTCACGATAGCAATGATGCATGTGAGGACTGCTCTTTTATAAATAAAAAAATAAATAAAAAAATTAAATAAATAAAAATAAATAAATAAATAAAAATAAATAATAAAAAATTAATAAATAATAAAAAATTAATAAATAATAAAAAAATAAAATTGTCTCTCTTTTTTTTCATTCACAGTGAGCCCTCAGCTGGTTGAAGCAGACAGCGCGTCTGATGGTAAAACAAGACCCATCGCCGACATCATGTTTTTTTTTTTTTCTCTTAACATTTATGAAAAATTGATTTATTTATTTATTTTAGATTTCATTCAGTTTATCACGCAACCCGGCTTCCCACTGACTGACACCGCTCAACAGAATAATGATGACGTGCCCGACCCCACGCCGACGCACGCTGTGGATCAAATAGTTCCTGCCGGCTTTGCTTTAGACCAGGTCGCTGGACCCAGCGGTGAACCTTTGAGAAAGAAGGGTAGAAAAACCGATCGTCCTACCTCCCCGGCCTGTCCTGAGAGAAAAACGTTTTGTTTTATCCCGTCAATCAGTCCTGAAAACAGTCCTGACAGGAAAACTTTCTGTCCGACGCCGCCGAGCGGTCCTGCGCCGAGTCTTGACAGCGTATTTCTTTATGGTGAGACTATCTACATTATTATTTTCATTTAAACACAAATTGAATCATACCATAACAATTTTTGTGTTATATTTCTACACAGCAGGGTCGGGCTATAGCCCCGACCACATGACTAGCTGGCATACACCTCGACGCATCACTTGGACAAGTACGAAAGCGATCCAAACTCCGTCGGAAGAAGAAGACATCGAAGTTGAAGAAGTGTCAGCAGAGCATCGCCCGGCTGACGAGCCACTCGCCGATACTAATTTAATAGAGGCATTATGTCAAGAGTTTCGCGACACCCAGGTTTATTATTCTCATCATCATAGATGGAACGTTGCAGTTAATTCAATATAGATTTATTCCATTAAACTTTTGTATTGCATGTATTGCAGAACTGTCACCGGACGAAATTGAAATGCTAAGTTGGCTTCCGGATTCTTTAGAACAGTATTTGTTTAATCTAGAATCTTCGCAATCCCCCTCTAATTTGGATCTTTTTGAATTAGCCGTAAATTCAAATATTAATTTGTACGATCACGTGCTAAGCGTAGACAACAATCATGTTGTACAATACGGTGGTGTTTTAAATAATCAACTCCCTGCATGTACCGACAGCGATCCTGACGCTGATGATACTCCACAGCCATCTACCAGCAGCAGCACGAGGCCCACATCAGGTAATATTGACGCTTTACGCGAGACTGACCCTAACAGACAGAGTCGATTAAGCCGTACGGAAATTGATACGCTGATCCGAGAAGGCGGGTTCGTTAACGGATATCACGTTTTACCGCGACCACGCTTCAACAGTGTGTCGTTGAGAAGGAGCATGAATCTGAGAGAGATTAACTCTACAGATTTGGCCTCTTATCACACTTCATTACATCGCATGCTGAGCGAGATCGTCACCTTCGCTAGAGAAATCGGCCACGATGCACCCGTAATCAATATGACCATGTCGGCACCCACTCTACAAACACCCATCAGCGGTGTTCTCGCCCCCGGTAATGATTATGATGTGAATTCGCTTATGGATCAATTTGAAAGAGTTTTACAGAGCAACCAGCTGTTATTATCGGACGACGCCGTCGAGATCGACGCTACCGTAGCCTTGAACAGACAAGGAGGCGGTCGACGACGTAAACTTACAGATCTGGCCGTTGATCAGGTAATCAAAAGAAAAAAGACGAATTTGTTCTGCCCCATAAATTTGTCAAATCAATTGTGCTTCTCTATTTGTCTCGCTCGCTTTCTTAACCCCCAGCTACCCGAGAGCGAGTTAGAAAAACTGGCTGCAGTCATCCAAAACAGCGTCGGCTTCTCAATTCAAGACCGAATCGCTCTTAGCGACATAGCTTCGTTTGAACGAGCGCTAGGCATTAAAATCGTTGTATTTCACAGATCGAATGCCATGGTCTTAGAAACGTACAAAAATTCTGACGAACCCCACCCCAAAACGGTGTTCCTCTATCTACATGATAATCACTATTATATGATCATGAATCTGACAGGCTTCTTAGGTTCGCCATACGTCTGTCAATTTTGTTACAAAAGTTACAGCAACCGCAGAGACCACCAATGCAAGCACGTCTGCAATGTCTGTTTTGACGCCGAATGTCACAGATACCCTAAAAGAACCATACATTGTCCCGACTGTTTGCGCTACTGTAAATCGAGCTATTGCTTCGAAATGCATAAAAAGAACCCTCCTCCCGGTCAAGAATCCCCCTCCTGTGATATTATCAAATACTGCAAACTATGCAGGTTGCGTTACTACATTAAAGAGGGTGACAAGAAAGCAAAACACATATGCCCGACGGACAAATGCGTCCACTGTCGAGAACATCTGACGGGACACGGGACGCACCAATGTTTCATACAGCCCCTAGAGCCTAAGGAGCCATGCGAGAAATATATTTTCTACGATTTTGAAACGCGTTACGAAAACGGGCGCCACGTGGCTAATTTTGTTTGCGCAATCACTTTCAAAGGGAAGAAATTTACGGCGCAGGGTACCGACTGCATCGCTAAGCTAATCAACCGCTTCAGAAAACCCCGATATATTGGCTACTGCTTCATAGCTCATTACGCCTCCAGATTCGACTCCTTTCTGATTCTCGAGTATTTTTGCAAAGCCGGGATTGCGATTGAGGTCATAATGCAAGGCTGTAAATTAATTTACATGAACGACGAATCGTTTGGCCAACGATACATCGATAGCTACTCATTTTTTCCAATGGCCCTTGCCAAAATGCCCGCGGCGTTAGACTTGACGACGACTGAAAAAGGCTACTTCCCCCATCTTTTCAACAGGGTGGAAAACGAGAACTATGTTGGACCATACCCCGACAAAAAGTTCTACAACTACGATAACATGTCGGATAAAGACCGTGAAAAGTTTGATGCATGGTACAGCACGGTTGAGGGGGAGCAGTTTGACTTCAGGCAGGAACTGTACGCGTACGGGGTTAACGACGTCGTCTTATTACGCGAAGGCTGTATGAAATACCGTCAGGCGTTCCTAGAATGCACCGAAATTGACCCTTTTGGGTTCACGACGCTCCCCAGCTGTTCGATGGGGGTCTTCAAAACCCATTATCTCGGCAGAAACACCCTCGCTCTCACGCACAACAAAGCGTACATCCATCAGAATAAGTCCTACTCAAGTGGCTCGATCGAATGGCTCGAGTATGTCAAAAAGACTCGAAACGTGGATGTTCACCACGCCATAAACCACGGCGAAGTATCGATCGGTAAGTACTTTTTAGATGGCGTCTACCAGCAAGATGGTGTGCAGCACGGCTTAGAATACGCGGGGTGCATCTTCCACGGTCCCTGCTGCCGCTTTGCACCCCATGAGTCACACCCCTTGTCGGGAGTACCCTATGGGGTTCTCAGGAGACAGTTTGACGATAAGATCGAAATTCTGCAGAACGCGTACGGTTTACAAGTCGAGGTTCTTTGGGAATGTGAATGGATCAAAATGAAAAAGACCGATCCCTCTGTGATAGAATTTATGGCCGGTTATTCAGCCCCGGAGAGACTGAACCCAAGAGAAACCTTGTATGGCGGCCGCACGAACGCTTATAAACTCTATCACAAAGTGAGCGGAGATGAGAAAATAAGGTATCTCGATTTCACCAGCCTCTACCCCTTCTGCCAGGATAGGAAAAGCTACCCGATCGAACACCCCCAAATCATTTTCAAAGATTTTGAACCGATTGAAAATTATTACGGACTCATCAAAGCGACCGTGTACCCTCCCCGCAAATTACTGCATCCGGTTCTCCCTTACAGATGTCAAGGAAAACTCATGTTTCCGTTATGCCGAACCTGCGCTCACAATCAAAACCAGACCACGAGCTGTACCCACACGGATGAGGAAAGATCACTCTCCGGGTCCTGGGTATCCATCGAGCTTTTAAAAGCCATCGAGAAGGGTTATGTGGTAGCCAAGATTGACGAGGTTTGGCATTTTCCACAACGGTCAGACACGTTGTTTGTCGAATACGTCAAAACATTTTTGCGTTTGAAACAACAAGCGTCGGGGTACCCGTCGAATGTCGTCACGGACGCTGAGAAAGAAACTTACATTCGCGAGTATTTTGAAAAAGAGGGGGTTCAACTCGACCCCGAAAAGATCAAGCACAACCCCGCGCAGAGAGCTATCTCAAAGCTATGTCTGAATTCGCTTTGGGGGCGGTTCTCTTTAAAACCAAATTTACCTCAAACGACTCTGGTGAACGACCCCGAAGATTTCACCAGAATCGTCTTCGGTAATACCGACACCTTGTCGTATTTCTCATTCATCTCAGACAACGTGGCTCTCGTCCAGCATAAACCCAACAAAGAGGATGTTTGTAAGGCTCGCGACGTCAACGTGTTTATAGGGGCGTTCACTACGGCCCACGCCCGACTGGAATTGTACGAGTTGATGGACAGACTCAGCAGTCGTATACTTTACTCTGATACAGACTCCGTCGTGTTCGTGTCTAGGGACGGTGACTGGGAGCCGCCTCTGGGTGATTATTTGGGCGAGCTGACGAACGAAATAGACGATGGGGATTTTATCACGGAGTTTTGCTCTAGCGGCCCTAAATCGTATGGCTTTCGCACCGCTAAAGGCAAAGTATGCATGAAAGCTAAGGGGATAACGCTGAATGCTAAAAATTCCCAAGCCATCCGCCTGGATACCCTGATTGGTCTGGTTGATAGTTATGTGACGTCGTATGATAGTACCGAATACATCCTGGCTCACACGGAAAACATTGTGAGGGATAAAAAGACTCTCACATTGCACAACAAATCAGTCGTTAAAAGGTTTAAGGTGGTGTATAATAAACGCAGACTTTTGCCCGATTTCACCACGCTTCCTTATGGCTACTGATCAGATGATGCACAGAGGATCAATGGATGCTTCCGATTTTGATTTCAGACTTCAACATCCATTTAGTTGTGTTATCTCCGGGCCTTCCAATTCTGGAAAGTCTTATTTTGTGAAACTTTTGTTGGAAAAAGGTTTGAATTTAATTTCCAAGAAAATTGAAAACATTGTCTGGTTGTATGATTGTTGGCAGCCTTTGTACGACGATGTACTTAAATTGTATGACATTAAATTTGTGCAAGGAATACCAGAGAGTCTGAATGATGATGATTTGTTACCTGTCACTAAAACAAATCTTCTCATCGTGGATGATTTGATGCAGCAAGCTAGCGCCAATTTGGAGCTTCAAAGGGTTTTTACGCAGTACGTACACCACCGTAATCTCAGCGCTATTTATATAGTGCAAAATTTATTTGTACAGGGTAAATCCAGCCGAACCATCAGCTTAAACGCCAATTATATGATCCTGTTTAAAAATCCTCGGGACGTCAATCAAGTAGCGATGCTGGGACGCCAAATGTACCCCGGAAACACAAAATACTTTATGGAGTGCTACCACGATGCGGTCAACCAGCCTTTCGGCTACATAATGATAGACTATAAAGCAAAAACCCCCGAGCAGTACCGTCTCAGAACAGGATTGCTTTCCGACCGTCAAGTGGTTTACATCCCGAAAAAAAGAAGAAGAACGTGATCAAATCACCATGTCCGCCAGACTTTGTAAACATCTGCCGGTGTTAAAAATGCTACATAAAGCATCTCCTAAACAAAGGCGTCTTATTCTACAATCGGCGTCCGACGAATTCATTTTATCGTTGTGTGAAGTGGCGCTCAACATCCTCTACGGGACGATTCCGGTCAATCCACAACAGTACCGAAAACTGAGAAAGAGAAAAGCCGAAATTAAATTTGTAGCCAATAAAAAAATCGGCATAGCGGCAAAGAAACGAGTCTTCAACCAGAAGGGTGGATTCCTTTTACCGCTCCTGAGCGTCGCCGTACCCTTTCTTTCGAGCTTGATCGCAAACAGATAGGATGGAGTACGCCGAGAAGATGTATTTAGTCCCGCAACATCAACTGGATAAGGTGAGAACCGAAAATGTTCGCAAGAATATTCGACAGAGCGTGGAAAACGATTTGGACGGCGCCATGAGAAATATCTTACTCCGCACTGATTTGAACCCGTACGAAAAAGCAAAACTTTACACAAATACCCTGAGCAGGTTTTTGACCATCGTTAAACAAAGCGATCGGGAGAGCGGAGTTTTAACGCAGTCGTTGCCCGATCCCGCTCCTAAAGATGAAGTACCGACCGCGGCTAGCGTCGAAGATGACAACGGTGCTGAGGAGCATGTGGTGGATGAAGTTCTGAAGAATGTACCTTCGAGAAGTGTGAAAAACAGCAGATACATATTAGACAAGATGTCTAAAGCTAAAGGACTAAGCGCGTGGAACGAATCGGGGGAGTTTGTGTTCAGGGGTAAAGCCGTACAAGGCTCACACATGGTCGATTTGTTAAAAAATGTCACGGCACCGCAAATGGTTCGGGATAACCGGAGACCTGTAGGATGGTCAGAGTTTCTACACGCCTTTGCCGAATTAAACATCCCTTTTTCTACAGTGCCGAATCAACAGGTCAGGAGCACCATTAAATCTCTAAAGAGTAAACCCGACACCCCCAGCCCACCCCGTGTCAGACCTTCCAAAAGGGCACGAAGACAATCACGCTCGGTGTTTCCAGAGTCCGAAGACTCTGTGTTTAAATCCCCGACTATCGATCGAAGACAATGGTTGGAATTTTAACGAATCCTTTCATTTTGTATGTACATTAATATGTATCTTATGATTAAATAAAAGACGATTAAAAATATAATGGTTTCAAGATTTTTATTTATATGTCAGACATGTCTGCACGCAGTGAACGCAGGACAACATTGTATCAATACAAACATACGGTCTTAATCTCTTCACAAATAGGGACACCATTTTATCATTTTTAATATAATCATCGGTGTATAGTTTCATCACATGATCATAGCCGTATCCTCTAGCTAGATGATATAGAAAAAACAGACAGTGCTGACCGCAGGTGTCCGATGAATAATCCTGGACTCGTCTGCCGGAATATAATACGTCGGCATCGTTGGCTGCTAGAAAGTCATTGATGCTGGTTGGAAAGCGATGGCTGGTGGGGGGGTTGCCGAAGCTGTCGAAAAAACACGCGCCCCCGTCTTGGGTTAAATAAACGGCGACCCAGTGCTCCCCCGGCATGCTAGCAGGGTCGGTGTTCACGATACAGGCCGACGGTAAGATCCTTATGGGTTTTTCGGGTAGTTGATCGCTCGGTAGAACGCCGAGAAAATGAGTCCTGCAGGTAATTTTATCCATGATGGCGGTGAGTTGCAGCGTGTTCATCTCAATAGTAGTCTATGAGTACCTGTCGGCGGTTAGACAATTCAATGATGCTGTCAAATACCGCGTAAACAATTAAATTAATGGTATTCGGCAGCGGTTTTCTGAAACGAGCTTCGACTCTGATATTCCCGGACTTGATGAGGGAAATGTGCTGACCGCACTCTTCGTCGGGCGTGAGGTTAAATGCGTAAAGCGTGTATCCGTTCAGGAAATCATTCCTGCCGAAACAGAGCGGTTGGTCTTTAAGATGTCTCCCGGTCGTCATCACCAACTGATAATATTCGCGTACTGCCAAACCAGCTTCGAAATTGGGCTGTAGAGGCTTGGCCGGGTACTGTTGTCCGTCAACGTAGACGGCTAAGAATTCAAGGTCGTAGTGTTTGAACGCGAATGGATTTTTTGCGTAGGAACCGGTGAATGCGTCGTTGTCGACCATGGCAATGACGATAGACTTTGGCAGTGTTCCTAAAAACAGATTTTCCTGATTCGAAACACGAGAGCCGGCCGGTATGGAGAACGATTTTAGACTGACCCTATCGACAGGGTACTTGGCCGTTGTCGAGAGCAACGTCTGGGCGTGAGCCAGTCTCACCGGCGGTGATACAGTAACTTTCTTGACAAATAGGGATGCGGCCACTATATTTAATTTGTAAGCCACATCGTCGGCCCTCATCAGACAGAATTCATCTTTTGCTTGAATTAGGCGTATCTTGATATCCACCCCATTTATCATAAGTTTCTCTTGGAAGAATATATCGCTGTGTATGGGGGCTAGTAGTTCCACCTCCTTGCTTTCGCTGGTGTAGCCTGATCTCTTTGTCAACCCCGCGTTATGGCCTGCCGGGTCTTGAACGTCCATATGACCCGCCGTGTCTTTATGGAACAATCCGGCGCTGAAGACAGATTCCAACGTATCTTTACCGTAGTTGATCAGACTCTCGATGATACAGCGATAAGGGTAAGTGCTCGAACTCTGAGATATCAGACGATCGCCAAGGGTCACGTCGACTTGTGAAAACATAGTGGCTCCGGGGTAGTTGATTAGACCCACCTTGGCAGGGTGTGCAATCTCTTCCCCGTTAGGTTTCGTGATTTTCACCCGCAGGTAGAGCATCGTGTTATTGAGATCCACATAATCATCGCCGTTGCCTGCGATAAAAAATTCCAATGGTGCAGAGCCCGATATGGCCGATAACGGTGCTACTTCTAAATAGCCATTTTTCTCAATAACTGTCTGTGTCAGCGGGACCGAAAATAAGTCCAGCTCAGACTTGATGCATTCACCCGACATGCGATGGAGTAGTGCCATGTTAGAATATGGATTTTGCGGCTCTCTTGATCGATACGTTTCGACTAACAGACCTCTTACGCTTTCTGCGTACGAGTGAGCGCTTGTTTGATCCGCGCACTGTTTTCTTCTTCTTCTTCTGTACCACCCGTTGGCCACGCCTCCTCACACCCGGCGGCTTAGACATTCTCTTACGAGCCATGACCATGAGACCGGATCCGTCTTGAGCTTTATCGTTATGCGAACGCGTCAATACGTTTGAGACGACGTCGGATACTATATTTTTAGCAGCCGATTTTAGGTGAGGTTTCGCGATGCTAAATCCTCTTTTTAACAACGGTACGGCCATCCTGAACAGACCTCTGAATAGGCCTCCTAACCCCGCACCGTACATAACTCCCGATCCCGAATACCCCGGCAAACCGGAACCGGCCTGATTTTGGTAATAGCTCACATAGTCCGCGGTATTGGACTCTCCGGGTCTATAATAAACCATTTTTTTAAAGAATAGAAATATTTTTTGGTTTAAAGTGTAGTTTTACGATGACTTTCCCGTAAGAAAATGGTACTTCGTGGTTTTGATCGTCCTTCAACTCTATGACGATGCTGCTGATGTGATCCTTGTTGATCGATGCGTAATGGGGGTTGTCGTATCTAGCAATGACCGCGTCGTTGCCTTTACCCGTTATATGTACACATCTCAAGAGGGGCACGTGCGAATCACCGACCGCTTGATATTGGATGATGTCCGTGTAAACGTACATTGTATAGAACCCAGCATTGATGTCGGATTGATGAGGAGCGTATGTGATGACGTCCGTAGTAAAATCGGGTTCTTTATGATCGTTTAAACCTCCGAGAGGTTTTTTAGTCATTCCTAAAATAGTGGATAGTCTTCCTCGGAAACTCACTGAAATGTTTGGTTTCGCGACCAGAAAGACTTTGTTTTTTAATTCGTCGTGATTCAATACGGCCGCTGGTGTGATGAGTTGATTTATAGCCCGGAGGATCGCGCGAATGTTTGCGTAGTAACCCCCGCTTATGTGTAATTTCGTAATGATAGAAAAACCAATATTTGAGGGATTGCTATCCGGGGGTTCCGGGGTCGTATGTAGGATGAAATGACCATCTTCGTCATTAAAGTTGTACCAACTTCTAGGATATTCGATTTCGGCGAGTCCGACTTCCCATTGTCCTTTCAAGTCTATAGCTTTAGCCAACCTGGTTGTATAGCTGGCTATACGATTTTCAGGATAAACCGACGACGACGCATTGCATGGCAACGTGACGTAGAACCCGTGATCCTCCATGATGCTCCTTCGCTCGTATGGTCTCATCCGTTAACGACTGTGCGTTTTAAGGAGATTGCAAGTCCAGCAGAGTTTTTTTATCTATATAACTATTAAATTGAAGGCCATCCTAGCCATTTCACTAGAACAAGCGTAGATTTCCCCTGTTTTTTCTGACCTAAAATCTTTTCCACCTTAAAAGATTTGTTTTTACTCACAATTATTTTTTGCAACTCTTCTTCATAAAAAACCCCATCTATGACATCGCCATCATAATCCTTGAGTCTGTAGACCGGGGGGTGACGCGGAATACATGAGGATACTGTGAAAAATTCTTCCGTGTAGTTCTGCTCATAACCTTTGGCGAACGGTCCTCTCACTTTAGAAATCCTGACAACGTCGCCGACTTTGAAATTAAATACGGTCTTCTTCTTCTTCTTTATATCGCCGTACAAATTTTCAAACACTTGACCCTCATTTGCTTTGTCGACGTCCACGGGTCTCATTCTGATACTTCGGTGATAACTGCTGTTGTACCCTTGAATAATGTCTTGTAAAACATCAATGTATCGGCGGGAATTTGTAGCCGTTAAAAATCTCCACATGCGGCTTTTTAATGTTCTATTAAATCGTTCTACGACGCTGGCTTTCAAATCGGTAGCGGTGGCGAAGTGGTTGATGTCGTGCTTTTTCATCACATCTTGAAAATGTTTGTTAAAAAATTCCTTTCCCTTATCCGTCTGCAATTTCTGAGGTACACGACCCTCTTCGAGTATAGACTGGAACGCTTTAGTGACCTCAATGCCACTCTTATTCTTCAAAACTCTGACCCATGAGAACTTGCTAAATACATCTATGCATGTCAGTAGGTATTTATGACCGTCATTATCCTTGGCGTAGGCAGTCATGTCGACAAGATCAGCCTGGAACTGTGTATCGATCCCATACACAACCACTCTATTTCGTTTGTATTTTATAGGTGCTGTTTTGTGTAATGTGTAAGCATCCTCACCCGCCAACCAATCTGAAACCTCTTTATCGCTTAGACGGACGCCGGTATCTTTTAAGACGGCGTCTTTTAATCGTTTTTTACCCCCTAGAGAGCCGGGGTTGGACGGTGTATAATAAGCCTTTTTCATGAGCTCCGACATGCTGTCGTTTCAACCGCCGCAAAAGAATAACGCGTACAAGTATTTTGAATCAATCTTTTATTTAAAAAAATCCGTTACAGGATACATGCAAGATCTAAGTAAAAATGGAAATAATACAGGTAGAGTAAAAAAAAAAAATGGATATAACGACATTACAGGATACACAGTAAGTACAAAAAGGATATAATGATGTTAATATAACACAATCTAACTAAAAATGGATATAATAAGTAGCAGTAAGTAAAAAACAAAATGGAAAATAACATTACAGGATACATAGTAGCTAAAATGGATATAATACAACATTACAGGATAGACAGTGGCTAAAATGGATATAATACAACAGAGTAAGCTAAAAAATGGTTAGTAAAAAAATAATAATGTAGTAAATGGTTAGTGATAATGACATTACTGACTGTCTAACCAGAAAAGAAAGTCGCGACAGGCCTTCATGTTTTTGTCTAGGATGAAATCGATATACATTTCGGTAATTTTGGCAGAGTCGTCATCATCACCCTTTTTCTTTATCAACTCGGTACATACATCTGCCACGTAGGTACAAGTACACAACACGTCTGAGATTGTGATCTCAGCGCGTGATTCACACATCATTTCTAGAATAGCTTCTATCATTACATCGGGTGGATCGAGACCATCAACACATTTTTCAATCAAATCGTCCCATGCATTAGCCATCCCTCTCATTATCGGCATATTCTTCTTGAGATTTGCCTGACGCGTAGTGTCATGACCAACTGGGATATCAGGGTGGGCAGCGTCCGCAATAATCTTATCCAGTAGCTCGGTCATCTGATGTTTGAAATGGTCTTTAAACACGAGTTCCAAACAGCTCCTTAGACTACAGACTACACCCATCGCGGAGGGGGGTTGGTCACTCTCCATTCACAATTGAGAGACCTTGCCAGAGATCAACGACGTCGTAGACTATTTCCTTGCAGGGTTTGTCCAGAAGTTTCAACCTGATTTCTTCTAGCTTGGCAATGATGAATGGTTCGTCTTTTAATTCGTGCAGAATACCCCCGACTGTCCCTTGAAT
Organism: Romanogobio albipinnatus; assembly: GCA_023566225.1. Lineage (NCBI taxonomy): Eukaryota > Metazoa > Chordata > Actinopteri > Cypriniformes > Gobionidae > Romanogobio > Romanogobio albipinnatus. The sequence goes on along the minus strand of CM042244.1, from coordinate 17,418,531 downwards.
ACGCTGGGGGTGAGATTTTAGCCCGCAGCGGTTTAGGAGAATGCCGATGATGGAATGGAAAAAGGGCTTAAACAGCTTGCCTGACAGCTCGTCAAAGTGTGTGTCGAAGTAGAAGTTGGGAGGGTCAAACAGGCAGGAATGTTGCAGCTGGCTGGGGTGGTCAATCGCACACCCCTCGCAGTCGGCCTTCAGCTTATCACCGATGAGATGTTCCAGCAGCACCACGGTTGCTGCTTTTACGATTTTGAATCCGACGTCGCTGAAACATCCGTCTGTAGCGTCGTGACCGGCTTTAGCACTGGGGAGGTAAGTCAGGTTGTGTGATCCGAGGTCCGAGCCCAATTTGTCCAGCCAGTCTTTGGAGCGTTTGATAGTTTTAGCAGGACCGTGGCCGCAGTCGCATTCGATTAACGGGTCCCAGTCGATTTGGAGGGGCGATTGCCAGTCTTTGTGAAGGTCCGATGATCCAAGGGGGTAAGTCAGACAATAGTCGCTTGCGTTGTCGTCAGGAGGGTCGAGAATGCTGCCGAAAGAGATGCCGCAGCTGCACACATGAGCGGGTTCTGAAGCGCCGTCTTCAGCCATGGTTTATAAATGTTGCTTGAGAGGGTTTGGCCGCTGACTTTATGTCAGATGCAGTAAAGGGGCGGGGACGTTGTGGCGCTTCAGCTGTGGTTTATAAACGACGTCTGGGAGGGGCTGACCGTCGAGGTCCCGGATGTCTGTAGTGAATGGGGGGTGAATACCCCGCGTATGTACTGCTGCGCGGACATCTCTCAGGGTGGAACAGCTGCACTTTAATTTTGTTGTAGCCGTCGTGCAGCTCGCACCATTTGAACAGCTTGTTTATGATTGAAAACATAATATCCAGCTGACTCAGATCTTGCCACTTGAACAAAAATTGCATTTCATACAGATTGTTATGCTCGTTAGGCAGGACGACCCCTGACCGATCTTCGGTGAGCTTTGTCTTGTCATCACAGCAGAATATGTAGACAGAATCATCCGGGTTCTTTTTAGTGTGGTCACCTACCACGCGGTACCGGACATTCGGGGTGACCCCGTCCCACTCTCCAACGTACAGAGGTTCTTGACCGCCGCTCTTCAGATCCTTCCACACAAAATTGTAAAATAATGCCCAGTCTTTTTTAGGAAATACAAGACATGCGTCTTCCCCGGGGTGAAACTCGCCCGCGCTGTCGGTGGTGTAGAGTATAACAACTTGAGTTGTTTTATGAAATCTGTACCCGATTACACGCTTGCTGTTCATCATAAATTCTCCTTTAGTCCATTCCGAAAGTTCATGGAGAAAGCTTGTCAAACGGACGTGCCCATAAGGTTTTCTCGGCGCCATAGGTAGACTGGTCATCAGACTGTCGAACGTCCTGCTGCGCAACCCCGCATCTGGGGTTTCAGGAGCTGATAATCCGTCCATGCTCATGTAGCTCATGTTTCTCTTTTTGCTGATAGCTGTAGAACACACTGGCCCCATTTATATATATATATACGCTGCTCTGGGATGTGGCAGGGTGGGAGGGGAATTTTCTGATAACAGCGACTTCAAAAGATAAAACCTTCTGTCAATAACATGATTTATTATACCGCATTCAAAAACAAAAAACCAACTGTCAAATTAATCAAAACAAAAAACCTAATGTCAAAAAACCATCAAAACCAACTGTCAATCATATGATTTATTATGACAATAGGTCAAAAACCAACTGTCAAAACCTAATGTCAATCACATGATTTATTAAACAGGAAGTCCCGCCTATACAGGAAGTCCCGCCTACACCGGAAGTCCCGCCTATACAGGAAGTCCCGCCTATACAGGAAGTCCCGCCTACACCGGAAGTCCCGCCTACACCGGAAGTCCCGCCTACACCGGAAGTCCCGCCTACACCGGAAGTCCCGCCTACACCGGAAGTCCCGCCCCCTATACCGGAAGTCCCGCCCCCTATACCGGAAGCCCCGCCCACCTGTCAATCAATCAAATTTTGACATTTGGTATAGTATACTAACTACTATTGCTTGCTGGGATCCCGAAATCCGCGTTCCATTCAGTGAGAGTTGAAAAAGAAAGATGGCACCTGAAAGTTGCGGTTTCTGCTCATTTTGTGTGTAAATGTATGTTTTTGACCAACGTTTTCAACTTCTGATGTCGTTTCTAGCGAGAAATTACTACTTAAAATAATTCGATATTTGTTTAATTCTCACCAAAGCTTGCTCTATTTTGCTTGTAAACTGCTTTTAAGTTTTGTGAGGTACTTTGAGCGCAAACGCTGCCTGCAGGTCATTGCCCATAAGGCATCGAGACAAGTCAGCTGCCTAAGTTTCGGATCAAGTCCTTCAGGATTATTTGAAAACTACTGATATGTGTGTTGGAGCAGAGTTGGACGTAGCCTCTTAAAAACTCACATGTGAGCAAAACGCTGAAAAGCAGAAAGACATGACACAACAGTCAAAAAGACCAACCTGATCTCATGGCAATTCGTACATATTTTACGAGGTGGCTAATTCATAGGAATTTGTACGACCTCATTCGTACGAATTCGTACGTTTTTTGCTAAATCGTACATATTTGACGAGTTGCAAAATTTGAATGAATTCGCACGAATTACCTACCTCAAACTAGTGTTAATTTTGTCACCTATTTTTAATTTAGTCTTAGTCTTGTGCCAAATGTCCTTGTTAGTTTTAGTCATATTTAGTCATTCACATATCTTTTTTTGTTAGTCACGTTTTAGTCGACTAAAAGTCTTGTCATTTTAGTCTAGTTTTAGTCAACTCAAGGTATCTTAGTCAAGTTTTAGTCGACTAAAATTCTAGTTGTTTTAGTCAAAGGAAAACTCAATATATTTTGTGGCAAAATAAGTTACATAAAATATATATAACCTGCATAATGTATGTGCCACAACACCATAGCTAACTGGTTGATTTATAGCGTAGATGCCTAAAATCAGCATTAGCTTATGAGATGATGGGCACAAATATTGATTTCGATCTTGATTCAGTATGAATTCATGTATATAGCCTACTGTACATATAAGGAAAAATAAGTTTGCCTTTTAGCACTATTTTACACTTTTTTGGGGTTATATTATATTTGCTTGCATTCTTTACTATTCACTATTATTAACATTTCAAAATTTCACAAATAAGTAAGCAGTTATGATCTGCAATACTTTTTTGAGCAACTAGACTACATGTATATTTATTAAAGAGCCATACAGGCACCCAGTGGGTAATGGCATTACAAGTGAAATGTTTTATTTTTTCAGCCACAAAATGGATCTAATTTGCCTCTTTGCAGTGGAATTCTCTATTTTAACCTTAATTAATACACTAATTGTAATATAAATAAGAAAAATATTAGAAGAAAAATATTTTAAGTGGTCATTAATGGACCATAATATTGCACAAATAGTATTTAGTACCAAAAGATCTCCTCAAAATATTCAATAAATATTACTGAATTAAAATATAGGCTATTTATTTTAAAAATAGTTAAAGTGTATGGTCACATTTGACCATCAATGAGTATAAGTGTGACTTAATTAGTAAGGAATACCTGAGGGCTAAATACAAGAAAAACATTAATATTAATGTTAACAATGTTGCATCTCTACCCCTCTCCATAATAAAATGATACTGTAAATGTGGCTGACGTAATAATCAATGCACACTATGCTGTAGGCTACTGTTTACCAAAAATTGCTGCAAACACCTGCATAGTGAAGCTGTTGTGTAACTTGTAATGTACTGACACAGCGCTAGAAGTATTGAGCGCTCCGGGAACCACGTGACCATGCGCGCCGCCGCAACAGGAGGAGTATGAAAGAGACCTGTAGCCTACTCGAGCAACAGCGGGAACTCTTTCGCAATATTTTGAACAGCTGAATATTCTCATTAAGAAAAAGTAGAGATGATTGTAGATGAAAATGAAGAGAGATTTTATCTTAGTTTTTATTTTATGCAAAACATTTTAGTCTCGTCCTTTTTCGTCAACAATAATGCATGTTGATTTAGTCTTAGTCAGCGGTTTTGGACATGGTGCAGTCTCGTCATCGTCTCGTCTTCGTCATGTAAAAAAAGGTTGTTGACGAACATATTTAGTCTAGTCTCGTCTGACGAAATTAACACTACCTCAAACCCACCCCTAAACCTACCCGTCACTAAAATTCGTACGAATTAGCCACCTCGTAAAATACGTACAAATTGGTCGTGAGGTAGCGTTGAAAAGACCCAGTCTTGTGCATTTTTAAAAACAAATCAAAAGCTGCGTAGTGCATGGGCGTCAGAAGCAACAAAAAAATGTGGGTGGGTCCTCAGAATTTTTTTTACTGGAGTAGATGTCAATTACATTAAGTACAAATATACCTCTTTGCTTGCTAAACGTATAGTTCGGAAAGACAAAATTACGGAAATCGCCATATCATTGAGAGTGGCAGTAGTGTAGGGGTAAGACGCACGGCATCTAGTTTTGACACAAATCGACCCGCGGTTCGAGTCCGCCTTTCGCCAAGCTCAATCTTCTCCCTTTTCCCATCACATATCAGATCAGAAAGGCATTTATTTTCAATAAAAATGAAGAAAATATTAGAAAGGTAGAAATAAAGCGTCTAACGTGTTTAATAATAAGTGTTTATCCATTAGGGGTAGGTAAACAGACATGTGCTGAATGTTAGAGACGATAAAAGTGAGTGGGTCCAATATCATTGATCATAAAAAGTGGGTGGGTCTTGTCCCACCTTCAAACAATGGTTCCGACGCCCATGGCGTAGTGCAATGCAAAAACACATTTTCTGTGAACCGGCCCTAATTGTGCATTCCATTTAGTCATTTGAACAGTAATCGTGCAAGATGTGACACTCATCTGAACTTAACTTGTAGGCCATTGTGTTCGAAAGCTGGACGCCTTCCAAGTAAAAAGACGACACTGTGAGAAACTAAGATAAGTGCCAGGTTCAAAAGAGAAGAATAGAGCAGAATTATCTCTTCTCAGAATTTGATGGCCATGTTAAAGGCAATATCATTGCTTTCACATGAACATGAGAGATCCATAGCCCTAAGCTGGTCTTCTAATATCCGGTCTGTAGTACAGCCTCTCTAACCTAAGCTATCCTAAAGAACATGGACTGGATTTACACTACAGCATTGGACTATTTGGGGATAGTGCATGAGCGCCAGGAAGTTTGGGTGTCACGAAATGCCTCAAGTCATTATGGGTGAGATTTCCAAACTGAGCTTGACACCATGAAATGGCATTCAGAAGCCTATTGTGAGGTTCTATGATAATTAGTCCTTCCCAGATTTGGCTCTGTTATGTAAGATGGTGCTTGTTTATTCATATAGGGCTCAGTTTGTGCAAGGCCCCTAGAATTTCAAAGGCATTATGGGGAACTCTAGGGCCTCTGAAACTTGAAACAGTTGTAGTCCTGCTGATTCACATGTGTTAGCGTGCCAAGAAGGCAAGGGTAAAATCAAATCATGCTGTACGTGCGTTAACGTGCTGAAAAAAAAAGATGCATGCATTGTTATATAAGTGTGTATTTCATGGCATGAATGCCTTGGAAAGCAACTGTGTTTACACCATTCACACAGTGAATTAAAAAGTGTACTGCTACTCTATCAGAACTAGGAGCAATTTTCCAAGGAGGCCTCAAGATGCTGTGATATAAAGAACAGGTCAAACCTATCAGCCTTTTGCCACATTCAGTGGAAAAAAGCATACATTTTTGGAATGACATTCCAAAATTACTTGGTTAACTAAAAAGATTTCATTTGTAGGTGAACTATTCATTTACACTGGCAGACAAAAGGCATGTTTGTATAGGGCAGTTATGTGAACGGTAAGCATCTTACAATGAGCCAACAGGACAACGCAATTATGGGATGGTGCTGCCAAGGTGTACCAAGGTATACAGTTGGCACTAGCCGAAAATTGCCAGTCAGAGCAGAAGAAACCAGGCAGCCTTTGTGTTGCAACACTGCAGAGTTCATCTTAAGAATGGATATATTCAGCATTTGTAAGCCCTGCAAAAATGCCCTAGAGGAGATTAAAATAAAGATTACTTTGGACTTCATAATAACTGGAGAACGGCTATGAACGACACAAACAGAATAGTCTATCCCTGTTCTGTTCCTCACTTTATATTGCTTTATTTAAGCAGATACATCAATTAAATTTACCGTCAAAATGCTGATTACATCTTCTGACATAATACTGTAAAGCTTTGAAATGCAGAGCAATTGTTTGTCAGGGCTGGTGTTAATCTGTTGGTGAGTGTGCTGAAAACAAGAAGATAAGCTTCAACAACAGTTGTATGAGTCTTTGTGTTATTCTTATTGAGCATTTCTTTGCAACCATCATGTCATGTTTGTTATAAAATTGTTATAAAAAACGTCTCGGTTACGTATGTAACCCTCGTTCCCTGAAGGAGGGAACGGAGACGTACGTCGGAACTGACCGACTGAAAGGGAACTAGGTTTAAATAAATTATTTTCAGATTACATATGCACATCATTAGAAATCTTGTTCTGTCATGACAACTCTCTGAGTGTTTGGCATGGTAACGGATATGACAATGTTAATACGTTTGGTCTTGGCAGAATAGATCTGCTATGCTGCTGCTGTTGTTATTGCTGCTGCCTCAGAGCGGGACTTGTTATTGCCAAAACACGACACACTGCTGTGAGCAAGTAAGACATGCTGCTGCTGTACAGTATAGCATACGTAAATTACCCTAGGCAGATCTATACAGGTGGAGCTGGGGAGGGTGAAGGGTTACTAAAAGTGCGCTGCAACTGCCAAGAATTTAAAGGTTGAGTGGCAAACTTATTGGCTACTGATACAGCAGGAACCAATCAGCTGCGGCCTATAGTGAATGATGTGATTGCAAGCAGATTAAGTTAAGGACCAATCAGTCTGCACCATCAAGAGTTTCATGACAGAACTTTGTATTTATTTAATGGAACATTAATATATAGGCCTACATTTATGCATTCGATTCTGTATTTCAACATTTACACAAATTATTACATTTTTTATTTAATCTGGTGATGAATTTTAAGTTCAAAAATTGCACTGCAAATAAATCTAAATTTGATGTGATATAGCAATTATAGTATAGGCTCATAACATAGAAGTCCAATATACCATTTCGTTTTAAGGTGAGTTGATTGAGCTATTTTAGGTTTTATTTTCAGAATACATATTCTAAAAATACAAATTCTTTTGTGAGACTAAAAATACCTCTGTTATACATAAATCTCGCATCTCTGAGTGCTTTTTAAGTGATTGATTCTGCGCTTCAGAGAGTTTCTTTGTGAATGATGGATTCTGACATCACCCTCACACTGTTTGAATCACATGGCAGGGAGGATGTTTGGCACAGGGACACTGACACATCACCAGACACACTACATCATCATTTGAAGAGGCTTTGCTTCCTTTACAATCGGACAAGCCCCTTGCTCCAATGCCCTGAAATGAAAATGTTCTTTAGTCTTTAAAAATGGTTGATTCTTACACTGTGGCCTCATATTGACTATAGAAAATATCTCACCCAAATTATGACTTGATGGCATAGTAACAATCTGTCTTTTATTTTTTAGGATCAATGATCAGATACTAGCCCCCTGCCTATCCTGAATCTTTCTGTAAGAGGATAACAGATCAATTATGTATGGCCAGTGTGGCACTGCCTATCTGGATGGGCAGATAAAGGGCAATAAGATGGCAATAAGAATAACCATGTTCATGGTTATAAATGTTGTTCTCTCATACACCAGTCTGCTGACTGATATATAATGAGCTAGTTCAGTGGTTCTCAACCTTTTTGACAAGAAGACCCCTTGTTGTCTAGGCACGGTGCCACAAGGTGGCAAAGATCTGATTTGTGCCCCCTCAGATCTGATTTGTGCCCACCTACTGTAGTCCTAGCACATGGTATTTCACAAATCCAATAACCGAGTTTGTGATATACCAAATAACAAATCCAACTCCAATTTGTACCTTTTATGAGCCCCGCAACACATTTTAGCATGATCAGATTTAAGTTTCACAAGATTTTCTTCTTTTCGCAGTCCAACAGGAAGTCCAACTAAGCAGAACATATTAGGAAGTCCTAGCGAGGGCTGAAAGAGACAGGACCGAGTGGGTCGTAACAGCCCAGGCCGTCACTGAGGAAACATTATATGAAAGGCTATTGTGCGAGTTAAACACTGCTGCTTTATGGAACTGAACCTGTAAACTCTCAGTGGACTCTGTTGCTTTGTTGTACAAGAGACTGTTCTATGAGTGCTAGAAATCTCACAGGAAAGACTGAACCAGATCCCTGTATTATGTATGCAGGGCTGACTCGGTCAACAAAGGCAAAGTATTGTGTTTTGCTGCAGTGCAAACCTGGAGTTTTAGTTATCCATAGAAAGTAACTGAAAAGGGAGAACACTCCTGTCTGACCTGATGTTCAATAAGCACAATTCAAGTGTATGGCTGGGTACATTGTATTATGATCTGGACAAAGGTCTATTCATTAAATGTCAAACCTAAGGAGAGCTAGTGAACAACTGTTATGAGGCAGACTGGTTGAGTTCCAATATATTTCTCTTGTAGTACACATCTTTCCATATATTCACAGAGGTTTCCATAGCAGTAGGCCTATGTCTGTGTAGGTGAGCTTTACAGAATGTGGTGCTATGAATGTTCTTTCAATGTAGTGTTTACAGGGCTGTGTCTGTTCACCTGACACCTGCTAGACATTTTCAGTGCATTGGGAATTGACTGCTAAAAACACAATAGCCACACAGCACACAGCAGAACAGTGTTAGTCTCGGGTTTAGTTACGTATACATTTACATATTATATAACCAAACACAGTGAGCGAGCTGACTGTGACAAAATGGCCGCCAGGTGCGGACGTCGACCTCCATTGGCCAGCAGCGCGGACGAGACATCTAGCCTTTATTATATATATATCTATGGTTTGGAGACCCCTGCTCTAGGTTAATAGATCCTTAACTCAACCTGCTTGCAATCATATCATTCTCTATAGGGCACAGCTGATTGGTTCCTGCTGTATCAGTAGCCAAAGAACTCGCTGCTCAACCTCTAAATACTTGGCTAGCATTTGCCTTAGCAGTGCAGCGCGCTTTCAGAAACCCTCCATCTTCCCCAGCTCCACCTGTATAGATCTGCTACGGGTAATTCATGTATTGACAGTAGCAAGTCCCATACTTGCTCTGCAGCAGCTCTGAGGTCACCGAGGTGAATAATGCTGTGAATTAATTGCCTACTATAGTATTAACTCTACTCTAGTGCTGCAAGGATATTGCAAAGCACCAAGATCTGCTCATCTGAGCTGCTTCTGTGGTCTCTCACGGCTCATCAATGTCATAATATTTGAGGTGACCAATCAAATCAAAGTAGGCAGGCTTTATGTTCACAGAAGCTGCTGAGGGCGAATTCCACTGCAACACTTCAGTTAACGGCCATAAAGTGCGAGATAAGATGTAAGTAGCTAAACTAAACATTTCATATTTGACAGCTGTTTTAGGACAGAAATGTTAAATGACAGACAAAAATAATCAGGCAAACTAATAAACTATTGAATTGAAGATAGGCGTGATAAATGTAATGTAATAATTAGCAACTGTCAATGTGAGGGGATAAGACACATTAACAAAGCTGTTTTCATCATATTAGGCATAATATTAATAATGAATGTGTACATATTGTGAATGAATTTAATAAACTTAGTTACCTAGCTACAGACTACCAGGAAGGTCTTCTGTAAATTCACTTATCTCAGAAAATGATTCATAAAACGTACATATCAGGTGACCCTATGTTTACTTTCTTCACTGACACAGACAAAAACTAAAAGACTATCAGTCAAAGCTCAGCTTTGGGAGGGGAAGAGACAGGGCAAGATGAGACGGAGAGAAAAAAGAAAGCGTGATGGAGATGAGGAGAGAGCAGGTATTGACAAATATTCTACTGCCTACATGGTTTTAAAGCTATTATCCTATTTTTTTTTTGGCCTTCAAATGTCTTCAAATGCACATATGTAGATCAGAGAAATCAAAATGTTCCTAGCGGAGCCCCCGAAACCCGCTAACTAGCTCAAACTTGGGACCTCTGCGGCCCTGAGCTTAGCAGACCTATTCTATCAAGAACAAACATTTCAACATTGTCATAACCATTACCACAAACACACCGAGAGTTGTCATGTAAGAACTAGTTGTCGCGTCTTACAGTGCGAGAGAGCCACTCTGATGCAAAGTTTTTGTGCTTTGAGCTTCAAATCAAAGTTTTAATGTTTAATGTTTTAATGTTTCATCTCAGAGCTGGTTGTTTCAATTCATCATTTTGAACTCTTGAAATCCAGATGGGGAATATGAATAGGAAAAACACTTCCAGAGCCAAGGCCAGTGAAAAAGTGTCTGGTCACTGTTGTGCTCTATCATGAGCTTTATCCATTCCTGGAGCTTGCAGCAAAACCAGGCGTTCTCCCTTTCACCCACATACCCAAAAGTCAACCTCTGCCATGGTTTACAGCTTTACAGTACCCTCATTTTTGTAGGGGTCACTGAGTTAATCTTTATTTTGTAAATATTATGTGTTTACACTTTTAAAAAGATCTGTAATACAATGCCCAGGTCTGCGTAAAACTGGGACATACTCTGTTGCTTAGCAACAGTATGGTTATCCTTGTGGCAGTTTTGCTGGCTGCCGCTTGCTGTTATGATGAGCTACATACTGAGTTTCTGTTCTGGCTTCATTTCTCACAGAACACGCACATGCCACCAACAACAATACAAAATAATAATAAAAAATAATGATAAATGATTTTGCAGTAAGAGAATCCAGTCTTGATCAGCATAGTGTGTGGGGAATGCCAGCAGCCTTAATCCTCATCAAGCCAATCATTAGCTATGTTTCCATCCACCTATTTTTATGCGCATTTTGGGATATCGCATCAAAAACTGCTGCATGGAAACGCCAAGATGCGCATAAATTCTAAAAATGCGCAATAAAAAAACGCATGCGCATTTACCGAACAAATACCTCGATGCGCATTAAAAAAATCATGTGGCTTTTGCGACGTAACAGCATAACTGTACAAACCAGCAGAAAATTCTTGTTTGCAAAGCATCTGAAATGCTGTTTTGGTCATTCAGAAAAGTCTGTTGTCAAAGATGCTCGGTATATTTCCCTCCTAGAACTGTCATACATGTTCCCAAACAGCAGCATCTGCCTCTGAAAGCAAGACAACGAGTTTATTGAGACGCACAAGTTTCTCTGAGACGCTAATCATTTATTATATAGAAAATTATTATATATGGTGGCTTCTCCTATGTTTCTTAGGGTTTTTTTTAGCGGTAGTTTATAAGGAAGTGACGATTATGTTCTCTTTGACTCACTGGATGGAAACGGTGCTTTATTCGCAAATGTTTTGCGATATTGCAATTTTGTGCATAAGTTGGATGGAAACAAAGCTATTGTCTAATTGTTGTCCGTTTTAAAATATTACATAATCATTATGTAACATTTGCAACACATCACGTCACTTTTGATTGAAAATACAGTAAAAACAGTAATGTTGTGGACTTTTAAAACTATTTTCTATTTTAATATTTTTTGAATATAATTTATTCCTGTGATCGCATCATCATTACTCATTACTCCAGACTTCCGTGTCACATGATCCTTCAGAAATCATTCTAATATAATGATCTGATGCTCAAGATTTCTTATAATTATCAATGTTGTGCTGCTATCAATTATCTATTGTCACGTTCAGCTGTTTAATTATTTTTTTTGGAAACCATGATACATTTTTTGATTCTTTGATGAATAGAAAGTTCAAAAGAACAGCATTTATTTGAAAAATAAATATTGTGTAATATTATAAACGTCTTTACTGTCACTTGCTGACTGAATTTATTTTAAATTTGAATCTTTCTGACAAAAACTTTTGAACAGTAGCGTAATATGGTGGCCCAGTAGTGTACAACACAATGAAATTTAAAAAGCATACATAAGTTCACAACACAACGAAATAAAGCCACAACACAACGAAATAAAGCTACAGCACAACGAAATAAAGCCACAACACAACGGAAATGCTCTCGACCACTAGGGGACTCTCGGAGTGCGGTAAAGTTAGTTTTCCTTGCATTGTTCTATAGATTCGCCAGTCTTACAAATATTTAAACACTACGATCAGTTTTAAGTGTGCAATTGTATATCGACATGAAATATCAATTCAAAATCACCTACATGCATTATAGGCCTTGACTACTATGTACTTACATACAAAATAAGTACTTGTATGTACTTACTGTGTTCATATTGTATTGCAAAACACCTTTGCTGATATTGAGGTGGGATACAGGTAAGGTTATGGACAGGTGTGGTGGTATGGGTAAGTTTAAGGGTAGAGTTAGGTGTAAGGGAAGTTTACAAATGCAATTACAGAAATTAATTACAGATGTAAATACATGAAGGTATTTTTAAAAATGTAAGTACAATGTAAAAACACGTATGTACACAATAAGTGTAATGTATCAAATTATTAATTAAAATGTTAGTACATAGTAGTTAAGGCCACCTAATATAAAGTGGGTCCAGTCATTTTAATTAATACAAATTATACGATTCAACCACTTGGTGGAATTGGCAGACGTTCCCTGCGCCGTGGTATCGGGTCAAAGCCATAGACAGTAAAAGAAATGGACACAGCGACCCCATAGGCTTCGACGGGGAAAAGTGTATTCAATTAGAAGCACTCACTTCCTGATGGCTGAGCGTACTGCGCAGCCTCAGACTGAGCTAGACGACGTTGATGTGATGTGAGCAACCAGTCTGACAGATGTAAGTCTTCTAGTAGTTGTGCAAAGTGAAATCTGAATCACGTTGTTGAAATATTTTGTCCCGTTGCTTTTGGCTCTCTATGGGCTTCTCCCCATGCTTCTCCCTTGACTTTATCTGACTTTATGCCTCCACGTCCCCCCGATTGCCTCATAGACAGTAAAAGATTGCTTGCGAGCTTCTCCTCCTGTCTATACGGTAATTTCTCTACTATGCGACAAGGAGTCGCGTGGTTATGATGCAATTGTTAGCTTATTTTTACAAAAACGGCTTCTACTGGGCGATAGTGTAAAATACTAGGTATGGAGTCTTTTATACATTGTCGTGTTTCTTTAGAAATAAACAATGGACAAATGGAGTCTTTAAACGCCTCAGATGTAAAGTTATTTGCTGGTAAAGTGGCGCCAAAATGAATGGGAGTCAATGGGATGCTAACAGCAGGTGATGGCTTGGTTAGCAATGGCTGCCCCTATGGAAGGTACGCTTTCCGGGTGCTGGATTACCCCCTTGGTCAAAGCATTCTCGAGTATAAATATGCAGCTATAATGCATGTAGGTGATTTTGAATTAATATTTCATGTCAATAAACAATGGTTAGCCTACATATTGTTAAAACTAATTGTGGTATTGACTCTAGAACAGTGGCAACTTTACAGCGCTCCGAGTGCCCCGGAATGGTTGGGAGCATTTCCGTTGTGGCTTTTTCGTTGTGTAGTGGCTTTTTTTCCGTTGTGTTGTGGCTTGATTTCTTTGTGTTGTGGCTTGTTTTCATTATGTTGTGAACTTATGTTTGCTTTTTATATTGCATTGTGTTGTGCACTACTGGGCCACCGTAGTACGATTAGCATTATTTTTTTTCTTATATATTTGTGTATGTTGTACTTTATTTCCTTACAAATTATCATTATATTATATCACAAATTTATTCTGTTTGGTAAAATTATCCAGTTTTCAAGGAACTGTTTGAATGACTTGAAGTTTTTTCATGCCTCAGTGAAACTTTGTGCCTGGAATTATCTGAATGAAGCATTTTTTACATGCCAGCATCCCTCCTGTGTCCGAGTCACAAGGAGGCGTCGAGAGTGCAACTCTACGCAACTACACACATAAATCACAGCTCTTAAAAACAGGGCCTCTCTTTCTGGTAAGGCCGGAACAGGCCGGACCATCCCAAACTTGTGGTCTTGTTAAAAGATGCTTAGCTAAGAATTATGTGCCAAGTGAAAAGGGGGTGTTTGCACTGCCCATTCCCCAACCCCCAAGTACATTCTCTTGAACAATCTGCTTTCAGGGGGGATCCAGATCGGAACCAAAGATTGGTTGACCACAGTGGCTATTGCGGCGTGGGGTGATGAAGGGGGGACGTAATGAGAAAGCTGTCCCCAGAGCTCCCTGTCCACATAAAGGCATGATTATTCCCCCTTTTGGCAAGGGCGGCTGATGGCAGGACTGGTCAGACACTGGACTCAGTATTCTTCGGTCTTATTAGACGAGCTCCTCTCCCCTCCTGGTCACAGCATCGAGCTTGTTTGTTTTTTTGGGGAGCACTGTGGGAAAGTCATTAAAGTGTAAAGCATCCCCTTTTATTTCATTCTGAGGGATCCTTTTAGAAAAGAGAGAGCGAGATGATGAGATCCTGCTGGTAATGAGCGGAGACGTGGCCACAGCAGCAAACCGGCGCAGTTCTCTATCAACATGGCATCCATTCAGCCCATCTCCTGGGAAGAATAGACACACTAGTGTTTGATCTGTGCTCCTCGTCCGCTCTCAAACACCAGCTTTCACTGATATTTTATTACAGCGCTGCTTCCTTCTAACAGAGCCCATCAAATCATCATTTATTTAAGTGGCTCCCCTACACACCTGTTGCATAACCCATCTTGATGAGCTAATGGAGGCTGTTAAAGGCTTGCCACCAGCTATTTAGCCTGTTTACAGCTCAGCAATTGAGAATGAAGTGCTTTCCAAGTGTCAAACAGCTGAATTAAGGAACCTTGGACCTCTCGTGCAAAGAAAGACGCCCCATCAGCTGTGGAGTGAACGGTGGAGAGTACAGCAAAAGTAATCTAAAATGGGCAAAAGAACATTAGACATCACATCACATTTATTTCCATCAAGAGGTGCATTGAGTTTTGGTCAATATTTTGTATTGGCAACGCAAGAGTCCAGCACTCTGTATAGTCTACTCCAGCATATCCTTAAGACTTTTAAGGTCTGGAGTGGACTCAGAGGTGCCAATTCATGTGTAAAAAAGATTCTTCATGCTTCCTCCCAACCATTTGAGCCTGATGTATCTTGACGTTGTCATATAATATGGCCTTGATGTGGTTGTTTAAGAAGTGAAAAGCTACAAACTCCATCAATTAGGGTTAGAAGAACTGTTCCCAAACATATAACATGCTAGAAACATAACAATCACTGCAATCATGATCCAATCATAGACTATATTTCATATTATCCTACAAAGCCTACCTTTAATAATATCTTAATATTATTTTATCATAATATACAGATCTAAATGTGTTGGGATTCTGATTGCTGATTCAGATGACTGCATATTTCAATCGAATTATAATGAAAAAGTATTGATGAGAAGAAAAGAGGCATCCTTTCGAAAAACAGCTGTGAACCAGTTTGATGCAGTTTAGTTTAATTCTTCACGTCAGATCTGTGCTGTGGTGGAGGCCTCTACCGGTGAGAAGTAGTAATGCAACTTGTTTACCAATCCCATCAATACGATTGGGGAGAGAATTTCATGGTGATGAATGAAGAGCCAGTCCTTCTCGTTTGGTGAGCTAAATATTAAGCAAAATGATCAATAATTCAATCCACGCTGTCATCCTGTTTCTAAGTTAATATTGGATCACTGAACCAAGTATACAAAAGAAGGTACACAAGCATGTGTTGCAAATGTGGACTTTATAAGATTAAAATAATTGAGCTAGGCCTGTGTACTTTGTCCTTCCCAAGTATATTTTTAGCTGCACGTGCTATCGATCTGTTTGAATGTGTATAGGCAAAGAGTCACAGTTAGTGACAAAAATTAATCTCATGTATGCATAAAGAGCCATTACCTCATCATATAGACAAATTAAAACATCATTGATCACGTTTCTCTTTGTAGAGGAAAGTCCATATAAGATATAAATGGCCAGAGCAACAAAGCCAACCTCTGCCAACCATCTCGTATCATAGTAGGCTAAAGCACTTCTGTTTGAAAGCAGCAAAAGTGCAGTCAGTCACTCACATCAATGGTATTTCTCAGGATGTGTTTGTGATGATTTGCATTGAGGGGTCTGAAAAGAAGCTTACGCAACAGCAGTGGATCATTTGTATAACTTGTGCTTACTATAGGTCAGAGTTGCTTTTTACTTTTTGTCTAGGGTCATTGGTATTCCTAATGGCTTGGGTGAGCAAAAAAAGCCTTATTAAACGGTTTATATGAAACTCCCACACATTCTAACAAATGTTTTTGTTGTTGTTTATTGCCAGGGTGCCCTTATTCATTCCCATCATAGTGTTTCCCAGCAACAGAAGCCTGTGCGTTGTCATTCCTGGAAAATTCTGTGCAAATTACCCTCACCTAAATTTTGATGATGCAATCTAAACAAACATCACCAATAAAAAAAATATCAAGATGTGGATATTATTATTATTATTATTATGCATAGCAGGGTTATTAACGTTAACTAAACTATTTAAAGCATTTTGTTCACTGAAATAAAGCTGAAATAAAATAAAAACTAAAATATTAGCTAATAAAATATATATATATATATATATATATATATATATATATATATATATATATATATATATATATATATATATATATATATATATATATATATATTGCCTTGCCTTGCAAGATGAAGCACTGAAATTACTAACTGAAAATAAATTAAAACTAAAACTGAACTAAAAAAAAATGAATGAATGAAACCTAAATACATTAAACCTAAAATAAAATGTCAAAGCACATAAGAGAATTTCAACAACAAAATGTTTTATAATTAATCAATTTAAACGCTTATTTAAATTATTATTAAAAACTATAATAATATTTAAATATTAAAATAACACTGCTGCATAGGGACAGTCAAATAAAAATAAAAAATCGAAAGAAAAAAAATTATAAAACGCCTACATATTTAAAAACTAGTAGGAAAATGCACGTTGTTTGAATATCTATATTTACAGCGCAAATTGCATAGCTTTAACAACAAATGTGTCAGTTGAGTGTCGTGACCCAAATTTGCACAAAAAGATAAATATGTATGATATGATGTTATAATATTGCATATGCATAGACACCTTGATCCAGACCAATTTTACATAAAGGATTAGTTCACTTTAAAATCAGAGTTTCCTGATATTTTACTCACCCCCATGCCATCCAAGATGTTCATGTCTTTCTTTCTTCAGTGGAAAAGAAATTATGTTTTTTGAGGATAACATTTCAGGATTTTTCTCCACACAATGGACTTCAATGGCAACCAAAATGTTGAAGGTCCAAATCAATGCAGTTTCAAAGGGCTTCAGAGGGCTCTGCACGATCGCAGCTGAGGAACAGGGTCTTATCTAGCGAAACCATTGGTCATTTTCTAAAATAAAAATATATAAACTTTTTGACCTAAATTGCTCATCTTGCGCTGCTGTGCAACACATCACAGATTGCGCAATCACGTCGGAAAGGTCACGCTAGATGTAAGCAGAAGTACCGCCCTGTGTTTACAAAGTGCTCGTGTGAAGACTAATACAAACATCCTTTAGCAAGAAAGGTTAAACAACGGCGTCGTACGATTTTGAAGTTGGAGATGGAGTTTTTTTTTTTTTTGTAAACAGCGAAAGTTTGCAGTCTTGTATTAGTCTTTGCACGTTCGCTTCGGGGCGGTACTTCCGCCTACGTCTAGACTCTAGCGTGACCTTTCTGACGTGATTGCGCAATCCGTAGCACGTCGCAGAGCTGAGATGAGCAATTTAGGTAAAAAAAAAGTATATAAATGTTTATTTTTTTCTTGAAAATGGCTGATGGTTTCGCTAGATAAGACCCTGTTCCTCAGCTGGGATCGTGCAGAGCCCTCTGAAGCCATTCGAAGCCCTTTTGGAACTACATTGATTTGGACCTTCAACATTTTGGTTGCCATTGAAGTCCATTATGTGAAGAAAAATCCTGGAATGTTTTCCTCGATAACGTAATTTCTTTTCGACTGAAGAAAGAAAGACACAAACATCTTGGATGAGATGGGGATGAGTAAATTATCAGGGAATTTACATTTTAAAGTGAACTAATCCTTTAAGATGCCAAATGATCAAGGCATACTTATCGTCAAATAATGAAAAACTGATCAAAAGCACTGATATTTTCTTCTGCTGCTGTGAGGCCAGTCTCCACTGGTCTTTCCCAGCATGCTCTGTATTATAGAGCTGGGTTAGTTTCACCACGGTTACATAACCGCTGTCTGCTTGCATTGAACACTTGAAGCTCGTCTTTCCTTAATCTCTTCTGCTTGATTATTCTCTCTCTTTCTAAGCTCCTCCCTGACGCACTCAAGCTGGGGACACAGACGAGGTTTCTTACATACACACTTTCTCTCCCGAGCAACCGGCATGGTCCAGTTCTGAGCGGATCGGGAAAGCTGAGGAACCCCGTCTGTCCCTCAGGGGAGCGCATGGGATTTGAGACGAGAGAATCACGCCATACTGTCACACAAACACAAGTCACAAGCATCTGTAGACAATGCAACTCTCCTATTCTACTTCGTTTGGTAGGTTTAGACAAATCTGGGTAAAAAAGCAGAGGTTAGCGAATAAAATATCTCTTCATAGGCATCGTGAGTGTTCATTAGTGACTTCTTCTGCATACATTCCTGATGAGCATAACATCTCTTTAGTCATTCCCATTGCTGTTTTTGGGTCTATTCTAATTACAAGAATAGTAATTAGACAAACAGTGTACATGACACTTACATTTGTATATGGTTGCATAAAATGACCATCCAAGACTCATATTAGGCATTATTAAAAACGTGCTTCTGCAAACATGTATGGCCTACTTTGCAGTGGTAATTAGTGGTGCATTGTCCAAACATATTTTAACACATTCCACTGCTCATTAGCATTCTGCACCTGCAATTTCCAGAATGGCGCATCCCAAATACCACTATAAAATTCTGAGATAATATTCAATTGGTAATATACAAGGCTGGAGCAGTAATATAAGATTTCGAATCGCATTGTGCTTTTTGCTATGTTTAGGTCATATTAAAATGACTTGAAAACGTTATCTTGTCTTCAAAATGTATCTTTTTTTTTGACTTTCAAATGCCTCTTATGTATATAATTGTATCAATTTCCACAAAGACTCTCAATCTTACAATATGAGAATCATGAAAAAAAAATTAATAAATACAATGAGGAAAATAAGTATTTGAACACCCTGCTATTTTGCAAGTTCTCCCACTTAGAAATCATGGAGCGGTCTGAAATTGTCATCGTAGGTGCATGTCCATTGTGAGAGACATAATCTAAAAAAGAAAATCCAGAAATCACAATGCATGATTTTTTAAACTATTTATTTGTATGATACAGCTGCAAATAAGTATTTGAACACCTGAGAAAATCAATGTTAATATTTGGTACAGTAGCCTTTGTTTGCAATTACAGAGGTCAAACGTTTCCTGTAGTTTTTCACCAGGTTTGCACACACTGCAGGAGGGATTTTGGCCCACTCCTCCAGATCTTCTCTAGATCAGTCAGGTTTCTGGCCTGTCGCTGAGAAACACAGAGTTTGAGCTCCCTCCAAAGATTCTCTATTGGGTTTAGGTCTGGAGACTGGCTAGGCCACGCCAGAACCTTGATATGCTTCTTACAGAGCCACTCCTTGGTTATCCTGGCTGTGTGCTTCGGGTCATTGTCACGTTGGAAGACCCAGCCTCGACCCATCTTCAATGCTCTAACTGAGGGAAGGAGGTTGTTCCCCAAAATCTCGCAATACATGGCCCCGGTCATCCTCTCCTTAATACAGTGCAGTCGCCCTGTCCCATGTGCAGAAAAACACCCCCAAAGCATGATGCTACCACCCCCACGCTTCACAGTAGGGATGGTGTTATTGGGATGGTACTCATCATTCTTCTTCCTCCAAACACGTTTAGTGGAATTATGACCAAAAAGTTCTATTTTGGTCTCATCTGACCACATGACTTTCTCCCATGACTCCTCTGGATCATCCAAATGGTCATTGACAAACTTAAGACGGGCCTTGACATGTTTTTTTCTTTTTTTTTAGATTATGTCTCTCACAGTGGACATGCACCTACGATGACAATTTCAGACCCCTCCATGATTTCCAAGTGGGAGAACTTGCAAAATAGCAGGGTGTTCAAATACTTATTTTCCTCACTGTATTTCAATTCTTGAAAAAATATTAATCATTGAAATTATGATAAGATAATCTAATTACTATAGCCTATTTGTTATATTAATGTATGTTAATATATTAATATGTATTATGTGAATATATTTAAATGTTATCAAATAAACAAATTAAAGAAATTATTATAAATAAAAAAACACAAGGCTGTCACTGGTGGTTGCAGGAAGGCAGACAGAAAGACAATGATTAGAGAATTCCAACATGAAGTTTAATTGTAAAATAGGCAGACAGGCAGGGCAACACACACTTAACGTAAATGTGACCGAACAGAGAATGAATGTGAGGATTCAACTATATAGCAAACACAAACGAGACTAATTAATGATACACAGCTGAACATAAACTCATAATGACGTGACCATGCTAACAAAGGAGTGGCAGGAAAATCAAACAAAGGAAGACGTTTGACTAATGAAAACAAACTGAATGTCCGTTAAAACATAACTGTGACAACCCATATATATCAACCAGTTCTCAAAACAGTGTTATCTTAATATTATTTAACCCTTAAATGCATGAACGTTTCACCAATCATTGTTACATATTCGGGTCTTTAGCGACCCGGATCTATATCTAACACGGAGGGATCTCTACCTGTAACGATAATATAAAACTCTCCTGATATTAGAGTGACAATTACAGAAGAATAAAATAAGGCACCTTTTGGAGCTTGGAAAGCTTCAGTTTGAGCAGATGTTTTATACCATCATCACTGTCCTCGTCAGAGCTCATTTCTCAGTACATTCAGCATCTGGCTCATATTTGCCATCTCAAACATATTCTCATCATATCATTTTCAACATCTCCAAAATCAATATTTTGATCTCTGACAGCTCCTCACCAGATCCACCATCAAGTGACAGTGACCGTAATATATGATTGCGTTCAGTACTTTCTCTGCACTAAATCGCAGAGCCATTTCAAGTTTCGCTGATACTTCCTATTCTTTTGTTTTCTGCCTGCGGTAACTGTGAGTGAAACTTCACTTCATCATTGTGTATCAGACATTGCCACCTTGTGGAATAAAGGTGAATTGCACTTATTCAGTCATCAAAGATTCAATTATTGTTTTGCAGAAAAAAATAATAACACTTTATTTTATAGTGTCCTTGTTACATATGTTACATGTACTTACCATAGTAATAACTATAAATTATGCATAATTACATGCAGCTAAACCAAACCATAATCCTACCCTAACCCTATAATAAGTACATGTAGTTACTAAATATTACTCAGTAAATATATAATTATACTGTAATAATGACACCTTAAAATAATCTGTAACTGAAAAAAAATATTTGCACTGTTAGATACCTTAGGTCATTAGAAACCCTATATAATAAGAAAAAAATAAATGGGAAAATAGGCATTCTTTTATAATTGTATTGTTTGTTTTTCTTGTTATATTGTTTATAATGAAATGGATGAGGAATACTAAGAAGGTTGATGTCTAACTTTTTCTTTTTTTTTTAAATGAGAAGGAGGGTAGTGAAAGACATCCCGGGTCAAAGACCAGAGGTATGCGTTTAAGGGTTAGCTAAACGCTATTTATAGAATTTTTTAATCAGCTTTTATTTGATATATATTTTGTTTTATTTCTATTTAGCTTTAATTTTTTTTTTTTTTTTTTTTTTTTAGTTTTAGTTTTAGTAATTTTAGTACTTCAACTTATTTTATTTTATTTCAGTTAGTTGCCAAGGCAATATTTGAAAAGTTTTTTTTAAAGTTAAAGTTATTTATATTTTATTTTAATTAGCAAAAACATTTGATTAGTTTTAGTTAAAAATAACAATACTGTCCCGAAAGCAATAAAACAGCATAAAATATACAAGATGCAAAAAGAAATGCAAGTTGCATTTATTGATATTGTTGTCTTTTTCGCTATCAGTTGCTTAGTCATTGTAGATCAGGAGGGCCACCTTCACTGTGACCTCTGCATTCCACATTATACTTACATCGCTGCATTTCTCCATTTCTGCCATCAAACCTGCTGTCCTCACAGACAGTAAATCATTATCTACAGTCACGCTGCTGGGTCATGTATGATGGGCAGGATTGGCTTGTGACTAATCATGTTGTGCCATAAAACAACACCTCCAACATGTTGCAAACATCTGGATCGACACACAAACACATTCTCAAGAGAGCTCATGCTAAGTAGTGTCAGCTATCGTTATTGTTGGCTACAGGAACATGAAGACAAACCACAAAACAGGCTGTATTTTATGCCGTCATTCCAACTGACCCTGAGCGACTCTGTTAACCAAGACTGGTCTCAGAGAGGACAGCTGAAATAAGAGACAGCCTTTGAAGTGCTGCTGATAAACACGTGAATTAAATCCAGTCAGAAACTAGAGCATGGCCAGATAAACTCTTACACAGAAGTACTTGCACTTCAAGAGAAAACACTATTTGCTCTTTGATCAGATCATCTGACATAGAAACAGCTGTGGGTATAATGTGAGTAGTTTATTGCAGCACAAGGTAATACAATGGTTCAGGTAAAAAGAGATAGCAATGTGCCGGTGTAATCACCAAATGACATATCTAGTATATATAGAGTACGGATCTGATATCTCTAGGCAAAGATATGTGAGTTTACTCACAAATACATTTATCTACCTGCATAATAGTGACAAAGAGATAAAGGAATGTCTTGATGTGTTTTTCTCTGCTATTGTTCTGGGACAAACTATATTATTGTAAAAAGGATGGTACAAATACAATTTTTAGTGTACGGGTAAAGTACTGATCAAGACAGGTTTGTCATTATTAGCAGCAGATCAGCAGATTTATTTTACATACTTTATTTATTTACCAATATTTAAGATGGCATGTGATTCATATCCATTAATGGATATGCAAAATGTCCTACACATGGTATTTGCGCTTAATATGTATCTTAATATGACTCGTTTGAATGTGTGCATTTCATAGCCTACTTACTAGAAAAATGCATATGCATCAGATATTAGGAAATAGCCTTGTTTCATCTATTCTAATAGACAATACAATGCTTTACTAGTGAGGGGGAAAAAAACTCAAATGAACTGGTCGAAATGTTGTGTAATTTCAGATGAAGCTATATATGATTCTAATGGTATAATAGATTTGTGACTAGTACCCTCTGGTGGAAAAAGACTACACTACTGTAGCCTAATAAACCGAGACATTTTTTTTTTTGTGGCCAAAACAGCAGAGCTGAGAGATGCCTAAAGAGTGTGTGGGGTATGACAGTGTAAACTACATATTTTAAAAAAAAGTTGGTAGCCTAAGTATTTTTAATAACCAGATGGTCATGAACAATATTTATGATTTTAATATTAGTTGAAGCTTCTGGTCTGTTGTTTCATCAAAGACCAACTGGGGGCGCTGTCTGCCAGTGAAATCTGTTGGAGAACACAGTCACGTCTTGTAAAGTGATTATTATACACACACTTAACAAATGTTGTTTTTCTCTCAGCATCGGGGTGGAATTATCGAAACATTCTACGAGCTGAAGCGAATTTCCACAATGGACAGCAGCTTCACAAGCAACCATGCATGACCTAATGTTATTAGCAGAATATTATTTCTTTGCATGCCTTGTGTTGTCTTCAAAAAAATGTACACACATTAAAAACGTGTTGACGTGGTTTGGACAAACATAACAGAGAATGAAACAACACAAACCGTATAAAAGTTTAGAGCCTAGGGCCTATAGTTTTTTTCATATAGGCTAGTTGACTCGTCTGTATGGCCGTATGGTTTTATTATTCTCCTGTTTGTCCAACACCTTAGCAAATATTTAGTTTGGAGCACAAAAGCAAGTGGTGCTCACTGCAGAACGTCAAACTCCACCTCTCTGGACGTGTAATGAATGGGTGGATGGACACATTTATATGTAGGGTAGGATGCGGATGGATATTCTAGCTTTAGGCCCAAATTACATTCAGAGAGGGGGAGCTGGACTTCACACTCCATGGCTCTGCAGTGAGCAGCCTCTCCAAATATTACTCTGATTTAAGAGAGGTTTTGAATGAGGTGTTTGAAACCATAACCCACATTTGTCTAATTGGATGTCTTTAGTTACAGAGATATAGCCATTGCTTGCTACAACTTCCCAGTGTCACAACTAACCCCAGTCTACTTTATATAACCTACTGCAGGGGTGTCCAAACTCGGTCCCGGACGGCCACTGCCATGTAGAGTTTAGCTCTAACTTGCATCAACACACTTGCCTGGAAGTTTCTAGTATGCTTACAAGACTTTGATTAACTGGTTCAGGTGTGTTTAATTGGGGTTGGAGCTAAACTCTGCAGGACAGTGGCCCTAGGAGCAGGATAGGACAATCAGGGGGCAAGCTAGGCTACTGTGGGATATGTAGCTGCAGGCTAGTGGTACTCTTTAAAGTCAGCATGAAACGGAAGTTGAAATTGTGTTTTCTTTCCTACTGTGATGCATATCCAAGTAAAACGGTTTCTGAAAAAATGTAGGTTGGGACTTGATTCCGTTCATGAAGAATTGATTGGATCATTGGATGATTGTGGACTTTAAAGATGGTAAGTAAATCTATCGTGTGAACCTTTTATAAAGCCAACACTCTCATTACAATTTGTAACTATTATGTTTTGGTGAATTGGGGGTTAATTCATATGAATTCATACATCTCATTTGTATGTTGTTTTACACTCTGCGACTGCTTACACCCCACTGACAGTTAAGTTTGTGGGTGGACCTTCTTGCTTACTTTTTTTTCTAAAGAAATTGTATGAATCACATTGTACGAAATCACACTTAACCTTGTGAAATCTTCGTTATGTTCATGATTTTTTTTTTTATTCAAGTGGCTAAATTTGGTTTTGTGAACATCCCAGTAGAGCCCTGCGCGGGACCGTTTTCTTAATCCCGCTCCCGCTAAATTCCTGACCCACCCATGCCCAAAAACTGTTACAGCTGTTCTGTTACATCTTGTAGAAATTGTGAAAAAAAAATTACATAAACATTGATGCTATGCTACACTCAAAAAAAAAAGGTTCTATATGGCACCAAAAATGGTTCTTGGCTCGTTATCATAGGGGAACCTTTTAAGTGCTATATAGCACCAATTTTGGTGCTTCAGTGGTTCTTCAGCGGTTCTTCAGAGGTTCTTCACCGGTTCTTTGACTAAGGTGCTATATAGCACCGCTAACTAAGGTGCTATATCACCGCTACCATATACAGAACATGTTAAGATATGGTGCTATATAGCACCAAAAGTGGTTCCTCTATGATTACGATGAAGAACCATTTTTGGTGCCATATAGAACCTTTTTTTTTTAGAGTGTAACCGTTCAGAATAGCAGACATAAAACGGACCATAAAATAAAGTAATGTAAGCACCATACCTGACAAACCCATTCGGTCACTTTTTATTAGACTTATAAAATTATTAAAACAAATCATCACAACTAGTGGAGCGTAAAAACATATTTAGAAGTATGCGTAACAACACACACACACACTAAAACAGTTAACGGGATAGTTCACCCTAAAATGAAAATTAATTCATAATTTACTCACCCTGGTGTTGTTGTATACCCTTCTTTGTTTTATGAACTTTTTGAATTTTAAATGTATTAAAATGTTTTAAAGATTTTTAAAAAATATGCAAAAGTATCTAAGAATGATTCCTTGCGACACATGCCATATATTCTAAGTGTTCTGGGGGTAAATGATATGAAATGCAATGTATTATTTAATGGCCAATACTCTGTGCTTGACTACGTGTTTATGAAACTCTATTAGCACCGCAGTTCATTCCGACTCGCCCAGAAAAACACTCAATTTGCGAGAAATCACAATTTACAAAAACGCAACACAAAATGCAATCCCTGTTCCTTCCTCTTTGAGGTGAATATATCTGTCAACTGTCATTCTGACAAAGTTCCAGTCCAAAGATATTTAACTCGGAGAATAAAGTTCACTGACACTTTTTTGAGAGATTTCTAGGCGTTTATTTTATGTTGCGTATTCACTTAAAGGGGTCCTATTATCTTCACTTTTTCAACTTTAGTTAGTGTGTAATGTTGCTGTTTGAGCATAAAAAAGATCTTCAAGGTTACAAAGCTCAAAGTCCTCTCCAGAGGGAGATGTTTTCTTTAACAGAATCCACTTTTCAAGAACTACAACAAATGGCTCAGTTGGACTACAACACGTTTTTTTCCGGATCTTGTGAAGTCACAATGTTATCATGTTACGCTGTATGTTACGGAAAAAGTTTGTCCTAAGGAAATTTATTTTTAACACTGTTCCTATAGATTATAACCCCAACGTTTGTCTGTGCTCTACACATTTTACAGAGAACAGCTTCCAGGATCTAAGAGAGTACAATGCAGGCAACGCACAAAAGCTTCTCCTGAAAGACGTATACAGCTGTTCCCATATTGTCGGGACAATTTGTTGTTTATGGACCACAACTTGTGTGTCTTTTAATTATTGTGGTTGTGTTTTCTATTAACAGTTACAATTATAAGTATTATATAGTTGCTATGATGGGCAATGCTTTGCCTCCGCTCACCTGCTAACTAACATCACAGTATTGATATAGTGTTTACAGTAGCTTTTGTAGACTGTTCACCGCCCTTTAGGAAAACTATCCATGATTTTGTGAGCGATTACTGATTGTATGACCATAGTTTTCAGACAAACGATTAAGTGGTGGATAACAACATTGCATCTATAATCTATAAGAAAATTACAACAAACAAAAAAAAACACACCACTCTAAAATGTCATGTGAAATCCGTGCTTGTCCATGCTTGAAATACGTTCTGCACGATCCTCTTGTTCGCTAACATTGTCAGGGTCTGAATTAGGCTCAAATTGGTTTGAAATTGATGCCATCCTTAATATTTATATCTGAATATCATATCACAGTTATGGTAAGGGGCGTGAAATTCCCGAACACACGCTAAGCGGTGCCAATCACAACACACTGGGCCAGCTAACCAATCACAGCACATTCATCGACACGGGAACTAAACGGTGCGTTTGAGCCAGACTGGGGAGAAAGGATCTGTAATAATGTATAATATGTGAAAAAAGAATGAGATTTTTTAACAATCAAGCATGCAAACATATTCTAGTACACCCCAAAAACTAAGTCAAGGCTTCATAAAAGGGCATAATAGGACCCCTTTGACAAAGGAATGAAATAATGAATCACTTGGCCTAGCATACTACAGATTGGTAGATCTCTGGACGTGTTATAGAGGAAAAGAGGATGGTTATAGAGGAAAAGAATGTTACTGATTTACTGCGTGAACTTCATTTATGAGGCAAATCGTGGGACTGTGGATTTATGCAGCAAATTGCGGGACTGTGGGCAGGATCCACGGGACCTCAATCCCAATGAAGTCCTCTATATCCCAGTTCATAACACAGCTTCAGCTTGAGCTTACTTCTTCGCATGCTATTTTCTTAAAAGGTAAGCATTATGTGAAAAGTAACTAAACCTCTTGTTTGAGAGAGCTATCCATATAGCATATCAGTCCAGTGAAGTAAATGGGATCAGCCTCGCAACCATTATAGCCACACATTCCATCAAATCGCAATTTCTTATTGCTTGAAATGACAAAATGTCAAACAGCATTTAAGAATCTTGCTTTTAATGTATATTCTGGCATGCCAAGAGTTGTTTTTTTCGTTAACTAATGTAACAGTTTTTTTTTTTTTTTTTTTTTTCAGATTTACTCAAAAGAACAAAGAAGCGTTCAGAAAAGACTGGAGTCAAAACAGGTGTGGACACAATTCTAATTGAATTATGCGAGTGGGAGTTAAACAGTGTATAATTATGATGTGTACAACTTACAAAAGACAGTTCAATTTTTCAGTGCCAACAATACTTAAAACAACTCACCATTCATCATTTTACTCAACGTGGCCTAACTAATAACAATAACGCAAATCGGCATTATCAAAACTTTTCAACCCGCATCTCACTCCACTTCCCTCCATTTAAATACCTTTTTAAAAACACACATGGTAGAAAGTAATGAACAACACGACATCTCTATAAATACAGTAATACCACATAACCAAATGTTCTCATTTGACATTTGAGTAGCCCTCACTGGTTTGATCCTGAGATCACTGTCATTATTAAGGCAGCATTCAAATCATTCAGACTACAGCAGATGTGTAGATGGCAAATAGCAGCTTACAAACAAAGGTGCACGTAGTTTGTAGTCTAACATTATATAAGCATGCCAATGTTTCCACGGCTCCCTATCCAACATCTCTTCTTTCCCTAAAACTACATGAAAAGAAAGCTCACGATCCTGTGACAAACAATGAGATCAATGAGTTTTCATGTTTCTCTTGAATTCATTAAGGGTTAGTTCGCCCAAAAATGAAAATTAGCCCATGATTTACTCACCCTCAAGTCATCTTAGGTGTATATGAGTTATATTAAAGGTCCTGTCCTTCGTGATCCCATTTTTCAAACTTTAGTTAGTGTGTAATGTTGCTGTTAGAGCATAAATAATACCTGTAAAATTATAAAGCTCAAAGTTCAATGCCAAGCGAGATATTTTATTTAACAGAAGTCCCCTTTCAAAGCCTACAGCGAACGGCCGATTAGGACTACATCCCTCTACTTCCTTCTTTAATAACGTTACTCGAACACTGACCGCATGCATCTCTGGTGCGCTAAGCTGCTGTCGAATCACAACCTATGATCACAACACAGGAACCGCTGGCACAATCAGAACTCATTACGTTTTCTGAAGGAGGGACTTCATAGAACAAGGAACTCATCAGACGTTTTTAGGACAGTGAAAACAGCGGTATACAGATAAGTAAATTGTGTGAAAAATACTGTGTTTTTTTACACGCGAAACATGAACACATGTTATATTGCACACTGTAAACACAATCAAAGCTTCAAAAAAACAGGAAAAACGGGACCTTTAAAACCAAGCTTTATAAGGGCAGTGATTGTTGCTGTTTTTGAAGTCCATAAAAGTGCATCTATCCGTCATATAACGTGCTCCACACAGAAAAATATCCATATTTAAACCTTTATAAAGTAAATTATCTAGCTTCCGGCCGATCGCCTTCCGTATTCAACTAAGGAAAAAGTGTCAGACGTAGCGTAAGCATTTTAAATAAATACGTAAGGCGATCGACCGGAAGCTAGATAATTTACTTTATAAAGTTTTAAGTAGGGATATTTTTCTTACACAAACGCATCGATTTGCTTCAGAAGGCCTTTATTAACCCCCCGGAGCCGTGTGGAGCAGTTATATGATGGACAGATGCACTTTTATGAACTTCAAAAACAGAGCAACAGTCACTGCTATTATAAAGCTTGGATTAGCCAGGACTTTTTTAATATAACTCCATCTTTATTTTATTCGTCTGAAAGAAGAATGTCATATACACTTCTAGGATGACTTGAGGGTAAGTAAATCATGGGTTAATTTTAATTTTTGGGTGAACTAAACCTTTAAGGATTTTTTCCCCGTGGCAACAGTGCACTTTTTGCAAGCAAGCAGTTCATGTTGCGCTTTCTTCAGCGTTCATCACATATTGACCCATTTGACTTATTATAAATACACAGCACTATATTACACAGCTAAAAGTACATATTAACAGATGCAAATGAAAAGAAACACTACATCACATTAAAAATCAGCCCTTTTATCTGGTTGGAACTGATGAATATGATAACAAGAGAAAATCTAAAACCTTAGCTACTTTTACAAACTTCATTAGACCATATTCATTCTTGAAAAATTATAACTGGATAATGTTCTTTCCGAAAGCTGCTTTTGGCTGACCTCTCTGGTCGAATCGACATGAGGGAAATTATTTCACTGTTTGGTTTGAACCATCAGTGCGGGTCAGTGATGGAGGCATGTTTGAGGACAATTCTGGCTCTTGCTTTCAAAGGGCAAAGGAAAACCAGGGAGCACAGAGACAGTGAGACATTTTGGGGAGGAATACTGTGAGCGGATGTAGGCAGTATACTCAAATGTTTCTGTGCTGTTGACGTAAGACAAGTATTGACAACAGAAGAGGGATACTAGGAGGAGAAAACAGCCTTTGGCAATCATAAGGGAAAGAAATATCGTTTTACTTGGCAGCATTATAAACCACAGTGTAAATTTAAGACTGAAGGCTTGCGGCTAGTTTCTTTTTTTTTACAGAAAAATGGGCTGTTGGTTCATTAAATAATGTCACATCTCTCAAGAACAAACGAAATGCAACAACAGCACGAGTACAGCTGAATAACGTGGATACGCTGAGATGCACGTTTTGTCAACAAATATGCATTTTCACCACACAGCGTCAAGCGAATCGCACTATAATTGCGTTAAAAGTTTTTATTCCGCCCATCATTGAACTGGAACTATCTGTCCAATTTGAACTGGAACTACTCGTTTTGTAAGTCACATGACAAAAAAAAAACTGTGTCGTGGCTTATTTAAGCATCCGATAAAGACAAAATCCAAAAGCCACGTAGTGTCATCGAAAAAAAAAAGGATGTTTACCCTTGAATGTATTTTAACGTTTAAAATGGCAAAGAGAAAATATTTAAGAGAACATATACAACATCTCTGTTTTTTTGGTCTGTGCACTGACATATGACAATGCGCAGTGTAATGTCTTTCTCCGTTCTGTTTCTTAGGCTCGTCTCCAAAGCCATCTTTACACAACAGCTGATTCTGTCTCTTTTGAGCGCAGTAACTGTGAATGCTCTGAGTAACAGTGGCACAGTATGAATATGTGAAGCACGCCACAGTGATTCACCTTTCAAGGCTCTCTCTCTTTGGATACGAGAGCATAAGAGAACACAAAAGCTCTTCGTGTGCTTCTCACATACCTCTGTCATTTTTATTAGGAACACATGGCATGGGCCTCGCAGACTCCAAAAAGCGACCTGCTCAATTTATGCGAACGTTTCGATTGTTATTGCACCTTGTGGCACAAGCCAGCTGTGCTAATCAAATGAATTCTTCACACACAGTGCTTGTCTTCCCTTCTGAAAAACTATTTACATAACGTAATACCAGCCCTTCTCCAGAGAGCGACCTAAATTGGCAGCCTTAAGTGGCGGCGCAGTCTGAGGGCAAAGTGAGCCGGACCGCCCCTCCACCCCCTGTAGATGCAGAAAAGGCTGCTGAGTTGGGTCCGTTGGCCTCCATAGTGAAGAGCTTGCAGGCTCGTGGAGGGACGTACTCCGGGGCGGGGACGGTGGCATTGGCGGAAGTGGCGGGAGCCTCTCTTTCGGGGCTGGAGGCGTGAGAGGAGCAGGGGGAGTTGGTGGGGCTGAGCTGCACGGCTGTGGTGTCCTGCATTGTGTGCTCGCTGGTCTCAATCTCAAACGCTGCACCTCCACCCAATCCCCCTCCGCCCCGACCCATAAAGCCCAAACCGCCACCTCCTTTGGACCGACGGGAGCTCTGAGGAGGAGGCAAGCGGCTGCAGATGCAACAAGCCCCGAAGAAGGAGAACGCCACCAGCAGGAGTATCGGTCCGATGATGATCGGGGGATTGCTAGAGGGCACAAGCGTGCTGAAGGCAAAGGCGCCCACTAAGGTGATGTTGATGCCCGCCAACATAATACACAATCCGCATGCGCAGCAAAGGGCAGGAGAAGGCAGACCTTGAGGACGGGATTTCCGCTTCTTGCGGGTCTGCGTTTCCTTTTTGGGCACTGATGTGCCAGAACTCTGTTCGCTGCAAACCATATTGGCCAGGGTCACGGTTACAGCGTTGCTGCCACAACCCCACTCACACATGCCAAGTCCTCCTTATCAGCAAATTGTAGGAAAAGAGCATTGCTTCTTAATGAGTGCTTGCTTCATACAGCTGGGATGCTACCTGTAGTGCAAAAACAGAGTGAGTGACATAATTGATATTAAACTGCAAGTGTTATATTAAACTTTACTGTAACAAGCATTATGAGATGGCATTTATTGAGCCATTAGAATCTGTTTGTTATTGTACAATGTAATTCAGTTATTGGGAATAACAGGTGGTTCACTGGAAGGCCACATGATGACTTAAATTATTAGTTCACTTCAAAATGAACATTGCTCACCCCCATCTCTTCCAAGATGTTCATGTCTTTCTTTCTTCAGTTGAAAAGAAATTACGTTTTTCAAGGAAAACATTCCAGGATTTTTCTCCATATAATGCACTTCTATGGCAACCAATGGGTTGAAGGTCCAAATCAATGCAGTTTCGAAGGGCTTCAGAGGGCTCTGCACAATCGCAGGCGGAGGTACGCTGGACTTGCAGCCGATAAGCAACAACAAGGCTATAAAGTGAACGTGCGCCCAGTGGAAATAGGCTGCAGAGGGTTCGTAGCCACCTCAACATCCAAGCTACTCAAGGAGATGGGAGTGCCCGGGAAGGCCCATCGGCAGGCAGTCCAAGACCTCCACAGGGCCGCTGAAAAGGGGAGCCAGTGGCTGTGGATGAAAAGAAAGGACTCCATCTGGGCCTTCAAGTGAGTTGATGGCACCTAGGAAGTGAACATGGGACGCTGGGATTCACTGCTGAACCCTCTGGAGGTGTCGTGGATCCATCAGCGAAACACCGAAGAAGGAGGGCGCCCACTTGATGACCCGAAGGGTGCCATCACTCATTTGACCATCCCACGGAGTCTCATCTGTGCCTCAAATACGCATTTACTAATGGATATCAACATCTAGTCCTATGCAACATACCTTATCTAGCGAAGTCATCTATCATTTTCTTAAAAAATATATATGTATATATACTTTTTAACCTAAATTGCTCAACTTGCGCAGCTTTGCAGCACGCCACGGAGAACATAATCATGTCGGAAAGGTCATGCAAGACGTAGGCAGAAGTTCCACCCCGTGTTTACAAAGTGCACGTGTGAAGACTAATACAAACATCCTTTAGCAAAAAAAAGGTAAAAGAAAGATGTTGGACGATTTTGAAGTTGGAGATTAAGTTTTTGTTGTAAAGGGCGTTTTATTAGTCTTCGCACGTTCGCTTGGGGCGGTACTTTCGCCTACGTCTAGCGTGACCTTTCCAACCTGATTACGTAATCCGTGGTGTGCCGCAGAGCAGTGCAAGATGAGCAATTTAGGTTAAAAAGTAAATAATTATTTTATAAATTTTTTTGAAATGGCCGATGGTTTCGCTAGATAAGACCCTATTCCTCGTTTGGGATCGTGCAGAGCCCTCTGAAGCCATTTGAAACTGCATTTATTTGGACCTTCAACCTGTTGGTTACCATCAAAGTCCATTATATGAAGAAAAATCTAGAATGTTTTCCTCAAAAAACGTAATTTCTTTTCGACTGAAGAAAGAAAGACACAAACACTTTGGATGAGATGGGGGTGAGTAAAATATCAGGAAACTTCCATTTTTAAGTGAACTAATCCTTTAAACTTCATCAAAGTTGACTTCTCCAACAACTGTGGTCAATAATAATAAAGACAACTGAATTACATAAAGTGCAACACTCCAATGTACATAAATGCTAATAAAGATAAGGAGTATTAAGCAATACAACTGTTGATAATAATAAATGTTTCTTGAGCAGCAAAGCAGCATATTAGAATGATTTCTGAAGCATCATGTGACTGGAGTAATGCCTGCTAAAAATTCAAGTAAATGCATCCTTGGTGGAAAAAAACCTTTGAACAGTAGAATGTATATAAATATATAGTTTGGGGTGGTCAGTTTGCACTGATTTTGAGTTAGCCGTGTTCCTAGGTCAACATATATTTTGGGGATCCAGGAACAACAGTCCTGGTCGAAAATTTAGTCCTAACCCGTACCCCTAAACCTCAGCCTACCCATAAATTATCCCTAAAATCAGAGGGAAGTGGTAGGTGAATAACACTGATGTAGAAGCACCTAACCCTGGTTGTAAGCCTAAACTTGACATAAACTGTAAAAATGGTTTAATGAAATGTTGTTCCAGAATCAACAAAGATGTTGATCCAGGGATATGTACTTGGTGAAATCAGTTTCTGTGTTAAGTTTAAGGTAAATTAAAATCGAAACTTTCGTTCATGAAGATATGAAGATATTTTAAATAAAATCTGAGCCAGTTCTGTACTAATATGAATAAAAGCCTGAAATCGATTTAGCATATAAAGCGATTGTGTCTCTTTAGAAAATTTGGACTAAACCACTCAATTCATGGATTAGTTTTACAATATCTTTATGAACTTTTTGAAGCGTCAAGTGGTAGTTGCATAGACTGTCAATGGAGGGACAGAAATCGCTCAAATTGTATCAAAAAAATCAGAAGATGAACGAAAGTCTTGCAGGTTTAGAACAAGTAATAGGTGAGTAATTAATTTAAATTTTGGGGTGAACTAAAGTTGTTACATTTTAAAAATATAACCAATTAACAGGTTTTAATGCAGCATTTTACTTAGCCTACTGCACTTACTGTAGCATTTTACATAGTTCCCCCGTTATATACTAATATTTTTTGACAGTGAATGGCTCATTACTCAAGTCATGACACTGAAAAAAAAGGATGTTTTCACAGTCACATTTGTCCTTCTATGCTGTACTGGAGCTTTTCACACCAAGGTCATATTTTACTTTCTGAAGCTACTCATTTCACACAATACCCGTTTAAATCACATTGTATCATCAACTGTGGAATGAATCCGTAAAATGCGTAGGTACCCATAGGAGCATTGAGCATCCTCAATGCTGGTTTCACCCCTGCCGGATGTGATAGCGTATGAGACGATTAAATGTGGTTAAAGACGATCGTTTAAACAAATAACGTGCTGTATGAAGACATGCAGCGATTTAGAAATATTTTCAGCGCCTCTTCTTGAAAAAGAAAATGTCTTACCGCTTAGTCGACGTCCAGAAGAATTATAAAGGCTTGGTGATGATTTCTCTGGGTATAGGCTACGTGCGAAACCTGTCGTTTCCCCAAGTCGAAAACGCCGTCCTAAAAAAAATACGGCGTCTTTCACGCGGGTATCTTTGCCCGACTCATATTAATATCAATACTCATGTCACTCAACACACGTCAGGCGCGCTCCACGCGCTGGATTCGGGTCTCAGCAGATTCTGACAAGACTTCTCTCATTAAACGAATATTTTATTTTTACAAAATGAAAAGATAATGACTAAGAGTTGTAATATTTTCCTTTCGTGCTGGCAGTAACAGGTTGCCCAGAAGCCCGTGTGTTGATCAGTGCAGTGGTGTGTGCGTGTGACTGTGAATGAGTGAGTGGGCATGTGTTCAATGAGTGTGTAGGGAGGAGGGACTCTCTCATCATCATCATCAGCTATATGTGCTCAGCTCCCACATCGTTTTATGATAGTAGGCCAAACTACCACTCTAAAAAGCCAACACAAATATTACTGCCAAAAATACCATAGGCCTACTACTTATTGAAAAAAAATTACTTTTTACATTGTTTGAAGGAGATCCCACATGCATTTATTATGATTTTACTGTAGTAACAATAAATCCATATATAAAAAGCCTAACTAATGTGTTTTGCTGGAACTTATTATGCTGTACATTATGTAACTGTGCAAAGAATCATTTAAATATATAGGTCTCTTGTATATCGTTAAAAAAAAACTGTATGTAACTAACTATAATTTCAGACAAAATATAATGTTTGTCATTTTATTTTGATAGTGGTGTGTTCCCACTGTTTTATTTTATAAGCAAGCAGAATCTATAGTAGGCCTATTTGGTTACGTTTAAACTTATGGGCCCTATTTTAACAATCTGACACATGGTCTGAAGCGCAGGTATGCTTAGGGCGTGTCCGAATCCACTTTTGCTAGTTTAACAACAGAAAAAAACGGTCGGCACGCCAGATGCATGGTCCAAAAGGGTTGTACCTAGTCTCTTAATGAGTCATGGGTGTGTTTTGTGCGTAACGTGCAATAAACCAACCAGAGTGTCATCTCCCATTCGCTTTAAAAGCCAGTTGCACTTGCAGATTCGCTATTTAGCCTATAAAACCAGCCCGCGCAGTTGTCTCTCCATAGTTGTGTTGTCTCTGTGTTGTTTGCTGGATTTTCCTCTTCTGTTGGCATTTTCTCGCACGTAAATTCTGACCGATCGAAAAGCAGTTTAAGAAATACGCCATGGCCAATGAGAAATGTGGCTGTTGTCATGTGACTGCAATTTGGTTTGTTTCAACTGGTTCAGACCAAAGCAATCATTGTGGTGTGAAAAGGAACCAAAAAAGCTGAAAAATGCTACAATGTATAATTGTTTGCCCTTGGTTCGGACCAAATGAATCAAACTATAGATGTGAAAGCACCCTTAGGCGCATATTACTAACCCGACCCTTTAACCCTCTGGTGCTCTTCGTTTAGGGGTTGCATTGGTTGTCTTCCCGGTCATATGTGACTGGACACCTAAAAATTTAACTTCCTCCACCCCAGTAAAACCAATGCAATTTATTTTTCTTCAATAATATTTTTTCTTTGTAATTTTGTATTTTGAGATGATTTGATGGTATTTTTTTAAATATTTATGCAATAATTATGGTCTATTGCCATTGAAAATTATACAAAAAAAAAGTTTTGTAATTTTTTTTTATTTGTATTATTATTATTGCAGTATTTCAGGTTAAAATAGAGACTAGGCCTTCAAAATATATATATTTTTTAAGGCAGATTAGCGCCCTCTTTTGGAATTATTTAAGAAATCATGCAACCATGGGTGTAATCACTAGAGGTCTCTATTGAGAGGCTTGAGAATTCCCTAGTTCTCTTTTGAACACATTTAATGATTTTTTTTTTTGTTTTGTTTTATTTGTGATGGATTTGTATATTAATAATATAGAATATATATTTAAAAAATCTCAAAGACTACAAAGACTATTTTTTGTTGTTTTTAGAAATATAGATTTTTTTCTGTGAATTTGTGTTTTTGCAGATTTCCCATTAATTTCCTATGATGGTCATTTTTGACAGAAGAGCACAAGTGGGAGTATTTTGTTTACGATCACTTAGCATGCTCGGATCATGCCCTCAATTTTTTTCTGTGTTTACATACCTAATGCTAGAAAAGTCACCACGTTTAATATCATTCTAATGAAGCTGTGATTTTAAAAAATTCAAAATGTGGTTCATAGGTTCAGTTTTTCATAGGTGTGTGTGTGTGTGTGTGTGTGTGTGTGTGTGTGTGTGTGTGTGTGTGTGTGTGTGTGTGTGTGTCAATATCACACTCTTGGGGCCCTATCTTGCAGCCAGCGCAATTGACTTTGTACACCGACGCATGTGTCATTCCTATTTTGCACCCGCGCAAAGCGCGCTTTTCCCTCCACAGAAGCACGTCGCTAAACTAGTGAATGAACTTGCGCTCCCTGGGCGGTTCAGCGCAAAAAAGGAGGCGTGTTCCGGCGCAAACAATCCCTGGTGCTATTTTGCTGTTCCATTAAACAATTGCGCCACTGACCAGAAAAAACCTAGTCTAAAGTCAGTGGCGCGTTGCGCGTTGTTCATTATGCTATTTTAAGGGCGCATGCTTGACCATAGCGTGCACAACGCGCATACACTTTGCTCATGTAATCTACACAGATGCAACAGTTATTTTTGCAAATCATAAATTGTTACACTAAAAAAATATTAACACATGAGATGACGGAAATCATTGTGGTGTGCCACGAAGATGTGAAAAAATAGGCATAAATCTAGCTTACAAATTATTCAGGCTAATTATTTATTTAACCGACGCTATTTTGGGTGGGTTTCTCCCATCCCCATACAACACAACTTCTCTGTCTTTCACTGCTCTTACAAGAACATCAGTCTCCTCGGCTGTGAACCGCTCCTGGCGTGCGCCTGGTAAATACGCCATAATAATAGCAATCCATAATGGAACTTGCGCACCTGCTTTTAAAGGGAATGTTGGATGACGCTCTGATTGGTTTATTCACGTTACGCCCAAACCACACCTATGAATAATGAAGCTACTTCAGACCAACCCATTTTAGATTTGCGCCGGGCGCAAGAGCCATTTATCCCGCCGGGAAAATAGCAACAGCGCCGAGACCCGCCCACAAAGTTACTTGCGCTTTGCGCTTTGACACTTGCGTTTCAGATCGTTAAAATAGGGCCTTTGATGTTTTAGAGTGTCACCCCTTTACTGCTGTGTACTTTTTTTCAGCATCGTGGCCAATTTGTGTATTGTACACACAAATATTCCGAGAATTTTTGTGATTTTGCCGATTTCCCATTCATTTCCTATTGTTGGTCATTAATGACCGAAGACAATGAACGCTACTTTTTTTTTACGACCAATTAGCATGCTCCAATCATGACCCCAATTTTTTTTTGTGTTTACATACCTAATGCTAGAAAAGTCACCAAGTTTCATATCATTCCGATGAAGCAGTGATTTGAAAAATTTCAAAACAGAAAATTGTCCGGTCAGAAATGACGAGCACCAGAGGGTTAAAGGGGTACTTCAGCGTTGGGAAGATGAATGTGTATTTAAACTGGGTTATTTATGTAGTAGAAATGTGACCTTACTTTTGAATTTGGTGCCTTCTAGACCGAGAAAAGACAGAAAAATTTATTTTTGTCTCATATGGATGAAAGACAACAACTCCCAGAATGCACTTGCTTTGCTGCCCACCGCGGCACCGCCGCCACCGTCGTTTTGATATTCATAGTAATAAAATAATTTTGTTCAGTTAGAGAACAGACACTACAATTAAAAACTGAACATGTCTTTTCAATAAAGTGTGAGTGAGCCGAACAAAAAGTCACAACACAAATGCAGCAGGAGTCAGATTTCATTCATCACGAGAGCAAAGAGCTGAGCAGAGCTGAAGTAAGCGCGCCAGTCATTCACGACGCGTGTCCAGTCTGGCGCGTTATCAGATCATGCCTATGGAAGCTTAGCTTTCATAGGAATTCATTGAAAAGTTGAAACACTCACTTTGCTCCGTACCGCTCCGTTATTAATGCCCGAGCCGAGCGGCAGCGACTGTGCGCATTTACATTCTGTGAGTGAGATCCCACCCCTGTGGGCGGGTTGAAAACATGTGGAACTAGCTCCTTCTACTGGCTGTAGTCTATAGCCTCTGGCCAAAAAAATCCAGAAATAAAATGCATAATTCTCTCGTCTCAGGGGGATATGAGGGGGGAAAGTACCATAATTTGTATATACTACCGGGTTTCTACCGATACAAAGCTTAAAGGGTTAGTTCACCCAAAAATGAAAATTATGTCATTAATTACTCACCCTCATGTTGTTCGACACCCGTAAGACATTCGTTCATCTTCGGAACACAAATGAAGATATTTTTGTTGAAAGCTGATGCTGAGAAAGGCTTCAGACAGGCCTCCATAGGGATTCAGTGCATTTGCACCCACAAGACCCATAAAATGTCAGGATACTGAGAGTGAGGACCCAGATGCAGAATGAGCAGGGGGTGAAATTTATTAACAATATTTGACACAGGACAAGACTGGTGAGACAGGAACAAAGTCCAAACAATAGGGGCAGGACACAATGGGAGAAGTGGCTGGTCAGGGTAGAGACAGCAGGGATGGGATGGCCAATGATGGAGACGAGGCGGCAGCTCTAGGAACCAGGCTTGACAGTAGGTGATGTGACTTGCTGTGAAACCAGACTGGTTGCCAGGCCAGGAGAGTCCAGGGTGACCAGGGTGGAACAGGATGCAGGACGGGAAACACCACAAGACAACACACAAGACTCAAGACGAGACAACAAGAGAAACAAACATGAGCAAAAAGCAAAAACTAAGAATAGGGATAAATGCCAACAAAGTAACTAGAATCCAAAAAAGAAAACAGAAGAAAGACTTCTCAAAAGAGAGAAAAGGCAAAATAAAAAAAACTAAAAATAAATAACTGGAACTAGAAACTAAATCTGTAACGTTGCAGGAAACTAGAGAGAGAAAATAAGGATAGGGAAAAAGTAACCAAAAACTATACTAGACTAGATGAACTACTATCACCAGGACAAGGTTAGCTAGACACGAGGCATACAACAAAAGCACACAACGAACCAGCAAGGACAAGAGGGAAATGAGCTCAATATAAAAGGGAAGAGCACATGAGGATCAGGTGAACACAATTAGTCAAACAAGGACTAGACGAGGACTAAACAAGGGGGCGTGGTAAAGGGAAACAAGGAGGTGGGACGAGAGGAGCACATGGCCAACACAAACAAAGACAGAACCATGTGGTCAGACACAAGACAAACAAAGAAACATTGAACAGACACAAGACAGACAAGACTGACAGGGCAGGACCCTGACAGTACCCCTCCCCCAATGGACACCTCCAGGCGTCCACACGAGGCAAAGGAGTCAAAGGGGGTAGCAACTGGGAGGGCAGGAGGGGTGTAAACGTTGGCGTCCCATAACAGCCAGGAAACAGAGGGGGTGGAGCAGGGAGGGTAGGAGTCAATCCAGCGGTATGGTTAGGAACTGCCCATGGAGGTGCTGGCTTTGGAGGAACATGACGGCCAGGCAACACCAAAGATGGGATGGGAGGGACGGGAAACTGATTAGTGGCACTTCTAGAGATCGAGGGCCACTTCACTGGTGGGGACCTCCAGCAGGGTTTGGGGTCAGGAACAGATGCAGGGAAAGTCTCTTGATTAGGGAAATGCTTGGGAATGAATTCAGGAGCCATAACGGCACTGGCTGGTAATGACAACTGTTTTGACGCCTCCCGGACAAACGTGATGTCAGGAACAGCTTCAAGGGCTTTATCAGATTTAGAAGAAATACACCCTGCTGAAGACTTTAGGGCTGAAGCAGACCTCTTGGCTGAGTCGAGAGTGGCAGAAACAATCACAGTGGGCATGACGAGACTGGCAGGAAGTCTTTCATTAGGCGAATCATTGCTGGTGAGCAGCTCAGAGGTGGCCTCCGTGCCTATAACGGGCAGAGAAAGATGCCCTGAAATGGCCTCCGTGACCAGGTCAGAAGCAGACTCAGGAGAAATAACAGGACTGACAGGGTCAGTCTCTGTGGGCATGACTTCACTGGATAATATTCCTGAGACGGTCCTCGTGACTTTAACAGGAAGACATGGATGCTCTGGAGAAGCCTCGGTGGCTGGAACAGGAACGGTTTCAAGGGACATGACATTACAAACAGGAATGGTCTCTGAGAACATAACATGACAGACATCAGTTTCTGAGGGCTCAAATGGGCTTGCTAGCTGTTCTGAGGTAGCCTCCATGGCCAGGTCAGGAACGGTTTCCGTTGAGGTAGCGGTGTTGATTTGAATGCCCAGCTTGGCCATGACAGGACTGGTAAGTGATTCAGGCTGCGCAGTCACAGGTTCCTTCAGCACAGGAATAGCTGGTGAAGTAGGTGGCTTAGGGTTTGGTTCAACCAGACTAAATGCCTCTGAAATCACTGGATACAGATCCAACAGGGTTGGGTCTTCCTGGACCATTTGATTAGAGACCGCTGAAACCGGACCCTCCTGGACCAGTGGGTTTAGGATCTCCGAAAGGGCATTTGACTGCACAACATGCCCTCTCCTCTGGGGGCAGAACCGCGCATGACTGGCCGCTTCTAGTGTGACTGCAACCGTCTCAATCGACTGTGGGAGGACTTGAGTGAACTCCTGGGCAGGAGCTGACTTGACAGATTCTGGAGCTGGCACAGGGGCTGGAGCCGACACTGGACTTGGCACAGGGGCTGGGGCCGACACTGGACCTGGCACAGGGGCTGGGGCCGACACTGGACCTGGCACAGGGGCTGGAGCCGACACTGGACCGGGCTCTGGGGCTGGAGCCGACACTGGACCGGGCTCTGGGGCTGGAGCCGACACTGGACCGGGCTCTGGG
The DNA here is from genome assembly GCA_023566225.1 of Romanogobio albipinnatus. Lineage (NCBI taxonomy): Eukaryota > Metazoa > Chordata > Actinopteri > Cypriniformes > Gobionidae > Romanogobio > Romanogobio albipinnatus. The sequence goes on along the minus strand of CM042244.1, from coordinate 17,376,412 downwards.
GCCGGAGCCGACACTGGACCGGGCTCTGGGGCCGGAGCCGACACTGGACCGGGCTCTGGGGCCGGAGCCGACACTGGACCGGGCTCTGGGGCCGGAGCCGACACTGGACCGGGCTCTGGGGCCGGAGCCGACACTGGACCGGGCTCTGGGGCCGGAGCCGACACTGGACCGGGCTCTGGGGCCGGAGCCGACACTGGACCGGGCTCTGGGGCTGGAGCCGACACTGGACTGGGCTCTGGGGCTGGAGCCGACACTGGACTGGGCTCTGGGGCTGGAGCCGACACTGGACTGGTCTCTGGGGCTGGAGCCGACACTGGACTGGTCTCTGGGGCTGGAGCCGACACTGGACTGGTCTCTGGGGCTGGAGCCGACACTGGACTGGTCTCTGGGGCTGGAGCCGACACTGGACTGGTCTCTGGGGCTGGAGCCGACACTGGACTGGTCTCTGGGGCTGGAGCCTCTTGATTCAGGCCCTCCTGGACCAACAGGTTAGGGGCCTCTAGAAGGGCATCTGACTTGCCAACATTGGCCTTCCTTCTCCTCCGCTTCTGAGGGCATGACAATTCATACGGAGCGGACTCTGGACTGGCAGGAGCGGACTCTGGACTGGCAGGAGGGGACTCTGGACTGGCAGGAGGGGACTCTGGACTGGCAGGAGGGGACTCTGGACTGGCAGGAGGGGACTCTGGACTGGCAGGAGGGGACTCTGGACTGGCAGGAGGGGACTCTGGACTGGCAGGAGGGGACTCTGGACTGGCAGGAGGGTCGGACTCGACTGGCTCTGGACTGGCAGGAACTGACTTGGTGGAACAAGAGACAGATGCAGCAGTCCGAGCCGCCCTCTTCCTTCTCAACCGTCGCTGCTCAGTAGGACTCAGAAGATGATCTGGGACTTGACTCGACGAGGGTGGGAGAGCGGGTTGGCCACAGTGATCAGACTCTGGGGGCGTAAGGATCTGCCAGTCTTTGCGGTGGTGCAGGTAATTAGCAAAATTCCAATAGTCCAGGACCGCTAGCTGATCCATCTCCCATTGTGGTAGGGGATCACCCAAGCAGAGATTGAATGCAGCTTTAAGGGTTGAGTCAGGGTACTCCAGACCCCTTGCCATGGTCCAGAAAAACTGGGCAAAGGACCGTACCTCCCGGTCCTCCTGGCGAAGCGATAACAATCCCTTCTGGAGTGCCAGTCTCTCTTGGGCAGTTGCAGGGGGAACAACACGGATGCTCATTGCTGGGTCCTGTCTTGGCTGGTTCGTTCTGTCAGGATACTGAGAGTGAGGACCCAGATGCAGAATGAGCAGGGGGTGAAATTTATTAACAATATTTGACACAGGACAAGACTGGTGAGACAGGAACAAAGTCCAAACAATAGGGGCAGGACACAATGGGAGAAGTGGCTGGTCAGGGTAGAGACAGCAGGGATGGGATGGCCAATGATGGAGACGAGGCGGCAGCTCTAGGAACCAGGCTTGACAGTAGGTGATGTGACTTGCTGTGAAACCAGACTGGTTGCCAGGCCAGGAGAGTCCAGGGTGACCAGGGTGGAACAGGATGCAGGACGGGAAACACCACAAGACAACACACAAGACTCAAGACGAGACAACAAGAGAAACAAACATGAGCAAAAAGCAAAAACTAAGAATAGGGATAAATGCCAACAAAGTAACTAGAATCCAAAAAAGAAAACAGAAGAAAGACTTCTCAAAAGAGAGAAAAGGCAAAATAAAAAAAACTAAAAATAAATAACTGGAACTAGAAACTAAATCTGTAACGTTGCAGGAAACTAGAGAGAGAAAATAAGGATAGGGAAAAAGTAACCAAAAACTATACTAGACTAGATGAACTACTATCACCAGGACAAGGTTAGCTAGACACGAGGCATACAACAAAAGCACACAACGAACCAGCAAGGACAAGAGGGAAATGAGCTCAATATAAAAGGGAAGAGCACATGAGGATCAGGTGAACACAATTAGTCAAACAAGGACTAGACGAGGACTAAACAAGGGGGCGTGGTAAAGGGAAACAAGGAGGTGGGACGAGAGGAGCACATGGCCAACACAAACAAAGACAGAACCATGTGGTCAGACACAAGACAAACAAAGAAACATTGAACAGACACAAGACAGACAAGACTGACAGGGCAGGACCCTGACATAAAAGGCACTAAAAACGTTGTTACAAAGTCCATCTCACTACAGTGACTCTACAATAATGTTATGAAGCGACGACAATAGTTTTTGAGCGAAAAAAAAATCTAAATAACGACTTTATTCCACAAGTTCTGTCTTCCTGTGCTGTGAACTCACGAAGCACCACGACGCATGCACGAGAATATGACGCAGAACCGGCGTTCGGACACGTGACCCAGAAGCGAGGAGATTTGTTTACAACGAGCAGAGGAAGACGCGCCGTATCTGAGCTGTTGAATTCTACATTGATTGTGCTTTAGGTCTCGGCGTAGAGCTCAAAATGGGACTAAAGTGTGTATTTCATGGATTCCCGAACGCCGGTTCTGCGTCATATTCTCGTGCATGCGTCTTGGTGCTTCGTGAGTCCACAGCACAGGAAGACAGAACTTGTGGAATAAAGTCGTTATTTTGATTTTTTTTTTCGCTCAAAAACTATTATCGTCGCTTCCTAACATTATTGTAGAGTCACTGTAGTGAGATGGACTTTGTAACGACGTTTTTAGTGCCTTTTATGGGTCTTGTGGGTGCAAATGCACTGAATCCCTATGGAGGCCTGTCTGAAGCCTTTCTGAGCATCAGCTTTCAACAAAAATATCTTCATTTGTGTTCCGAAGATGAACAAATGTCTTACGGGTGTCGAACGACATGAGGGTGAGTAATTAATGACATAATTTTCATTTTTGGGTGAACTAACCCTTTAATGTTAAATCATTGAAATAACCCTTGAAATAACAAAAATACTATTGACTTTAGACCAGGTTTTTGTTGGTCAATGGCACAATCATTTTCAGTTGCCTCAAAATACCAATGCGCCAACAATGCGCATGGACACACCTGGTTTTCAGAACAGGCACAGTGGCACTGGGCGTGAAAATGATAACACGTCGTCGCATTGCGGCCGGGTGTATGATAGGGCCTTATGTCTATAGTATCCCCCCTTACGAAAATGTAACATAATTTACAGTAGCCTATACCAATTTCCAGCTAAATACATTAGTTAAGCCTAATTTATTGTTACTTCTGTAAAATAATAATAAATTAATGTGGGATGGTTACCATGGTAAATGTTATGTGAAGGTCAGCCTTACTTTGTAAAAGGAGCCTTATATACAACCAATCATATACAAACACTGTGAACATGAGACTTATAATTGATGCCTGAATTGTCATCATATATTTTGTCTCCAGCTATGGTTTACATTGTACATTGTGTAAGGTCATCTACAAAATAGCGCAGCATAAAACCCTATTATACTTTACTTTGGATAGTTGTGTTGGCCATGAGCAGGTCACTATATAAATCACAATATCACCATGAGCACCGTAATGGTCTTCAGTTCACTTCTCATTTATATGAATCATTTTATCAGTAACATTTTTGATGAATCGCTTTGTGTAGTTATCATTTACTGCCTTTTGAATAAGCTGTACTGTTTCTGTTTCCTAGTCGTGTGAAACTTCTCTCTAGTGCGGTTGTGTGAGACATCCAGTGCAATGGTGTATAATTCAGTCATTAGCGTACGTCAGAGCTCTTAGCAACAGCAGGCAGTGTCCCTCTTCGTTGTCGCCATGCAAGGACAGATACTGCATATTCAGCCTTAGAGTGTCACTGATGGTCTGCGTGGGATGTACAATGGTTCTGTGCCGTGCACGTTACGTGTTCACACAGTACGTGAGGGTCTGAGTAATTTCTAGCTCTGCAAAAGGACTACCGTTAAGATATAGTAAGTATGTCAAAGAGAAGGTAGATCAGGAAAACGTTGTTTATAACTGTGTTGACGTGACACTAAGACATTTTAATAGAATTTGTTTGTAATAATTGAGTTTTCTACATTTTATTTTGTTTGTGCAATTCAGTTTGTGCATTTCAGTTTGTGCAATGTCTGTGCAAAGAGCGCTTTATCTACAAAGTGAGCACTTAACTGCGTCCTACTGACTCTCTTCTTCTATGCTTTCACTATTTTTGTAATATTTTGTACTAGCTTGTACTATTCCAGATGATGTTTAAAACTTTGCATTGCCATCACTTCTCTTCTCAATGCCTCCTAAAGATTAATCACTTTTTGTATTCCTCATTTGTAAGTCCATTTGGATAAAAGCATCTGCAAAAATAAATACATGTAAATGTCAAACATCTGATAAGCATCTGTTCAAAAAATTACATTCTAAATCATAAACATCTTAAAGATGTTTTCTAAATGTCTATTTAACATGACAGGAAACATTTTACAGACATATTTTAGTTGAGTGCATTTCCCAGATGAAAACATGTGTAACTGTCATAGGCCAGTAAGAGCTGTGCATGTAAACCTCACTCCCCTGATCTCAAGAGGCGCTGTAGCGACTGACGCTAGTGGCTGTGGTCTTTAGCCTCCTTGTTAGAGCGCCCGCCTCCCACGGCAGAGACCACAGTTTGAGTATGGTTACATTTGGTGCCGTGACCTAGATGGGAGTAAGGTTTGGGGGGTGAGTGTAACTGTCGTAGGCCAAAAAAAGCTGTGCGTGTAAACCTCACTCCCCTGATCTCAAGAGGCGCTGTAGCGACTGACGCTAGTGGCTGTGGTCATTAGCCTCCTTGTTAGAGTGCCCGCCTCCCACGGCAGATACCAAAGTTTGAGTATGATTACATTTGGTGCCGTGACCCAGATGGGAGTAAGGTTTGGGGGGTGAGTGTAACTGTCGTAGGCCAAAAAAAGCTGTGCGTGTAAACCTCACTCCCCTGATCTCAAGAGGCGCTGTAGCGACTGACGCTAGTGGCTGTGGTCATTAGCCTCCTTGTTAGAGTGCCCGCATCCCACGGCAGATACCACAGTTTGAGTATGATTACATTTGGTTCCATGACCCAGATGGGAGTAAGGTTTGGGGGGTGAGTGTAACTGTCGTAGACCAATAAAAGCTGTGCATGTAAACCTCACTCCCCTGATCTCAAGAGGCGCTATAGCGACTGACGCTAGTGGCTGTGGTCTTTAGCCTCCTTGTTAGAGCGCCCGCCTCCCACGGCAGATACCACAGTTTGAGTATGGTTACATTTGGTGCCGTGACCCAGATGGGAGTAAAGTTTGGGGGGTGAGTGTAACTGTCGTAGGCCAATAAAAGCTGTGCGTGTAAACCTCACTCCCCTGATCTCAAGAGGCGCTGTAGCGACTGACGCTAGTGGCTGTGGTCTTTAGCCTCCTTGTTAGAGCGCCCACCTCCCATGGCAGAGACCACAGTTTTAGTATGGTTACATTTGGTGCCGTGACCCAGATGGAAGTGAGGTTTAGGGTGATGAGTGTAATTGTCCTAGGCCAGTAAGAGCTGTGCGTGTAAACCTCACTCCCCTGATCTCAAGAGGCACTTTAGCGACTGACACTAGTGGCTGTGGTCTTTAGCCTCCTTGTTAGAGCGCCCGCTCCCACGGCAGAGACCACAGTTCGAATCCCGCCCGGAGCGGGTTGAGTAGAACCGGTTACACATGCACATCAAAACAGTTGTCTCTGAGATGTACGTGTGCTATGAGGAACTCAGAAATCAATTCAAAACTAATAGAAAACTACAAATATTCAGTCTTAAGTCATTTACTCATCATCATGTGGGTCCAAACCTGTATGACACTCTTTCTTTAGGCGGGTTTCTTAAGGGGATATTTTGAGAAGTGTTTCAGTGCTCCTTGTTCAAAAAACTATGGAAGCAAAATAGTTCAATCTTGTTTGGTTTCCAGTGTTCTTCAAAATATTTGTGTTCTGTTGAGGAAAGAAAGTAATACAGGTTTGGAATGTCATGGGGGTGAATAAATGATGACAGAATATGTTCTTGTAACTGGTCTTACTCAACCTGCTCCAAGCGGGATTTGAACCAACATCACCAGCATGGGAGGGAGGCAGGCGCTCTAACAAAGACGGCAAAGGCCGCAGCCTGTAGAGTCAGTCGCTAGTACACCTCTTGAGGCCAGGGGAGTGAGGTTTACTCACACAGCAATTAGTAGCTTGCCTCCGTTTACACTCACCCCTTAAATCTCACTCCCATCTGGGTCACGGCATTAAATGTAACCGGTCCTACTCGACCCGTTCCATGGATTCGAACAAACTGTGCTGCACAAGTCCTGAAAAGTGAAGCCAAAACGTTTCGACCACCCCCAGGTAGCTGGTCCCAGTATAGGTCATAAACCCCACCCTCTCCATGTAATTGAATGGGATGTGAGACAATCAAATTACACTTCAAATAATTTTTTTCCAAAGATAATAAGGTTAATTATTACAAAGGTCAAGTTTGGTTTTAGTTAGTTATTTGATGCTATAAAAACGGGGTTGTGACGTCATGATTGACAGCTTTTCTGAGCAAAGTAGTCATTGAGGTATCAACTGACTTTTTTCGAGATTTTCAGGAGGGGATTGCAGCTTTAACTTTAATTTCTACATTCCCATAACTGTTTGTTTCACAATGACATAATGAGTTGATCTTCAGTAAACTGTATGGTTCCTCATGCAACATAAATGTCATTATGAGTGAAGGCAGTGGTGTCACCATGACAACCACATCCACAGCAACTTTTTTCGTTGGTTTGAGACCAATAAGCTCATAATGGGAAGCAGTCAACATCTTCCTTTTTCCATTTTTTAAGAGGGTGTTTTCGATCAGAAAAGACTTTCTGGCTCAAATCTATGTCTAGATTGTGCAATGCACATTAAACTCTGAAGCCAACATCCCCATAACTGGGGCCTTGATACCACGGCTCCACTTCACGTTCACGTTCACTACTGCGCAGACTCGGGTCCCGAATCAGCGCAAGATGTCACCGCCATATTGGAACATTGGCGGCTTCACTTTTCTACATTGGAAGAGAGTCAAGGTGCATCTTTTTTACAGTCTATGAATTGGAACCAGCATCTCCAGAATGGGAGGCAGGCGCATTAACAAAGATGGCAAAGGCCGGAGCCTCTAGTGTCAGTCGCTAGTACGCCTCTTGAGGCCATGGGGAGTGAGGTTCACTCACACAGCACTTACTAGCTTGCCTCCATTACACTCAGCACCCTAAATCTCACTCCCATCTGGGTCACAGCACCAAATGTAACCGGTCCTACTTGACCTGTTCCGAGCAGGATTCAAACCAGCATGGGAGGCATACGTGCTAACAAGGACGGCAAAGTCCGCAGCCTCTAGTATCAGTCGCTAGTCCTCTTGAGGCCATGGGGAGTGAGGTTTACTCGCACAGTACTAGCTTGCTTCTGCTACATTCTGAAAACCCATTGACTTTCATTGTATATGGACAAAACCAACTGAAACATTCTTCAAAATATCTTCTTTAATGTTCTACAGAAGAAAGAAAGACATACAGGTTTGGAACGACATGAGGGTGAGATAAGGGTGACAGATGTTTCATTTCTTGGGTGAACTGTCACTTTAAGAACATGGTAGTCATTTTCAGCTTGCTCGTTGCTTTTATCAAACAATATTTTAGTATTAGAGCAGACACCTTGTTTGAATGAGTGAAATCAGACAGGATACAGTAATGAGATGTAAGCAGAGATCAGCCTTGCTTATTGTGAAATGAATACTGTTTGCTCTTTAATGATGAGACTCAGTGGATCCAGCCATTATGAAGGGTCTTGATCAGAAGATGGCGACTTAAACTTTCGCCTACCCAAGATATCTGGAACATCTGCAGAAGGCCTAGGAGAAAAAAATACAATGCTCAAAATGAATGTATGTGCATTCATTCAGCATAACCTTGTATGCGTATTTTTCTAAGTTGAATAGGCAGTGCCAAGTATGGTTCCTCATGCAACATAAATGTCATTATGAGTGAAGGCAGTGGTGTCACCATGACAACCACATCCACAGCAACTTTTTTTGTTGGTTTGAGACCAATAAGCTCATAATGGGAATGGTCGACACCTTCCTTTTTCCATTTTTTAAGAGGGTGTATTCGATCAAAAAAGACTTTCTGGCTCAAATCTATGTCCAGATTGTGCAATGCACATTAAACTCCGAAGCCAACTCATGCAGGTGAAATAGTTGCAGAAAATAGATCAATCTCGCTATTCTTTAGTGGTTCTTATATGACCGTAAAACCATGTCACAAAGAGGGTCAATCAAAATAATGTCCTGGAAGTGATTGGCTCCTGGCATAGAATATAATGTGTGAGTTCAATAGGGAGCAAAAAGCCTCTCTCAAAGCAAGAGGAAATCCCAATCACTCCATTCCTCCAGTGAGCCACAAAGACGTGTGCTGTTTGGCACCACTGCCTGCTAGAAGAATCAAATCACTCTCTGGCCCTAGAGAGAGACTGACATATTGAGAGAGGGAATTCAATGTGTCGCAAATCGAATGAGGGGAGTATGCACACATGTGTGTGTGAGTTTAATTTGGATACCTCACTAATGTAAAGTTATGAATATGTGAATGACAAAATGATTCACTCAGGGCAAAAGCTGTATAGATGCATTTGCTTATTCAGGGGCCGTTTACACAACACTGTTTTCAACTAAAATTGTAAAACTTTTTATGTGTTTTGGCCGTTCATTTACATGACAACAGTTTTAGGGGCCTGAAAAAGCAAGCTTTTGAAAACGGGTTTCAAAATTCCAGTTTTGGAAAATTATATATTTCGTCCACATGTAAACAACAAAAACGCAATTTGTGAAAACAGTGACGTAATGCGCATGCAAAGGGACATTGCCACTGTACGCTAAAAAAGCAAAGGAAAAACTTTTCAGTTTTTAGTACATCGTTGACATGTAAACAAACTCTTAATCTCTTAAGATAAACATCAGTGTTTTAGAATAGGCTGTAAACGTCTCACCCATCCTGTGAGCCCTCAGCTGCTGTAGGAGCGGCTGCCTCCACAAATGTCCCCATCCGGCTCTTCGAACGTTCTACATTAAGCTGGCTTTGAGTCCCTAAAAATGAGACAGAAAAAGCAGGCATGTGGTTTTTGCATATTTACACGGATTTCAGTATATTCCAACCTGAAGTGAGACTTGAATTGCATATACCCACACCAATCATCTTCCCAAATTTGTAATGAGAAACATATAAATAATGTGTTGTCAACAAAGAGAAGCTTAGAACATTTGTTGTTTATGTGCCTGTGTTTCCTAATTTTCTACATTTCAGTTTAGTTTCCACCAGCTGTGCCCCATCCCTCCGCCCCTTCGACTTTACCGGGCTCCTCCTTCCCTTCGGCTCCACCTTGGTCCTCACTCCCTCTGGCATCATCCCGTTCTGCCAGGCCCCCGTCTCTGCCTCGATCCCTCAAGCCGGCGGCGTCACCTTTAACCGTCTGGCCTATGATGACTCTCTCGGCCGTCGTTCTGACAATTTTGCCGGGGTCTCAACGTCTTCTGGCTCCGCCTCAGTCAGACAGCCCCAGGCTTGTTCGACTTCATGCAGCGAATTGATGACTTGATGACTTGAAGCAGTGCATGCCGTTTAGAAATTCTGTCCAACTTGAAACTGCACCCGACGCCACATCACTGTGACGTATGGCATCAAAGTAGCGCGAGAGCGATTCGAGAACAGGCGGCTGATTCAGTCGGCTCAGCTTCTCAAGAGCGGCACAAGCTCTAATGACAACACAGCTGTTACGATTGGCTGGATTCACCGGATGACAATGTGTGTTTCCTGTTTATTCCGACACCTTCAGTTCCACTAATGCTTACCACTAATGCTTAATCAGTTTTTATAACAGTAAAAGCTCTTTTCATGTAGTCGCGATGTTATATTGCATCACGATTATAAAAATAAATTGATAAAAAACGTAGACCCCACTTCATTGGTATTTGAATATATGGCTTATGTTGAACTTCATTCTTGTACAAACAGACGCTGTATTAAGCAGTGTAAAGTTTTGAATGAAATTGTCTATGAAACATCTGTGTATTCGACAAATATTGCATTTATTTCACTTCAGCTGTGGTAAAGTATGCAAACGCATCGCATCATGTTTCACCCACTAAGGGAAGCAGAAAGTATCTGACTTTGCGTCTCTGTTTTCAGCTCCTCCCCGACTGCAAGCAGCAACTCTCGCTGATCGGTTACATCCAGCCACAGCCGATGTGTTTTCGGTTATGTGTTCCTATGTTCCTTTCAGCTAAGTTTCCATCTCCTTAGTTGAAACCCCCAAACTTAAAATCCCTGTTTTTTTACCTTATTAATTAGTCCCACCTGTGTCTAGTTTAGTTCTCTGTGTATTTATACTACCTATGTTGTTCAGTTCGCTGAGTCAGATTCTCCTGAGTATTAAAGGACAATTTATAGTCATGCTGGGCCCTATCATACACCCAGCGCAATGCCACGACAGGCGCGACACAAGTGTTTTGTGCTAGTTTCAGCCCAACGCATTTACGTACAGCAACATGTTGTTTAAATAGCAAATGCACTTGCACCCATCTGTGTGCCCATGGGCATGCTCATCTGAAAACACGGCGTGTTCAGGTGCATTGTTGGCGCATTGCTATTTTGAGGGAACTGAAAACGACTGCGCCATTGACCAAAAAAACATGCTTTAGAGTCAAAAGCAAAGTATGTTTTGTGGTATTTAAAGGGCGCGTTAGTAATACGGTGAGAGCACAACATGCGTACACACTCTGCTTATTACACACACAGGGACGCACAGCAGCACACAACAATTTTTAAAGGATTCCTTTCTGGAGAAGTGTTCAGTCTTTCTGCTCGCAAATTCCACCGTGTAAATAGCGAATCCGCCATGGTTCAAACACAACTGGCTTTTAAAGGGAAACGGAAATGAGACTCTGATTGGTTTATTGCATGTTACGCCCAAAACACACCCATGACTCATTAAGAGACTAGGTACAACCCTTTTGGACCATGTGCCTGGCGTGCCAACCGTTTTTTCCATCATTAAATTAGCAAAGGGGAATTCAGACACTAAGTGCACTTGCGCCATACGCTCCAGACCATGCGCTCAGATCGTTAAAAGAGGGCCCTCTGAGTCATTCATGTTTAGATTGCACAGCAATGTGACTATTATTATTATTATTAGTGGTAGTATTAATACTAGTAATATTGTATAATCATATTGAATTGGGAATAATTGAATAATTAGCTGATGCCTGAGAAAGGGCAATAGACACAGACAGAGACCACAATATGAGACTGCTGTTCATTCGCTCAAAACATCCCTGTTGCCTGTTTACATGATTCAGTGCATGACTGCCGTGTGCTCTGAGGGCATAATACAGGCTGTGAAAATTTACTGCATAATCATATTTTTTATAGCCTTTTGCTGCCAAGCCACACACACACACGGTTTTAAAGAATACTTTGAATTCATATAAAGCCTGACGGTCTGATAACATACATGTATCTTCTCTGCAAAAAAAAGAAAATAAACTGTAGGAAATGAGGAATCATATCAAATTAGAGGGGTCTTTTTTCCAGATTATCAATCTATTCATCTGAGCACAAATCTCATAACGACTGTGCATTATGTATGGGGCAGAAACAGATGTGCAGACTGAAGCAGGAAATGGCCAGTGAGGAGGCAACAAGGACACACAGTGGCTGCTTGGCTTGGCTTGGCTGGGATTGACACGTTTCAATGTAATTTCCACAGCAGGGCAAAGAGTGAGCTTTCTGATTAAATGAACATGGTTTCCTGGTAGCCCATCTCATGGCTGCAGTCATTTCATAACTAAAATTGCCCAAAGCCATGTTTCAAAATACTGTTAAATAATGTTGCTAGTTTACTAATCTATAGATCACAAATGCTGATTATGGACCCTTTTCACAGACTGTGATGATGCGTTTCCACAGTTATCAACATTGCAAATCTAGATTTTTATATATATATACAGGTCCTTCTCAATAAATTAGCATATTGTGATAAAGTTCATTATTTTCCATAATGTAATGATAAAAATTAAACTTTCATATATTTTAGATTCATTGCTCACCAACTGAAATATTTCAGGTCTTTTATTGTTTTAATACTGATGATTTTGGCATACAGCTCATGAAAACCCAAAATTCCTATCTCAATAAATTAGCATATTTTATCCGACCAATAAAAGAAAAGTGTTTTTAATACAAAAAAAGTCAACCTTCAAATAATTATGTTCAGTTATGCACTCAATACTTGGTCGGGAATCCTTTTGCAGAAATGACTGCTTCAGTGCGGCGTGGCATGGAGGCGATCAGCCTGTGGCACTGCTGAGGTGTTATGGAGGCCCAGGATGCTTCGATAGCGGCCTTAAGCTCATCCAGAGTGTTGGGTCTTGCGTCTCTGAACTTTCTGTTCACAATATCCCACAGATTCTCTATGGGGTTCAGGTCAGGAGAGTTGGCAGGCCAATTGAGCACAGTAATACCATGGTCAGTAAACCATTTACCAGTGGTTTTGACACTGTGAGCAGGTGCCAGGTCGTGCTGAAAAATGAAATCATCTCCATAAAGCTTTTCAGCAGATGGAAGCATGAAGTGCTCCAAAATCTCCTGATAGCTAGCTGCATTGACCCTACCCTTGATAAAACACAGTGGACCAACACCAGCAGCTGACATGGCACCCCAGACCATCACTGACTGTGGGTACTTGACACTGGACTTCAGGCATTTTGGCATTTCCTTCTCCCCAGTCTTCCTCCAGACTCTGACACCTTGATTTCCGAATGACATGCAAAATTGGCTTTCATCCGAAAAAAGTACTTTGGACCACTGAGCAACAGACCACTGCTGCTTCTCTATAGCCCAGGTCAGGCGCTTCTGCCGCTGTTTCTGGGTCAAAAGTGGCTTGACCTGGGGAATGCGGCACCTGTAGCACATTTCCTTCACACGCCTGTGCACGGTGGCTCTGGATGTTTCTACTCCAGACTCAGTCCACTGCTTCCGCAGGTCTCCCAAGGTCTGAAATCGGTCCTTCTCCACAATCTTCCTCAGGGTCCGGTCACCTCTTCTCGTTGTGCAGCGTTTTTTGCCACACTTTTTCCTTCCCACAGACTTCCCACTGAGGTGCCTTGATACAGCACTCTGGGAACAGCCTATTCGTTCAGAAATTTCTTTCTGTGTCTTACCCTCTTGCTTGAGGGTGTCAATGATGGCCTTCTGGACAGCAGTCAGGTCGGCAGTCTTACCCATGATTGCGGTTTTGAGTAATGAACCAGGCTGGGAGTTTTTAAAAGCCTCAGGAATCTTTTGTAGGTGTAATTTTGATTCAGATGATTAGGTTAATAGCTCGTTTAGAGAACCTTTTCATGATATGCTAATTTATTGAGATAGGAATTTTGGGTTTTCATGAGCTGTATGCCAAAATCATCAGTATTAAAACAATAAAAGACCTGAAATATTTCAGTTGGTGTGCAATGAATCTAAAATATATGAAAGTTTAATTTTTATCATTACATTATGGAAAATAATTAACTTTATCACAATATGCTAATTTATTGAGAAGGACCTGTATATATATATATATATATATATATATATATAATTTTTTTTTGTTTTGTTTTTTGTATGTAATACACATTTATAACGCTATATATTTTGTCATATTACCTTGTCAGCAAATGATAAAAAAAAAAGAATTAATGCTGCTGTAACTGGTGGCTCGCCATTGACATCACTAATGAAATAAAAGTTCTGCATGGGTAGCTTTGTGAAGCGGGACACGGGACAGCAGACGGCAGTTTCGCTGGATCTTTAATTTCCTGATATAATACACAAACAAGTAAGCAGCCTCTTTGAATGAATTGCCCTTGTGTTGCAATGCAAAAGTGAAGAAAACAGGAGCACGAAACAAACTGGCCACAGAAATAAATCACATTAAACAAGAAAATAATACAGAGAAAACACCTGATACATAAGAACAAATAAGCAGGTTCTTAGAGTAAAATTTCCCTTGTTTTCTATCAAATAAATATGTACACTGATTACCATGTGCTCTCATGTTTAGGCAGAAGACAAAAATATGACTCAAAAAGTGTAAAATGACAAAAATAAATCACACACGTAAGTAAAATAACATTATACACATGAATTGGAGGGAAAATATAGACATAAACGAAATAATTACAATGAAGATTCAATAAGATCATAAAGTCAAAAGAAACCTACCTCTCCCATGAGGTTATAATGCAAAAGGGAATAGGATGAGGCAGAACAGGAAGTTATACTTGTTAGACATCACAACAATTCAAGGGAAAAGCACTCATTTCAATCAGGCAGACACATCAGGGCTGCGTTCAGCCCCGACAAAACGTTTTTTAAACGAAACGGTGATGCGTTGAACACCCTGTTCTGATGACGCAAGAGTTGCAACTATGGCAGCTGAGAAGGCCATTCTTTGTGTTCTTTTTGAAGAATTTTCAGAGCCTGATGAAATCTGTAAATGTGTGTTTAATACGTAACAGTGAAAGGATTTGTGGAAACTGTGGTTCCTAATTATTGTGATCCAACATTTGCCTCATACATTTCAGGATGAAAAGACAAACATGTCTTCTAATATCTTCAATTGTTACATATACCGAGCTGCAGCGGACACATTTGTAAACGGCTTTACTTGGACCCATTGTGCGAGCTGTCTCTTTAAAGGGGTGGTAAAACACATTCTTTCGAAGGCTTGATTGTGTTTGTGGGGTGCACTGTAACATGTGTTCATGCTTCGTTTTTAAAAAATTGCATTATTTTTCATAAATTTTACCTTTATTCTACACTGCTCTGTCCCTCCTTGTAAAAACAGTCTGATGGTTTCCGGGTTGTATGAAGCCAGTCCCTCAAAAATACGCAATGGGCTCAGATTGGTTAGCTGGCCCAGTGTGTTGTGATTCGCTAACCACCTAGTGCACATTTGTCGGAAACGGCATGCTCCTTACCTTTACCGGTAGACTGTGCTTTGGGTAGTATTTAGAAACAATGGCATCAATAAAACCATACCAATTTGAGCCCGAATCGGACCCAGACAATTTTAGTGAAGATGATCGAGCAGAACCTGTGCAGTCCTCAAGAGTAAAGACTGAGGGTCTATAGTGATCGCTACTGAATGGCACTGTTACTTTTCTATTTTTAGAACGATTATAGCCAAATATCTGTCGCAAGAACTATTTAACCCAAAACGAACACTAAACATTGGCTTTACTAGTAGCCAAATCAAACACAGAACCATGTTTAGCATGCCTGTAGATAAACAATACATAAAAGCTCTAATCAAAGAATAATTTACACTAATGCCAAGTTTGCTGTTGAGATTTTAAAAAGTTTGTAACGTTAGGTGTTTGTTGGATAACGTTAAGTATGAATGAGCATTTAACAAACTGGTTTGCAGAGCCGAACAGCGTTGTCATCTGTTTACTTCCCAATTAACAATATGAACTATTACAAGAAAACACATCGACGAAAAACAGGTTGTGGCCCATAAACAGCTTCTGTTTTTAAATCCATCTTTCAGGACAAGCCGTTGTGCGAATCCTGCATTGAACTCGGGAAAGTTTGTGGAAGCTTTCCTCCGTGAAATGTGCAGCGGGAGCCGCGCATGCCTGCTGTGCATTCACACTGTCACACCGCGGCTCGTGTATTGCAAATACAGACGAATATTGTCCATTATGTCACATTTTCCGGTCTTCTCCTCCGACCCCTGTCTGTCTCGTGCTTTGATTTATGATGGGCAGCATATATCTGCTGCAAATGCGACCTGTTCCCCTCTGTCTCATACACACATGCATATAACATGATGTTGTATGTTAAACGCACTGCAACGCACCCCCGTCCCTAGGAAGGCTGAACAAAGTGGGCCTGCAATCCGGATGAAAATAACAGCGATTCGTTGGCATTGCGGCAACAACACTCCAGCCTAACCACAACAACGCTTCCCGCAGTTATACAAAATGGCCTCGTCCCCCCCTTATTTAATATTCTCGGAGAAGGGGTTTATGTAAATATTGGGGCTGGTGATGTCAGAGACCCTGGAGGAATGTCTAGTAGTTCCTAGCGGCCGTTTGCTATAGTCCTTAGAAATTGATTTCTTTAAAAGCAAATATCTCTCTTTTGCTTAAAACTTTGAACGTTGTAACTTTGCAGATGTTGTTTATGCTCAAACAGCAACATTATACATTAGCTAAAGTTAGAAAAGTCAAATCGTGATTTACCACCCCTTTAATACTGCATGGTTTATATACATGTTGCTGCTGCTTGGGCTAACAGTTTTGACACGCCCACCAATCAAGAAAAAGCGTAGCCTATCTCAAACCCTGTTGCACACCGTTTCCAGGAAACGGAAAACCCGGAAACCGTAGCAAAACGTTGCGCACCGTTTTGAGCTTGAACGTGCCATATGTAAATGTTGTGTGAATTTTACTAAATAATACATATTCAACAGTATAATTTCTATATCTGTTACACTAATGCGAGGTTGCTTTTGTTTACTCCTAGTTTCTCCTAGTCCTAAGGATTTTACACATTTTTTTCACAATTGCTCCCTGATTAAATATTTCAGAGCTCGGAATTATTGCATATTCATAAAAATATAAAATATATATAAATGCCTATGAGGTTTTTGGAAATGTATTCATATTATATATGACATTTCCAGGTCTATAAATCACGTTTTCTCATATCCAGGTTTTCCAAGACTGTGGGAGCCTAGGAAGGAGATGTTAAAGGAGTATATCTTGATATTTAGTTGTTTTAATGTTGTTCTTATTTTAAAGCATTTTGTCAAGAATCGCTGGTGTACAGAAATTGCACAAAGTACTTTCAGCTGCCTTCATCTGCTATCAGAAATTTTGACTTGAGAGGGCGTTCATGTCCAATTTAACTAGGAAAATAGTATTTACAATAATTCCGATAGCACAAAACAGGTGACAAACAAAGAGAATTTAGTAATAGATACTGCACAGGAAACACAGGAACATGAACAAAAACATCATATAACACAGCATAACTCTATGACACAAATAAGTAATCTTAAAGGTGTGCTGAGGCTCCCTGTTTGAGAACCACAGTGGACTAAAAGACAATCGTGGATCTATGCCGGCCCGCACAGGTAATTCCATATCAATTATATAATAAAAAAAAACATTACTGTACTGTAGTTACTCAAGTTAAATTTTCAGAAAAGTTGAAAGGGGAAATTTGATTATGTTAATTTGATGATTTTAGTAACTTAATTAACCTGACCTGTATTGTCGGCCTCATGCAGGTGACTCATGTAGAGACTGATAAAATCAAGAAGTGGGATTGGCATGGCACAGGAAGCTGCTTGGAAATAGTTACCTGCTAGAACATCATTAATTTTCATTGAGCAGGATGAGTGATTAGCCACAATCTTTTGAAACTGTCGTGGATGAACAACATTGGGGCTGCACCTGAATCATGAAGGCCAGGATCCACCACTTTGGCTTTCATTGGGACATACCAACAATATATTTTTTTTATATCAGATTACTGTATGTAAATTCATTAGAAAGAAGATTAGCTCATTATTCATTAGCTGCAAGACTTAAAATTTGGTAAATAAAAATATAAATACAGACTATTACTGTTACATATATGGTGGTACTCACAATAAGCATGATTCAGATAATCCAAGATAAAAACTTTAAGGTAACACTTTAAGATAAGGTTGTATTAGTTAACATTTGTTAATGCATCAGTTAACATTAACTAACCATGAACAACACCTTTGTTCAGCATTAGTTAATCTTTGTTAACGTTAGTTAATAAAAATCCAGCTGTTCATGTTAGTTCACAGTGCATTAACTAATGTTAACAAGATTTGAATAATGCATTCATAAATGTTGAAATTAACATTAACAAAGATAAATAAATGCTTTAAAAATGCAGTTCATTATTAGTTCATGTTAACTAATGTAGTTAACTAATGAACCTAAATTGTGTTACCAATTAACCTAAATTGTGTTACCAACTTTAATAATAATCGCAGCGAATACACAAGAGAACTATAGAAACGAATACTGAACCTGAACCCTAA
The DNA here is from genome assembly GCA_023566225.1 of Romanogobio albipinnatus. Taxonomy (NCBI): domain Eukaryota; kingdom Metazoa; phylum Chordata; class Actinopteri; order Cypriniformes; family Gobionidae; genus Romanogobio; species Romanogobio albipinnatus. The sequence continues at coordinate 17,358,300 of CM042244.1, read as the reverse complement.
CCTTACAGCCAACTAAAACTAATAAGAGTTAGTTAACATGTTTTTGCATATTAATGAGAGTTAGTTGACAGTTCCTTATAGTTAGTAGAATGTCTAAAGTGGACTGTCAAAATAAAGTGTAACCATGACATTTGATAGGTTTAGCTGTATGTTTTTCATTATTGGCAAAGGTGTACATTTGCATGTCATACTGAGTACTGATACATTTACACATTTGGCAGCACTTTTATCCAAACGGAATTACATTCAAGCTATATACTTTTTAGTTCATGCATTGCCTGGGAATCGAACCTATGAACTCTTGGCATTGCTAGAACCATGCTCCACTGTTTCAGTTACAGGAACACTGCGTTTCATATATTGTGTTTCCATTAGGGCACTAACAAGTTCAACAAGAGTTGCCAGGATTATCAAACAAAACAATTAGGATGTAAAAATGTGTCTTCATTGGAAATGGAGTTTTAGTTATTGCCCATTAAATCCATAATGCCATTTCACATGAAATAATCTAATGGCAAGGCTCTATAATAGCTTGGAGAGCAGGCCATAGAGAGTGCGAATGAGAAGCAGCGGACAGCTCTACATTGACCCTTAGAAAATATAGTCACTCTAAAATGGTGTCATAGGAAATCAGTCTTCAATTGTCAGACTGGAAGCAGAGAGATGTGTTTGAACGGGTTTGTGTGTGCGCATCCACGTGACATAGAAAAACCACTTACCCTCTCGTGTGAGTGTAGCCACAGGCAGTTCAGGGGCTGGATTTGAATTTGTAGCCATTGGATGCACTCTGAAGTTGCCTGGGAAAATTAGATGTTGCCATATTAGCCTTAGTGTTGCAACATGGTCTCTCATTACATAAGCAAACGAATCTCATGTTACAACACAGCATAATCAAGATTGCCTCTTTAGTGAAATTTTATACAGCATTTAATTATAATTGATAGGCACCACGGTTGTGCACCATTCAACATTGAATTGAGAATATGTTTTAAGTTTGCATTTGATTTTAAAGTCAGTGTGAAACTGATGTTGCAATATTTTTTTCTTCCCTATTGTGATGTATATCAGAGTAAAATGGCTTCTTGAACAAAGTAATGTACTTAAATTAAAGGTTGGATTTTTCTTTTCTTTTTTGCATTTGGGTTCTATGTTGTTTAAAAAAAAAAAAAGGAGAATTTTTAGAAGTCCATGACCACATCTCAAACAGAGGTGCCAATAATTGTGGAGGGCACTGTATATATTTTACTTCCCTTCTTTTGAAATCAGAAATTAAACTATGATTTCTTGTTGCATTGCTGCATTAATAGAAAGATAATTACAATAATATGAATGAAGTTCCAAGTGCTCAGCCAAAGGGAACACTAATCACAATTATGGTGAGAGGAAGTGGAGGAAATGAGTGAAAAGTCTATTAAAAAATTGCCCCGCCTCAAAAACACTTTGCCCGCCCGCTTGTTTTTTGTTTTTATTGTTTGTTTTGGCAAAATGGTACTCAAACCATGCAGTCAAGTAATGTTTACTTGGGTTTTCTAAGTAACAAAGGCATAGCATGCAAATAGTTCAGATTACTTAATTGTTTTAAGTAAATTCAACAAATTATCAGACATTATGTAAAGTTTACTAAAAAGTCTTAGTAAGAACAACTGTTGGATTTTACAGTGTGGTAAGAAAAAGTATGTGAACCGCTTGCAGAATCTGTGAAAATAGGAATAATTTTAACTAAATAAGATGGATCATACAAAATGCATGTTATTTTTTTACTGTCCTGAATAAGATATTTTACAATAAATATCTACATATAGTCCACAACTTTTGAACCAAATTTTTCTTATTTTGTTTAAATATCAATTTTTTTCATTTAGTACTGCCCTTCAGAAGCAACAGAAGATACAAGTTTCTCGGAAGACAAATTAAGTACAATTTACCTTGATCTTCAAATTCAATAGGTTTTCACCCCCCGGCTCTTCCTTCTGGAGCATCAGTGAATGTTTGAACCTTTTTATAGTTGAAATAAGAATACTTAATAGTTGTGTTTGAGTCCCTCAATTGTCCTCAGTGTGAAAAGATGGATCTTAAAATCGTGCAGTCACTGCTGGAGAGGGTTTAAATATGAAAAAGATGCTGGAAACTGAAGAACGTTGGTCAGTTTAACTGCTCAGGACAAACAAGGGACTCATGAACAACCATCACAAAACAAAAAAACTGCCGTGGATCATCCAGGTAATGACACACAGTATCGAGAATCAAGGGTTCATAAACTTTTAATCGGTGTCATTTTAATAAATTCAAAATAAAAAATTTATATGTAAACATTTTTTATGTAAAATATCTTATTCAGGACAGTACTAAATATAAAAATATAGCTGCAAGCAGCCATACCGGGGCCAAGCGCAAAGAAGAAGACAAGACATGCCAAAATGGCTGGCAATGTCAGATCAACTGCAGCAATGAGCAATTAAAGACCTATTAAGGTGATTTTAGGCAAAATAGCTGTAAAATGATAAATACAGTCAATAACAAGCGCAAAGAAGAAGACAAGACGTGCCAAAATGGCTGGCAGTGTCAGATCAACCGCAGCAATGAGCAATTAAAGACCTATTAAGGTGATTTTAGGCAAAATAGCTGTAAAATTATAAATACAGTCAATAATAATGATTTAATGATTTATCACTTTCAACCAATAGGTGGCACAGTTACGAAATTGATATGGTGTGGTCAGAATAAGGGAACAATGACACATGCAAAGATTGGTGTCAATATATCAAAGCAGGGTGTCAATATAGTGTCAATATGTCATTGCAGAGATTTAGCCTCAAGAGGCCTTTTCATTATAAGTATGGACCACATGGCGGTGCTGTTTTGAAGCCTTTTAAGTACCTTAAAGGCATGGTGCTGATGGAACATACCAAGTTTCGTAATGATACACCAATTCATTTGTAAAGCATAGCATTTTATATCATAATACTGCATTGTAGTCTATGGGAATTTCATGGTTTTTTTTATATGAAAAAACACATGAAAAATGACTGACACCTGACTTTGATTGGACTTTACACCCCCTTACTATCAATATTTGGGCATTAACATACAGCTATCGACCTATGTTTCCGAACTTCTGATGCTGGTTTCGTCTCGATCGGACTAGCGGTTTCGAAGATATCAGCTAATGTTTTTAAAGCGCTAAATTACAACGCTGCACAAACCATATGCAGAAAACTAGCAAGTCTGGTATTGTTGGACTTGGCGAGGATTTAGGAGACAAAAAAAGTTACTCCCATGAAAATAAGTCAAGTTCACTCAAAGTTATAAGCATTTGAAAAAAAAATTCTCCACTAGGTAGCGCTGTTTCAAAACTTCTTGGGCTCATTCAGGGCATTGTGTTGATGACCCAAACCGAGTTTCGTAACAATCCGTTCATGTGTTCATAAAATACAGCATTTTAGCACATAATTCAAAATGGCCGACAGCCAAAATGGCCGATATGGTACAATTGAATATCAGACGACTCGACATGCCGTCCTGAATCTAATAATACCACTTTTATGATTTTTGGACAAACGGTTCAAATATTATAAGCAAAAACAGCCCTTTTTTGTATCTCCAGACCAGTAGGTGGCGCTGCGCCGAAACGCTGCATGTTGCCTCAGGTCATGCTTGTGATGACATGTACCAAGTTTGGTTTGAATACGATAAAGCGTTGCGGAGATATTGCCTTAAGTGTGTTATTGCAACCGCTACATAAAATTTGTTTGCGCGTTTATCGAAAACGATTTGACGAATCAACTTGATTTGCAAGATTTTTTGTCAGCATGGTCTGAAGATGATCTGGTTCAATTTCCGTGCAAATCGGATGAACCGTCTATGACGAGTTCGCAAAAGTAGGTTTTTCGGAAAATTCAAAATGGCGGGAACATTTTTATGACGGAAAATGACGTCATAGGGTGCAATCGAATCGGCTTTAGCCAAGGAATCATAAAAAGTTACTCCCATGAAAATAAGTCAAGCTCACCCAAAGTTATAAGCATTTGGGGAAAAAATTCTCCACTAGGTGGCGCTGTTTCGAAACTTCTCAGGCTACTTCAGGGCATCGTGCTGATGACCCATACCAAGTTTCGTAACAATCCGTTCATGCAATCATAAAATACAGCATTTTAGCACATAATTCAAAATGGCCGACAGCCAAAATGGCCGATATGGTAAAATTTAATATCAGACGACTCGGCATGCCGTCCTGAATCTAACAAGACCACTTTTATGATTTTTGGACAAACGGTTCAAAAATTATAAGCAAAAACGTCTCGGTTACGTATGTAACCCTCGTTCCCTGAGGAGGGAACGGAGACGTACGTTAGTGACTAACGAATGGGGGGTTTCGCTTAGAAGCCAATTATCTTCGAGAATTCAACAGCGCCCAATGGCAGTGCCAATGCCATGGGCATGCGGAATTTGCATGCGTAACTCCGCCCCACCTCGTGGGTATATAAGGAAGTACGCTGGCAACATCGCATTATGTTACTGCTGCAGGAGCCAAGACTGAACTCCGCGTTCCAGCAGCACGGCTGACGTGGCAGAGGAAACGTACGTCTCCATTCCCTCCTCAGGGAACGAGGGTTACATACGTAACCGAGACGTTCCCTTTCGTTCAGTCACTACGACGTACGTTAGTGACTAACGAATGGGGGTTCCAATACAACAACGCCACTCAGCCGTCATCCAGTGTCCTGCGTAAGTGAGAGTACCCTGTCGTAAGACTAGTACGGACGAAGGACTCCCACTTATCACAGGAATACCAAGGTACACTGGGAAGCATATCCCAGTGAGGGAATGCCAAGATGCCTGCCCGTAGGGAGGACTTAAGAATACACATATGACCTGCTAAGGGCTGCATATGGAAGATCTCTAGGGTACCAGCCGAAGGTGGATTTTTAACCCTAGGGGTGGCAGGGACTTGCCGAGGGAAAGACACCTGCTCGCTGAGGAGGCTTACGGTGGGAATACTCGTGTGGGGGTCGCCGGAGGGGAACCATGCACACGGAGCACCTGGCCGGACATAAGGGTCTGGGCTCGAAAGGGCAGACTGAACTGATGTCGGCGTCAGCAGTGCTGGAGGAGCTCAGGGCTCTCGGGGAGCTCACCTGAGGAAAATATCGCACGTATCCAGTCCTTGGAGTGGAATGGCGAGCAAGCGAAGACACCTGAGCCTGGCCCATTACCGGCCACCCGTAGGGGCGAGTACATAGTCGGACACTGGCTCCACTCGGAGATTGTAGAATCTGGCGAATGTGTTGGGTGTCGCCCAGCCTGCAGCTCTGCAGATTTCTGTTAGCGAGGCGCCATGCGCTAAAGCCCAAGAGGAGGCCACACTCCGTGTGGAGTGTGCCCTAACCCCAAGGGGACATGGTCGACCTTGCTGCTGGTAAGCCAAAACAATGGTGTCCACTATCCAGTGAGACAACCTCTGTTTCGAGAGAGCACTTCCCTTCCGCTCTCCACCATAACAGACAAAGAGCTGGTCTGAGGTCCTGAAACATCGCGTACTGTCTACATAGGCGCGGAGAGCGCGTACTGGACAGAGCAATGCCAAGGCTGGGTCTACCTCCTCCAAAGGCAGCGCTTGCAGGTTCACCACCTGGTCTCGGAACGGAGTGGTAGGAACCTTGGGCACATATCCGGGCCGGGGTCTCAGGATCACGTGAGAGTTAGCCGGCCCGAACTCTAGGCACGCTTCGTCAACCGAAAATGCTTGCAGGTCCCCGACCCTCTTAAGCGAGGCCAATGCGGTCAGCAGAGCAGTCTTCATAGACAAGAATTTAATCTCAGCTGACCGCAAAGGCTCAAATGGAGACCTCTGCAGAGCACTTAAAACTACTGAGAGGTCCCAAGAGGGTACGAGAGGAGAGCGAGGAGGATTCAGTCTCCTCGCCCCCCTCAGGAACCTGATGATCAGGTCGTGCTGACTTACCTTTTTATCCCCCAGGAGATCGTGATAGGCAGATATTGCGGCCACATACACTTTAAGGGTGGAAGGAGACAGCCTTCGTTCCACCCCCTCCTGGAGAAATGATAGCACAGACCCGATCGGGCATTTCCAGGGGTCTTCTTGGCGGGAAGAGCACCATGTGACGAAGAGGTTCCACTTCAAAGCATAGAGACGTCGCGTAGACTCAGCTCTAGCAGAAGTGATGGTAGCGACCACCGCAGGTGGAAGACTACTCAAACCTGCCGCGTCCCGTCCAGAAGCCACACGTGGAGCTTCCAGAACGCCGGACGCGGGTGCCAAAGAGTGCCCCGTCTCTGAGAGAGAAGGTCCGGTCTCAGAGGGATAGGCCAGGGAGGGGCTGTCGCAAGGAGTAGTAGTTCTGGGAACCAGGTCTGGCCGTGCCAATACGGGGCGACCAAAATGACCTGCTCCTTGTCCTCCCTGATCTTGCACAGTACCCGTGCAAGAAGGCTCACTGGGGGAAACGCATATTTGCGTAGCCCTGACGGCCAGCTGTGCGCCAGTGCATCCGTGCCGAGGGTGCCCTCGGTCAGAGAATAATACAGGGAGCAATGGGAAGAGTCCTGGGAGGCAAACAGGTCTACCTGTGCGTCGCCGAACCGTTCCCATATCAGCTGAACCGTCTGGGGATGGAGTCTCCACTCTCCGGGGAGGGGCTGAATCCGTGACAGCTCGTCGGCTGCACAGTTCAACTCTCCCGGGATGTGGACAGCACGAAGGGACCTCAGGTGCTTCTGACTCCATAGAATGAGATGGCGGGCGAGTTGAGACATACGGCGGGAGCGTAGACCGCCCTGGTGGTTGATGTACGTTACTACGGCCGTGTTGTCTGTCCTGACTAGTACATGTTGACCCCTCAGCAACGCTCGGAAGCGGTGCAGGGCGAACCGTACTGCCAGTAACTCGAGGCAATTGACATGCAGAAGGCGCTGGGGTCCTGTCCAGGAGCCCGCGGCTGCTTGTCCATTGCACATGGCACCCCACCCGGTGGATGACGCATCTGTTGATACAACAGTATGCTGGGAAACTCGTTCTAAGGACACTCCGGTCCGTAGAAACTTGAGGTTCGACCACGGGGTGAGAGTCTGTAAGCAGGCCCGAGTCACTTGTACCCGGAGCGTGCCAGACCGCCATGCCCATCTCGGGACTCGATCGCGTAGCCAGTGCTGAAGCGGTCTCATATGAAGCAATCCGAGCGGCGTCACCGCGGCTGCAGATGCCATATGCCCCAGGAGCCTCTGAAACAGTTTCAGTGGAACCGCATTCTTGCCCTCGAGTTGACGAAGGGAAGTCAGCAGAGACTGCGCGCGCTCGCTCGAAAGCTGCGCGCACATGGCGACCGAGTCGATATCCATACCGAGAAAAGAGATCCTCTGCGCGGGGCAAAGTTTGCTCTTCTCCCAGTTGACCCGAAGGCCCAGACGGGCTAGGTGATGGAGCACCTGATCTCTGTGTCCGCAAACCTGCTCCCGAGAGTGACCCAGTATGAGCCAGTCGTCGAGGTAATTCAGGATGCGAACCCCGTGCTGCCGAAGGGGCGCAAGGGCTGCCTCGGCAATCTTCGTAAAGACGCGAGGGGACAGAGATAGCCCGAATGGTAGAACTGCGTACTGATATGCCCGCCCCTCGAAAGCAAACCGTAGGAACGGTCTGTGTCGAGGTAGAATGGAGACATGGAAGTAGGCGTCCTTCAGGTCGATCGCTGCAAACCAATCGTCTGGACGAACGCATTCGAAAAGGCGTTTCGCTGTCAACATCTTGAACGGAAACCGGTGAAGGTAACGGTTCAAGACGCGCAGGTCCAGGATTGGCCGTAGCCCACCGGTCTTTTTGGGTACGATGAAGTACGGGCTGTAAAACCCGGAGTTCATCTCGGCTGGAGGGACAGGTTCGATCGCACCCTTCGCCAGTAGGGTGGCAATCTCCGCTCGCATGACGGGGGCATTGGCCCCGATCATAGTGGAGCGGACTCCCCGGAAGCAGGGAGGAAACTGCGCGAACTGAATCGCGTAGCCGCGCCTGATGGTCCGCGCGACCCAGCGGGACAGCCCTGGAAGCTGAAGCCAGACTTCCAAAAACTGCGCCAGCGGGGTCATTCGGAGCACAGACGTACCCGGTGTGGGCTTGCAGCGATGCAGCGTCACCGGCCCGGACATGGGAGGCTGAGGGGCGTCCCGGTGCGGGGGCACGGTTGACTGCTGCGTCCTGACAGAGGAGACCAGGGAAGGACGCACGTTCCACTGGGGTCTGCTCTGCCAGGAGGCTGGCGACAGAGTGGGATGCGAGTGGCGGGACCCGTGGGTGGCGCGCACTGTCATCGCCGGACTCTGTGGGCTCAGGGATGGGAGTGTTAATTCTTTCTTTGACCAAATTAGGGTGCTGCTGACCCGTGGGCCAGCAGCTGAACAAAGGATTCTCCCCCGGCCCTCCACCGGGGGAAGGAGTGGTCCTGCTACCATCTCCTCGAAAGAATTTCCCATCCCTGAGCCGTCCGTCTCAGGAGCGCCGCTTGGCCTGGCGTTTAGCGGGGCGCGGGGCGGCCTGAGGGGACTTGGACGCCTTCCTACGGCTTCCTCCGCGACCCGGCCCGGGTGAAGGCTGCTGCTTGGACCGGGTGGGAGGGGCGGGAGCCTTAGGAGGGCCTCCTCGGCGTGGAGCAGACTGAGGCGACTGTGCCGGCGGCTGGGTGGAGGCAGCAGCTGGCCGCCGGGGCAGTACGTGTTTTATAGCCTCAGTCTGCTTCTGGGCGATTGAGAACTGTTGGGCAAAGTCCTCAACCGCCCCGCCGAAGAGGCCGGCCTGGGATATGGGGGCATCGAGGAACCGGGTTCGCTCGGTGTCCCGCATATCTGCCAGGTTCAGCCATAGGTGACGCTCCTGGACCACGTTTGTGGACATCACTTGACCCAGGGAGCGTGCGGTCACCTTCGTCGCCCGGAGAGCGAGGTCGGTGGCGGCACGCAGCTCATTTAAGAGCCCCGGATCAACTCCACCCTCGTGCATGTCCTTGAGGATCCTGGCCTGGTAGACCTGAAGGATCGCCATGGCATGCAAAGAAGCGGCGGCCTGCCCCGCGGCTCTGTGCGATTTCGCCACCAAGGTTGATGTGAAACGACAGGCTTTGGAGGGGTGCTTTGGATCGCGGCGCCAAGTTGAAGCGCTCTGAGGACACAGTTGCATCGCAACAGAACGTTCAACTGGGGGGACCCCAGTGTACCCTTTAGCCGCCGCCCCATCGAGGGCGGAGAAGGCGGAGGAAGTCGCTGACCGGTCACGGGAAGACAACGGGGACTTCCAGGACCGCGCGAGTTCCTCATGCAGCTCGGGAAAGAAAGGTATTGGGGGTGGGGACTGACGGTTGTCAGCGCGGGCTCCCAAAAACCAATCATCGAGCCTTGAGCGTTCGGGACAGGGCGGAGGGTTCCACTCTATCCCTAGGCTCGCGGCTGCCCGAGACAGCATGGCTGTCAGCTCTGGGTCCGACTCGGGCAATGCTGGAACGCCCGAAGGCGGCAACACAGCCGAGTCATCATCCTCAGAGGACTCGAGCCCACCTTGTGATGCGGTGACCGACATCGCATCCTCCTCTGGAGCGCCAAACGAGATGCGCGGGGGGGCCGAAGCAGGCCCCGCGATCTGCGTCTGGACACTCGCGGGTTGCAGTGTGCAAGACGGGGGTGTGGCCCGAGGCATGAGCGTCGGGGCTTTGTTCCACACCGTAACCGTCAGGTCACCCTGACCACCAGCCGAAGTACTGGGCCTCGGGGACTCAGTAGATCGGGGTGTGGTAGAGGGGACTCTCACTTCTTTACGAAGGTCATGGAGTCTTGACCGCAACACCGCGATGGTCATATTCCCGCAGTGGGAACATGACTCATCCACAAACGCTGCCTGGGCATGCTGAAAGCCCAAACATACCAGACAGTGTTTGTGCCCATCAACCGGCCACACCCAGAAGTACACGGACGAGACATCCTGAAAAGGACGCGTCACGTGCAAGCTCTTTTAGGAGAGGAAAGCCTCGCAGAGAACGCCGAAGCGCCCAGCGACCACACACCAGCTGTCAGACGGACCACTGCGCAGATCAGCAGGCAGGCAGTATGATGATCACTGGAACGCGCCGTAACACCAACGCCTCTGGAAAGCTGCTTGTCTCAAAGCTTTGTCGAAGACTCAGGATCAGGCTTGAAGGAGTGAAGAGATACTCTTGGCTCCAAAGCAGAAACATTATGCGATGTTGCCAGCGTACTTCCTTATATACCCACGAGGTGGGGCGGAGTTACGCATGCAAATTCCGCATGCCCATGGCATTGGCACTGCCATTGGGCGCTGTTGAATTCTCGAAGATAATTGGCTTCTAAGCGAAACCCCCCATTCGTTAGTCACTAACGTACGTCGTAGTGACTGAACGAAAGGGAACAGCCATTTTTTGTATCTCCGGACCAGTAGGTGGTGCTGCGCCGAAACACTGCATGTTGCCTCAGGTCATGCTTGTGATGACATGTACCAAGTTTGGTTTGAATACGATAAAGCGTTGCAGAGATATTGCCTTAAGTGTGTTTTTGCAACCGCTACATAAAATTTGTTTGCGCATTTATCGAAAACAATTTGACAAATCAACTTGATTTGTAAGATTTTTTGTCAGCATGGTCTGAAGATGATCTGGTTCAATTTCCGTGCAAACCGGATGAACCGTCTAGGACGAGATCACAAAAGTAGGTTTTTCTGAAAATTCTAAATGGCGAGAAAATTTTAATGACGGAAAATGACGTCATAGGGTGCAATCGAATCGGCTTCAGCCAAGGAATCATAAGAAAAAAGAATTTTGTTTCTAGCCCTTATGTTTCAAAAGTTATTAGCATAAACATTAGACAAATTTTGGACTGATGGTGGCGCTAGAGCGATTGCGTTAGAGACTCCAAATTTGCTATGGTGACATTTCAGACTGTCCTCTATGAGTGTGCCAAATTTCACAACTTTTTACCATACGGTTCTATGGGCTGCCATAGACTTCATGGCGGAAGAAGAAGAAGAATAAATATAGCTGCAAGCAGCAATACCGGGGCCAAGCGCAAAGAAGAAGACAAGACATGCCACAATGGCTGGCAATGTCAGATCAACTGCAGCAATGAGCAATTAAAGACCTATTAAGGTGATTTTAGGCAAAATAGCTGTAAAATGATAAATACAGTCAATAACAAGCGCAAAGAAGAAGACAAGACGTGCCAAAATGGCTGGCAGTGTCAGATCAACCGCAGCAATGAACAATTAAAGACCTATTGAGGTGATTTTAGGCAAAATAGCTGTAAAATTATAAATACAGTCAATAATAATGATTTATCACTTTCAACCAATAGGTGGCACAGTTACGAAATTGATGTGGTGTGGTCAGAATAAGGGAACAATGACACTTGCAAAGATTGGTGTCAATATGTCATTGCAGATATATAGCCTCAAGAGGCCTTTTCATTATAAGTATGGACCACATGGCGGTGCTGTTTTGAAACCTTTTAAGTACCTTAAAGGCATGGTGCTGATGGCACATAACAAGTTTCATAATGATACACCAATTCATTTGTAAAGCATAGCATTTTATATCATAATACTGCGAGAACATTTTAATGACGGAAAATGATGTCATAGGGTGCAATCGAATCGGCTTCAGCCAAGGAATCATAAAAAGTTACTCCCATGAAAATAAGTCAACCCCACCCAAAGTTATAAGTGTTTGGGGAAAAAAATTCTTCACTATGTGGCGCTGTTCCAAAACTTCTCAGGCTACTTCAGGGCATCGTGCTGATGACCCATACCAAGTTTCGTAACAATCCGTTCATGCAATCATAAAATACAGCATTTTAGCACATAATTCAAAATGGCCAACAGCCAAAATGGCCGAAATGGTAAAATTGGATATCAGACGACTCGGCATGCTGTCTTGAATCTAACAAGACCACTTTTTATGATTTTTGGACAAACGGTTCAGAAGTTATAAGCAAAAACAGCCATTTTTTGTATCTCCGGACCAGTAGGTGGTGCTGCGCCGAAACGCTGCATGTTGCCTCAGGTCATGCTTGTGATGACATGTACCAAGTTTGGTTTGAATACGATAAAGTGTTGCGGAGATATTGCCTTAAGTGTGTTATTGCAACCGCTACATAAAATTTGTTTGTGTGTTTATCAAAAACAATTTAACGAATCAACTTGATTTGTAAGATTTTTTGTCAGCATGGTCTGAAGATGATCTGGCTCAATTTTCGTGCAAATCGGATGAACCGTCTAGGACGAGTTCGCAAAAGTAGGTTTTTCGGAAAATACAAAATGGCGAGAACATTTTAATGACGGAAAATGATGTCATTAAATGATGATGCATTCGAATCAGGGGGGGAAATGATTTTGTTTCTAGCCCTTATGGTTCAAAAGTTATTAGCATAAACATGAGTACAATTTTGGACTGATGGTGGCGCTAGAGGGATTGAGTTAGAGACTCCAAATTTGCTATGGTGACTTTTCAGACTGTCCTCTATCTGTGTGCCAAATTTCACAACATTTTACCATACGGTTCTATGGGCTGCCATAGACTTCGTGGCGGAAGAAGAAAAAACGGAAGAAGAAGAATAATAGGAACGGGAACGGTTTCAATAGGTGCCTTCACACCTTCGGTGCTTGGCCCCTAATAATAGGAACGGGAACGGTTTCAATAGGTGCCATCGCACCTTCGGTGCTTGGCCCCTAATAACATGCATTTTGTATGATCTCTCTTATTTAGTTAAAATTATTCACATTTGCACAGATTCTACAAGCGGTTCACATGCTTTTTCTTGCCACTGTACATATCACACCATTTAAAAGTTTGGGGTCAGTATTTTTTAATAGTAATTTGTATTATAATTTAAATAGAATTAGTTATTTTAAATTGTAATAATATTACCCAATATTACTGTTTTTACTGTAAAATAAATTCAAATAAATCAAATAAATTCAGCCTGTAACTTTTAAACAGAATATATTATTTAGGCCTTTGTTTTTATACATAAATGCAAAAAATGAATAACCTGCTGAATTTCTTAGAATTATAATTCAGTAAACCTTAAAATAATTAACATTCTTATATTCTGAATTTTGCACATCAGTGTTATGGGTGCTATAAAATATAATATATCATGTAGTCTCACCTATATTGGGCAGTATGTGGTGGAAGTTGAGCCATGTTCTTATGAACGGGTAGATGGAAATGAGGAGACCTGCAGAACAAGAACACACACAGAGAACAAAAGATGTGGACTGAATCACTCACTACGGGTTGTCATCGTCCTTCATGTCCTGCTGACAAGACCTGCATGTTCCTACCTTGGGTCTTTTTTAATTGTCTTAACCAACCAAACAGCATGGAAAAGCAGACCAGCACAGTGCCATGGAACATTCCAGTCTTTACAGAGAATAGCTCTAATATTTCTCTCTGTTCAATGGCTCCCTGAGTTAGAGCTGCACACTAAAGACGTCCGCCATGCATATTGCATTACACTGCAAACTGATGAACCGCAATTTACGCATTATTGTGGGCAAGCAGAAAGAAGCAGAGCACTTCTTGCCCTAAAACTTCTTGTATTCTTGTGGCTATAATGAAAGTGTGCAGTAAAGTTCTTTCTCTCTTGTCTGTGTCCTTGTGTTTTCGAGAGGTCTGAGGCTGATGGCGAGCAGGGGCTGTGCTGGATTTTGATTATGTATACCTACTATTCAAGCTGTGAATCAATCCCTGTTTTAAAAGGATGAGGCACCTCTGCTGGCTTTGTGTTTTGGCCAATTTCTGTTATGAGAGGCCACTGGCAGGCATGATTGCGACATGCTGAAGGGGCTTCACCACCACGTGTCTTGCTTGCCTTTCCTCTCTCTCCTACAATTTCCCTTTCTGGCTCTTCTTTGTCATTTTTGTCCTCTAATCTCCTTCAGTCTTTCTCTCCTAACACACCCCAGACTTGTGAATCCATCACAGTGGCTGATGCTTTAGAGTGTGGCGCTGCAATTGATCTGTCCCGTTTGACAGAAGAGATGTTCACGCACCAATAAAGACCTCCGAGCCCATGTGCATCCATGCCAGCGATGAGACGGCTTCAAGAATAGGACTTTAGTCTGGGTGGATTTGACACGAATGAAGGAGGCTGTGATTGTAGGTTGTTACTTACACGTTTGAATATTCAAACCATCAGCAAGATTGCGATTGGGATGTTTTTATACAAATTCAATAAACAAGAATTTAATAGTTACACTGTAAAAATAAAAATGGAATATGGTTGTTTTCTGCCTGGACATTATCCAGTAATTTCACAGAAATTTCAGTTAAATCTTATAACGCAACCTAATGCAATGTGTAATTCAAAATACAGCTAAAACATCTGTAAGAAAAACAATACGGATTCCTTCATATTTTGCCCTATTTTTACAGACGTTTTTTTTTACAGTGTATATTTAATTGAATACTGAGTATACGTTGGTAATACTTTTCAAGAAGTTACTGGAGTCTGAGCTGTTTTGGGGCGCGTTAGAAGTTTTGACATGCTTTGACATTTGTGCTTTTTTCAGTTGCTTATAAACATATTCATGGCAAAAGTGTCATAATACTGTATTCAGCACAAGCTGGGCTACCATAATATGAGAGCAACATGTATGTACATTCTTGTATTTTTGAGAGAATAACATTTATGCGTGGTTTTAGAAAAAACTAAAAAAGTCTCTGAACACACAATAGATATGTGTCCACAAGACTTTTGACTAATGGGTGTTGTTGCCTATGTTTTTGCTTCAAACTGATGTGAGGATCATTGTGCCTACACATTCACATAAAACAATATATTAATTTACATTTTGTAAGACACTTTTTCTTTACAAAGGCCGTCCACGAAGGGGTGTGAACGATCATGAATAATGCTGTGAATCACACCTGAGATCAAATAACCCATAATTACCTGCATAATGAATGAGCCTCAGGTATGTGACTGCTAGTGGTTGAAATGGGTACTGCAGTCCAAATTAAAAATATATTTTGCGCTGCCCCCTCGTCCTTAGACTCACGCTCACGCGGGTTGCCAGTTTGAGGACATGCAACAGGAACAAGCTCAATTGACAATGGAAGGCGAGGAGACTTAAGTTGATGTTGATGATGTAAATTTATGAATAGATTTATCCACATTTTAATTTTAGATAGATTCCGAGGCTTTTTAGGTTGGGTAGAATCTGCGATCTCAGACCCAGTTTGTTTGTTTGATTGTTTGCTGTTTTCTGCCAACCGGCAACCTGTGGTTTCGAAATACTATTGGGTGAACTGGCAACTTGCCATATGGCACAGACCAAAACAAAAACAGACATTTCGACACGGAACATTTCAAATTAAAATAGCGGTCTGTACCATTGTTTTCCAAGGTTCATAGCTGCCAATCAGCCTGATCATCTGACTTGACGGTTGAATATCATGATGCATAACGTACCTGCAAGGGCCTATACAGGTTATGCTGACTTTTCTCTCCAGCAGTGAACAATAGACCAAAGGCTGATGGTGTGTTGTTCAGCTCTATTGTGACAGGGTCCTGTGTAGATTACATACCCACCATCGTAAACAGGTGGCTTGGATTACAGACCTGGATCGAATGATGGATGAGCCTTTTTTTGGGCAAACCTCAACAGTGAGTGACTGCAGGAGGATACTTCAGTACACCTCTGTATTACATTAAAAAAACCATGCAGCCATTTCCAATATCCCTCTTAATATGGGTTCATTATTTATTGTTGACAAATGGCAAAGGATAATGTCGTGAGAAGGAAGTGTGCTGATATGGAGCAGAGATTAGATGTAGTTTTAAAAATGCATGATATGCAAAAGAGCCATGCACTGTGGAATAGTCAGTGAAGCAACAAAACCCTGAAGATTCATGCAGCAAATTCAAAGGATAGTTCACCCAAAAAGGAAAATTATGTAACTCACACACCCTAATTTTATTCCAAACCTGTCAAGCTTGTGTCTAAAATGTCTACGCTGCTTTTTCTTTTTCATACAGTGAAAGCAGATGGGAACCAGAGATGGTCAAGCATCAAAAAGCTTAACAAAAGTACTCCTTATAACTCCAATGTTATATTTATAATCTTCCAGAGTCATATGATAACTTTATGTGTGTAACAGACCAACATTTAAGCCATTATTCACAAAAAAATCTTGCTTGACATGGTCACCATTTACTCACATTGTATGGAAAAGAGTAGCTTGGACATTCTGACAAATATCTCCTTTTGTGTTCCAAAGAAGAAAAAGGTGAGTGTATTTGGAACGACATGAGGGTGAATAAAAGTTTCATTCTTTGTTGAACTATCCCTTTAATGAACAAACTTATAGTTGACTGAATGTGTACTAAAGACAATTAAAGAAGAATGTACAGTATTCAATGATGGAATCAATCATTGGAAAATCCATATCAGATCACTGCTAATCTAAATATTGGGGTGATGTGCACCCCTTAGACATCTATGGTGCTATAGGCCAGTCAGACAGAGAGAATTGCTACTTACCAAGACCCCCTGCCCCGAGGAAAATGCCCCCTACAGCATCTGCATCACAGTTCTTTGACACGCCAATGATGATACAACCTGCTACAATACTGAGCAGGGCCGAGCCCACCCGCAGCCCATGGTACTCCCCAATACTGACCGCGTTCATTCAGCAGGTGGAACCACCCACCTGCCCCGTCTGGCTGTCCCACACACGCTCACGAAGGAAGATCACTCTATGGACGTTTTAACTGTTAGTGAAATGGGTTAACAGAGACTCTACTTTCTCCTCAAGGCTCTTCATACATCTTTAAACACTGGGCTCTGGTTACCTTGCCGGGTTCATGCTTGTTCCCTTCAAACTAATTTGGGTCTGATTGAAGGCGACTAATCATTTGAGTAGAAAGGCCAAGCCAGGCCTAGACTCATGATACTCGAGTGTTTACACTGAATGGCCAACAGGGCCATGCATTTGTAAGCAAATTAACTCAGATAAATGTGTTGAACAATATAGTTTGCTTGATCCTTAAAAATCCATTATTGCGTCTATGCAAAACCGAGGTGTATTAGTAACAACATGACCCAGAACATCTCATCTCCGCTGCTAATTCGAACCTAATAAACACGCACAAAGCAAACTGTATGTATCTGTTTTTATTCACCCATTTAGTTCATCTGAAATTCATGTTTTTCCTCACTTTTAACTCACATTTAACTAATCCAAAGTGTCAAACATTGTGCTCCTATTTTAAAATACTCATCTGCATAAAGGACTAAATTACCTGATGTTCCCAATCTCCTGCAGAGGATGTTTTCAAGTGCTGCCTACGCAAGAGTCAGAGTGTCACCACTGGGGACAAAGGATATAATAAAACTAAAAACACATTACATAACATGGGTTGAGGTCACTGATAGACACTGATCATATGCTTTATGAATGAAGCTGTTTTTTTGGCATACACCGATCAGGCATAACATTATGACCAATCTTGTGTTGGTCCCCCATTTGCTGCCAAAACAACCCGACCGCATGGACTAGACCCCTGAAGTTGTGCTGTGGTATCTGGCACCAAGATGTTAGCAGCAGATCCTTTAAGTCCTGTAAGCTGCGAGGTGGAGCCTCCATGGATCTGACTTGTTTGTTCAGCACATCCCACAGATGCTCGATTGGATTTAGATCTAGGGAATTTGGAGGCCAATTCAACACCTCAAACTGATTGTTGTGCTCCTCAAACCATTCCTGAATCATTTTTACTTTATGGCAGGGCGCATTATAGTTTCCATGAAAGGGTGTACATGATCTGCAACAATGCGTCCGTGTCAAAGTAACATCCACATGGATGGCGGGACCCAAGGTTTCCCAGCAGAACATTGCCCAAAGCATCACACTGCCTCCGCCGGCTTGCCTTCTTCCCAGAGTGCATCCTGGTGCAGCGGTGTCATGTGTTCCCCAGGTAAGCGGCGCACATGCACCCGGCCATCCACAAGATTTAAAATAAAACGTGATTCATCAGACTAGGCCACCTTCTTCCAATGCCTCGTGGTCCAGTTCTGATGCTCACGTGCCCACTGTTGCCACTTTCAGCGGTTGTCTGTGCAACAAACTGCAATGCACTGTGTATTCTGACACCTTTCTATCAGAGCCAGCATTAACTTCTTAAACAATTTGAGCTACAGTAGCTCGTCTGTTTGATCGATCATCAGACCATACGGGCCAGCCTTTGCTTCCCACATGCATCAATGTCCACCCACGACCCTATCGCCGGTTCACCAGGGGGAGTGTTGTAATACTGTCAGTTTGACAAGTCAGAAAAGAGCTGTGGTGTTATCATCAATATCATATGCTTAAATTACCTTTTTGAGCTCACAGGAGAAGTTGCATTTTACTGTGAGCAACATTGTACATTTTATGACCAAAAAAATTATTTTCACTAAGGAAAGTTCAAATTTGTTCAAGATAATTTTTTGCCTAGCAATCATTGTATTGTAGATACAGATATTTGACTAGCATAATCTAAAGTAGTTATTTCACGCTAACGTCAAACCCACATGCTAAAACAGTTAGCTAAATTATGGCTGTTAGGGGTGGGATAGTTGTAACAGTTTATTTAAAATGTTACAACCAACCCCTTATGATGATTCCAGTTATCAATCACATCCCCCTGTTTTTTTACACGTTGAGGGATTAATGTAGTAAAAATGTTTGCATCATAGTTTATGTGCATGTCTTCTTATCAGATAAAAACATTATCCACTTCAATTGAGCACATTTGTATGTGATATCCTAAAATTCACATATGGAAACATAGCTAGTGGCTGAAATGTTATGTGACAGGAATACAGTACACACATGATACACATGGCAGTTGTTTTTGTGCTAAATTTAAAGTTCTTAAATAAATACAATACAATAATGTTTGTTACTTTAAATTGTTCACTTTATATAACTTCTATAACTTTCTTGCATAAATTTAGAGTGTGTGGACCTTATTTCAGCCAATTGCTTCTCTGTGTTACATCCTGGGGTGGAAAGTAACGAATTACATTTACTCGCGTTACTGTAATTGAGTCGTTTTTAAATCTGTAATTTTACTTTTACTTAAGTTTGTTTTGTTTGAAGTATTGTACTTCGCTAAATTTTTAAACCATATCTGTTACTGAGTAAAAATAAGGAAATAAATAATACAAATTGGGGAAAATCACTCTCCGGAAACTACTGCATTGATTTGAAGGGCGGGAGAACAAACGTGCAAAAATCACAAAAAGACAAGACAGCGATGCAGACCCAGCTGAAAGCTTTTTTCTTTTACGTGAGAAGATTTTTAGACCGGTAATTTTACTTGTACTTAAGTAAAATATCATTGAAGTAATAGTACTTTTATCTGAGTAGAATCATTTATTACTCTTTCCACATCTGGTTACATCTATCCTCAGCTAGTGTAACAACTCACTCAGTGGGGTAGGTTGTAACAACGGAACTCTTTGTGTGTGACATTAACTCACATAATTCCAAAAACGTTCCACGCTGTCAAAAAAAAGTTGCTGCCTTAAATTTTAAAGTACAATCAACTTGCATGTTTAAGTCAATTCAACTTAAATTGCATTAAACTGACTTAAAAAATTTGTTGAATCTTGTATAACTTATAAAAAAAGTTGAAAATTGCTTAACTTGATTTGATGAGTTAAAGCAATGTAAAAATGTATGTTGATATAACTTTTTGATCAAACCATTTTTTACAGTGGACCGATGTATAAATAACGTTTTTGTGTTTTGAGAACATTATAAAAGACCAGATAACTCTGAACGAACGATTCTATTAATGTTACTGGAAGAACGTTTATTAATAACTTTAAGAGAACCTTGACAGAATGTTATCCCGCTGTTAGTCATTATTCAGCTCAATTTATTTCAACTGTATCAAGTCCATCAATTATGATAAGTTCAATAGTGTCATTATTAGCTCAAGTCAGTTCAATGTTCATTCAGTTCAGTTCAATAACTATATCACTGTTACAAACATTTAGTTCACTCATTCGATAGTGTCAGTGCAGTTCACTGTCAAGGGACAGTTCACCCAAAAATGAAAATTAGCCCATGATTTACTCAACCTCAAGTCATCCTAGGTGTATATGACATTCTACTTTCAGACGAATAAAATAGGACTTATATTAAAAAAGTCCTGGCTAATCCAAGCTTTATAGTAATTGTTGCTCTGTTTTTGAAGCCCATAAAAAATGCATCTGTCCGTCAAATAACGTTCTCCTTAATAAAGGCTAGGATGACTTGAGGGTGAGTAAATCATGGGCTAATTTTCATTTTTGGGTGAACTATCCCTTTAAATCAATAATATTACTGAATATGAATTGTTACTTGCCATTTCGTTGTAATTAATTATGAAATTAACAAGCAATTTCTGAGTGAAAATTGTTTCTACACCAATTATTTTCAGTGTATAAAATGTTAATACTGACAGTGATGCTGTTCCTCTTTTTAAACAACTGTGTCATTTGGCTTAAAATCAGCAGGGACATTAGCTGTGTTTGCTTTGGTACAGTTTTTTTTTAATCTCTTCCATATTAGGAATGGAAAGGTCATCTTCATTCCGTCTCTTTAATGTAGATGCGCTTAAGACTGATGATCAAATCCACTAATGTGTTTGTGAAGCCATGCTGTGGCACATTTTCACAGAGGATCATGTACTGTAGAAGGCAGATGAGCTCACCCATTTTGACTGATTTGACTTGGAGCTGGAAGGGAATGTGTAATGAGTCTTCCGCCGTCAGGACCCAAGACCATCCACAAAGGCCCCGAGTTGCCATAGGGATGGCATATCCATGGCAACAGAAGGAGCCGGGGGTGAGCGGGATTAACACCAGAGAGTTGGGTAACAAGTGACGTTAACGGGTGAAGAAGAAGAAGTGTCACATTTCCTGTTTGTGTGCTGGGGCCCTTCAATACTGTACAGTGTCTTTAAGCATAAAATTCAATTTAAAAAAATATATGTTCACTGGACAAAATAACGCAGGGAGGAACTTATATAACAAAAATTCAATTAAGTTAGGTAACTGAAATGAACTACATCAATAGTGCTCTTTTTTTTGTCAGTTCAACAGGTGGTTATTCATCCCTGAGACATAAACATCTTAAGTTGCATTAGAGAAGGTGCAAATAATTTGTTTTCACCCTTGAGAGCAAAATTAAATCAGAGCCATAGCTCAACAGATCAGATAAAAAAATATCTGTAAACTAAATACATTACAACAGCATTGTAAAAATCAAATGTCAACATATAAAATTGACAGAATAAAGAAAAGTGTCAAAAATCTATATTGTGCTGCTTTGGGAAGTTCTCTGTGTGTGTGTGTGTGTGTGTGTGTGTGTGTGTGTGTGTGTGTGTGTGTGTGTGTGTGTGTGTGTGTGTGTGTGTGTGTGTGTGTGTGTGTGTGTGTGTGTGTGTGTGTGTGTGTGTGTGTGTGTGTGTGTGTGTGTGTGTGTGTGTGTGTGTGTGTGTGTGTGTGTGTGTGTGTGTCGTCCTGGTAAACCCTTCGTTACTGGGACAAAATGAAAAATGGCCCCCTTAAATCCCCATGGGGGGACATTTTTTGGTCCTCATGTGGAAAACAACTTATAAATCATACTAAGTGTTTTTTGAAAATGGAAAAATGTTTGCATGTCTGTAAGACCAATAAAACCTTTGCATTCTGATATTTTTAACATTTCTAAATCACTAAACTTTCCCTTAAAAAGAAATGCATTTCAGTTAATTTTCTTATTCCTTAAATTTAGTGTGTATAGTGTATATTGTATACTTGATTATTAAATATCTATGTTAATACCGATATGAAAGGTGGAACGGTATTTATTCCTTGTGAAAATGAAATATGAAGCTGCTATAAATAAACTGCAAGTATGAATTGATTTGGTTTGTTTATATGATCATCATTTTTTGTTTGCTAAATTGCAGTCTTTGTTTGGAGTATTGCTGCAGATAGAGATAATTGTTAAATAATTCAGAGCAGTAATTCAGTTCATCACACATTACAAGTTCATTATTTCACACGACGTGTCAATAATGGGCAAAGCTGAATACAGTAGGCCTACATTAACCTGTTCAAAGTGTAAATGTGTGGCCAACTATTAAAATATCATGCATAGTTTTGGGCAAACAAAAATGTATATTTGTAAGTCATCTTCACCCATGACTGCGCCCCCTCCGATAACTCCAACACTATCATCAAATTTGCAGATGACACAACCATAGTGGGACTCATAACAAACAACAACGAAACAGCCTACAGGGAAGAGGTCGAGACCCTGTCAGCTTGGTGCAGGAACAACAACCTCAACCTCAACACCAAGAAAACAAAAGAAATAATAATTGACTTCAGAAGAAACAAACCAAACCAAACCACAATGGACTGTGTATCAACGGGGAGGAGGTGGAGAGGGTGGAAAGCTTTAAGTTCCTGGGAGTGCACATAGCAGAGGATCTAACCTGGAGCCAGAACACCTCCCATACCATTAAAAAAGCCCAGCAGAAGATGTTCTTCTTGAGGACCCTGAAACGCAATGGGCTTCCGCAGGAACTTCTGACACGCTTCTACCGCTGCACAATCGAGAGCACCCTGACATACTGCTGCACTGTGTGGCATTCCAGCTGCACAGAAGCAGAAAGAAAGGGCCTGCAGCGGGTTGTCAAGACGGCGGAGAGGATCATTGGCTCCCCCCTACCAAACCTGAGTGAATTATATTCAAGGCGTCTTCTCACACGGGCCACAAACATCAGGCAGGACACCTCACATCCCGGACACTCCCTGTTCACCACCCTCCCCTCAGGCAGACTGAGAACCCCAAGTATACGCACTAATAGACTTCGGAACAGCTTCTTCCCCAGAGCTGTGAGCATATTACAGAAATCATACACACATACACCCATACAATCATAAAAACACACACACTCCACCTACCCCGCTCAGTGCAATCGGACTCTGTGCAATACTGCTGTGTTTACTGCTTACTGTTTTTTAGATATTTATTGAGAACAAGGAATTAATGTGTACTGTATGTACCAGACGAATGTGTATGTGTGAGACGTGTTTGGGTGAGAATGTGCTGGTGTATGTGTACATATACTATAGTTTTATTTTAATATTTTTACTTCATGCTGCTTTTTGGAGAGGATGGCTCCAACAGAATTTTGTTGTATTGCACAATGACAATAAAGATCTATCTATCTATCTATCTATCTATCTATCTATCTATCTATCTATCTATCTATCTATCTATCTATCTATCTATCTATCTATCTATCTATCTATCTATCTATCTATCTATCTATCTATCTATCTATCTATCTATCTATCTATCTATCTATCTATCTATCTATCTATCTATCTATCTATCTATCTATCTATCTATCTATCTATCTATCTATCTATCTATCTATCTATCTATCTATCTATCTATCTATCTATCTATCTATCTATCTATCTATCTATCTATCTATCTATCTATCTATATTAAACACACCACATAGACATACAAACAACATTAAAAACTTGATTTGCACCACAGGGGGTCTTTAAATAACACAAATATAGCCTACTTTATGTATTTAATCTCATTTTATTAACCAATGTCTTTGCTGCTGACCTTCGATGATCTAATTCAACCATATAAGCAAAAAGGACTTTAGATAAACATCACATTTGTGTTTCTTTCTTACTTCAGCAATAAAAAAAATATTGCTGAAGGAAGAGTGCTGAACTTTCTTCTTTAGGGGGCGTATTACAGAAACTTTCTATCTTAGGTCTTAACTTAAGTTATGATAAGTTAATTTAGGATTTTTCACAATTTCGTATTACAGAAGCAAATCTTAACTTGATTAAAGATTCTTATCCTATCTTACAAAATCTCATCTTATCTGTAGTTAGGAAATCTTAAACCGCTCCATCGAATTCGATAATCAACTGTCAGGTCTGTTACCAAGCAACCAAAAACTTCTTCTGAGGTAAACCTAAAATCAAAATGGAGAAATTTCAGTGCGGCAGAGATTTAAATTTCGATAAGCTCCGTTGAGAGGTTAAAGCCTCTTTTTTAAATCGGCTTTTGCAACAACGAAAAAAGTAAGGTGTTAGTCGCTTGAAGAATGACCGGTAATGCTCCGTGACGGCTCGCTGGCCTCTGTAATGTTGGTCATAATTCGTCAACTAACTGAAAAATCATGTGTCGTGGGAGTATTTTATTATCAAAGCGCAGCACATCAGATCCTCTGGGTCCTCCAAAAGTCTCTCCACCATCAAACCTCGCTGCTCTACGTCTTGTATAATTAATAAATGTAACGCTCTCTGGAAAAAGGATTTTTGTACTGTGATTTTTACCGTTGGATTTCAAAAAGTTTTGAAGTAAGGACACCAGTGGGGTTGTCCTAAAGTTAAGACAGCTTTTAGGAGTTTTTGTCGAGTTAGGATGCTTCTGTAATACCCGTTTCCTATCCATAGTTAAGATTCTGTAGATTCATTCTGTAGCTTTTGTCCTAAATGCGGTCCTAACTGAAATCGCCATGATAAGATAGGATTCTAAAGTTAAGATGTTTCTGTAATACGCCCCCAGAATGGCAGCACAGCTGGAAGGTTTGTTTGAGCGGCGCCCTCTACTGTACAGGTGTGAATTTGCTAAGATTTTACAATTTCAAAAAAGCGCAGATGGGAGTGGAGTGAAGTTCTGCGTAATTAAAGAACACAGCCGGATCGCGCCTGGTTTAAGACATGCTTTTTGGGGCGGTAATGGCGCAAATACCAGTAAATTGACGAACGCAAACCTTAGTAACTCACATTGCATGATTCATTTAAATACTCTCCTCCCATAATTTTGCGTCTGAAAGGGAAACTCCTACAAATGCATATGCCATAAAGTCAGCCACAAAAATAACTGTGTCCACCTTTCAGCAGTAAGTTTTTTACTGCGTGTCTTTATTAAATCCTGACAGTAGCTTTAATGGCAAAAGAGGGTTTACGCTGGCATAAGCTGTTAGTAAATCTGGCACATAGAGTGAAGTGGCCTTTACATTTGACAAAAAAATAGAACAGGTGAGAAAAAGTAATCTAAGTTACTTTTTAATGGAGTAACGCAATATTGCAATGCATTACTTTTAAATGTAACTTTCTCCAACGCTGCCTGTAATAACAGTTCCTATTATTTCGGTTGCTGTTTTTCAAGTTTTTTCTTCTAGCTTCCTGAACCTGTAAGCTTTTTTTTTTATTCTGTTCAGACGTGGAGTTGTGCCCTCTTGCTCTACCACCGACATCTTCATCCTCTCCAGCAATCCCCTCACATCATCATTCTTGTCAGTCAGACCTGCATGAAGGAGTCCGCTATCACAGATCTAGGCGTTTTGACTTAAATAGTCAAAGACTCCTCCGCAGAAACATGTTGCTCAGCCTGACTCATGCCAAGGAAGTAATCTGCCTCAAGGAGATTTCTTGTAATGACAAATTCTCCAAATTGCAAACTATTTAGTAATTACTAAAAGCAACTATATTACTGTCATAGAGGAAATGAGCATTGAAGGCTCGCAATGAGAATGTGTAGGAGATGATGCTCTGCAATAAATGAACATTGCAGAAACACTGCCGGTCTTTTAGACACTCTGCTAACTGAGGAGGATGCAGCAGGATAAATGAACAGTGTGGGCTGCCGTCACTAAAGAGCTTACGACAATAATTAGCCCATTGGACCTGAGGCACGTAATAGCGACATCTATTTAAGTCTGTGCTATTGATGAGCCAGTCTGACCTGCCGGGGAAGAGGATGGCCTTTGTTCCCTCCTGGGTGAGAAGTCTACTGAGGCAAAGCTACCAGCTGTGAACTCAATTACCAGAGAGGTGAGCTACCTGCTCTGTATCCATATCACAGGTCTGCAAGGCTGTTTCTCTGGGAGGCGGAAACTGCAAGAGACAATGAGATTGTGTGAAGTCTAGCGACAAAGCTTTTGAGAGCCAGAACAGATTTGAATATTTAGTGTCATTAACAAAATAAGGCCCTAAGTCTGACACGTTGACAATTTTGGACAATTATATATTTTTTAAAAACATCAAAAAATGTATACCACAAACCTGTATACCACAATAAGATATTTAGAGATAATAGAGAACTGTAAGATAAAAGTAGAATTTAACTGAAAGGCTGATTTGTATTCCAAGGACAAGGATATTTTTTTCATGTCAGGCCAGGGTAGGTTATATAATAACATGTTTTAGCATTTTAAAACTAACTATAACTGCACTACCATTTAAATGTTTGGGGCTCAGTAAGACTTCTATTAATAAGGACGTATTAAATTGATCAAAAGTGACAGAAAAGACATTTTGAAATGTTTCAAAAGGGATCTATTTTAAACAAATGCTGTTCTTTTGTACAGCATATTCATCAATGAATCCTGTACCACTATTTCCATAAACATATTAAGGTGCACATCACTATTGATGATGATAATAATAAGAAATGTTTCTTGGGCAGCAATTCTGTATAAGAATTTTCTGAACTGAAGGATCATGTGACAGTGAAGACCGGAGTAATGATGCTGATAATTCAAACATATCTCTCTCTCTCTCTCTCTCTCTCTCTCTCTCTCTCTCTCTCTCTCTCTCTCTCTCTCTCTCTCTCTCTCTCTCTCTCTCTCTCTCTCTCTCTCTCTCTCTCTCTCTCTCTATATATATATATATATATATATATATATATATATATATATATATATATATACCGGCCCAAGGCATAAGCGAACCTTTGCCACCAGGGGCCCCCAAGAGCACATGAAATGACTTTTTCATGATGATTGAAATCGCGAAATGGCCTTAAAAAATTACTAAATAAACTGCAAAATGTTAAGTTTTCTCATATATGCACGGATTGATTCTGACTACATTGCACGAGCTCGCGGTGCCATCGGCCTGATACTATTCGCTTGTTAGCCAGGGTTCAAAGTCCAAGTGCGAGAAAACCAGCGCTTAAACATAACCTTACTCGTCGTCAGTTGCCCGGTAACCTTTTTATGAATGGATGGATTTGAGAATGTGATATGGTTTAGTGCGAATATCTTGTCCTGCATGTTTTGCATAGAAGCACAGATAGCATAGAAGAACTCGATGTTGCAACAGAAACTATTGACTCTCTCTTTTCCAGTACTTTAGACACAGTTGCTCCTCTGCGCTTAAAGAAGATTAAAGATAATAGTCCAACGCCGTGGTACAACGAGCACACTCGGGCCCTTAAAACAGCAGCCAGAAAAATGGAGCGCAGCTGGAAGAAAACAAAACTAGAGGTCTTTCGAAATTCGTGGAAAGAGCACATGATCGCATATAGAAAGGCCGTAAAAACTGCTAGATCCGCTTATTTCTCAACTCTTTTGGAAGAAAACAAACACAACCCAAGGTATTTATTCGATACAGTGGCTAAATTAACCAAAAATAAAGCTTCAACTTCTGATGATTGTAAACAGCACAGCAGTAATGACTTCATGAACTTCTTCACATGTAAAATTGATAGTATTAGGAAGAAAATTTTAACCATGCAGCCGTCTACTACAGTATCACATCAGACAGAGCATTGTAGTGTCACTGAGGAAAAATTACAATCATTCACTGCTATAGGAGAAGAAGAATTGGCTAAACTCGTTAAATCATCAAAATCAACAACATGTATGCTTGACCCTGTACCGACTAGGCTATTAAAAGAGATGCTACCAGAGGTCATAGATCCTCTTCTTAATATCATTAATTCATCTTTGTCATTAGGATATGTACCGAAAACTTTTAAGTTGGCTATTATTAAACCATTTATTAAAAAAACGCAACTTGATCCTACAGAATTAGTCAATTATAGACCAATCTCAAATCTACCCTTTCTGTCAAAAATACTTGAAAAGGCAGTGTCTTCACAATTATGTTCCTTTTTAGAAAGAAATGGTATCTGTGAGGATTTCCAGTCAGGATTTAGGCCGTATCATAGTACTGAGACTGCTCTCATCAGAGTTACAAATGATTTACTCTTATCATCCGATCGTGGCTGTATCTCTCTATTAGTGTTACTCGATCTTAGCGCTGCATTTGATACCATCGACCACAACATTCTTTTGAATAGACTCGAAAATTATGTAGGTATTAGTGGAATTGCTTTATCATGGTTTAAATCATACCTATGCGACCGTTATCAGTTTGTAGCAGTAAATGAAGAGATGTCACACCGATCGCAAGTTCAGTATGGAGTACCACAAGGCTCAGTGCTAGGACCGCTACTCTTCACCCTGTACATGCTACCACTGGGAGATATTATTAGGAAGCATGGCATTAGTTTTCATTGTTATGCTGACGATACTCAGCTCTATATTTCTTCACGCCCTGAAGAAATTTACCAATTCACAAGATTAACGGAATGCATAGCCGCCATAAAACATTGGATGACTGGTAATTTCCTGCAACTCAATTCAGAAAAAACTGAATTTTTAATTATTGGACAAAAAAGCTCCACAAGTAGTAACCTAGAATACTGTCTAACACTTGATGGCTGCTCTGTCAAGTCTTCGTCGTCAGTGAGGAACCTGGGTGTGCTCTTTGATACCAATCTTTCGTTTGAAAGCCACGTTTCTAGCATCTGTAAAACTGCTTTCTACCATCTTAAAAATATATCAAAATTACGGCACATGCTCTCAATGCAAAATGCTGAACAGTTAGTTCATGCGTTCATGACCTCAAGGCTAGATTATTGTAATGCTCTATTGGGTGGTTGCTCTGCTCGCTTAATAAATAAACTCCAGCTGGTCCAAAACGCAGCAGCTCGAGTACTTACTAGAACCAGGAAGTATGACCATATTAGCCCAGTTCTGTCAACATTGCACTGGCTACCTATTAAACATCGCATACATTTTAAAATCTTGCTTATTACTTACAAAGCACTAAATGGTTTAGCTCCCCAATACTTGAGCGAGCTCTTAACATATTATACTCCATCACGTCTACTGCGATCTCTAAATTCTGGCCAGTTGTTAATACCGAGAATATCCAAATCAACTGCAGGCGGTCGATCCTTTTCCTATTAAGCTCCTAAACTCTGGAACAGTCTTCCTAGCACTGTTCGGGAAGCAGACACACTCTGTCAGTTTAAATCTAGACTAAAAACACATCTCTTTACTGTGGCATACACATAAAACACTTTATCAATTAATTGATTGTTAGGCTGCATTAACTAGGTCAGCCGGAACCGGGAACACTTCCCATAACACCTGATGTACTCGTTACATCATCAGAAGAATGGCATCTACGCTAATGATATTCTCTCTGTTTTATCCCGAGGTTTACTGCAGTCAGCCAGATCCGGGCCGTATCCTAATCAGATGGTGGACCAGAGAAGACCAACACAGGACCCCGAAGTGTCTGCAGAGGCCGTGTCAATTATCCTCCCCCTGCAACTGCCTCATCGACACGGCATCTAAATAAACCCGTCACCAGTGTGATGACTCCGATTGTTCGAATATTACCATTAAATAATGCTTAAATCGATATGTCATCCGCAATAAACCCGTCTCCAGCGTGTTGCCTCCGATCATTCGAATATTGCACTTTAATAATTATTTAATCAACATCATCCTCAATAAACCCGTCTCCAGCGTGTTGCCTCCGGTCCTTTGAATATTCCGATCTATTATGACCTCTGACCTGTAAAGCAGCCAGAATAATAATAATAATAATACGTTGTTTGTAAATTGGCCAGAGGAGAACTGGCACCCCGACTGAGCCTGGTTTCTCCCAAGGTTTATTTTTCCCCATTAGGTCACCTAATGGGGTTTTGGTTTCCTTGCCACTGTTGCCTCTGGCTTGGCGTGCTCAGTTGGGGACACTATATTTTTCAACTAAACATCGAAATAAATCTAATTAATAAACTAATTTAACCATGTAAACTAAATTACTGATCTAATTATTGATCTAAAGCCCACACTGTCACCGTATGGAAATTGAAATGAACTGATGACATCAAATGGCTATACAGCTGAATAAAATTAGGCTGCATTATTTTGCTGTTTAACACTGTAAAGCTGCTTTGAAACAATCTACATTGTTAAAAGCGCTATATAAATAAAGTTGACTTGACTTGACTTTTGTACGGAGTACAGCACAGCTTCCAGTTTCTCAATACATTTTTTTCTGCAAACTGCTGTATCGTCCCCTTGGAATAATAAGTTGTGTAGCCTACATTTTAGAAGTTTTTATTTAGAAAATAAAAAGGTTCTTTCTACACAGTCGAATGGAATGCAAAAAATTTAATTTCCGCCAAAATAAAAGCTCTGTTTAATGTTGTAAAGAAATCAACATTTCTTGTTTTTAAAAGAAGTCTCTTCTGCTCACCAAGGATGCATTTATTTGATCAAAAATACTGTAAAAACGGTAATATTGTGAAATATTATTATAATGTAAAACATCTGTTTTATATGAATATAGTAAAGTGTGATCTATTCATGTGATCAAAGCTGAATTCATCATCATTACTCCAGTCTTCAGTGTCACATGATCCTTCAGAATCCATTCTGATATGAGGATTTGATGCTCAAGTAACATTTATGATTATCAGTGGTGAAAACAGTTGTGTACAATATTTTAGATTTTTTTGAAAGCTTTCTATTGCAGAGAAATGCTGTTCTTTTGAACCTTCTATTCATCAAATAATTTTTTTTTTTTTTTTTAAGTACATATCCCAGTCTGAACTGTAGTACTGTAAGGCTTTGAATATTAACACCTGACCACACCTGTGGGTTTGCTACTGTTACAATTAAAAACCGTATAAGGGCAAGACCATTACAGCCAGACATGATGAAAGCAACACAGCGACAACTACTAAAATTGATACTGGGTGTGCAAATTATCAAGAATTGAAAATAGTCAATCATATTGGTGGCACCGAGGGGCCCATAAGGGCTTGGGCCGGCCCTGTATATATATATATATATATATATATATATATATATATATATATATATATATATATATATATATATAGCCTTTAAATATAAATTATGAATATAGCGCATATAAAATTTTGTTTGACCTCCGGAGACGGATTTCTTTTCTCTTATCGTTTACTGAAAAACAAATCCTTTTATTTACTGATACTTTTTCATACACTAATTTGTAGACCAGGGGTCTCCAAACTCGGTCCTGGAGGGCCACTGTCCTGCAGAGTTTAGTTCCAGCCCCAAATAAAACACCTGAACCAGCTAATCAGTGTCTTACTAGGCCCAAGTAAGACACTGATTAGCTGGTTCAGGTGTTTTAATTGGGGTTGGAGCTAAACTCTGCAGGACAGTGGCCCTCCAGGACCGAGTTTGGAGACCCCTGTTGTAGACTGTTTGTGGAAAGTGTATTTTTTGCTGTGCAGCGTACAGCGTAGTACAGCGACGCCTGCTGGTTGTCAATTACAACACAACACGGGAGTAGCAACAGCGCACAGATACCATTTAGCTCATCAAAATCATATGAGACAGGCTACATTTATTTCAATAACGCTACTAATGCAACACCGTGCAAACCATGTCATAGCAATGTTGAATGACACTCTTTATATGAGTCCTGATACAAACTAATTGACTTAATAAATAGAAAGGAATGCCTCAGAAAATCATGGATACGAAAAAATCCAGACCTTCCGGACATTCAGACCGTTTCCTGCGTCATGACGCACGATTGATCAGGTGGGAATTTGGTGTATCAAACTTACTCGTAATTTATTCTGTAAATTGACTTTTGTGGCTTTACAGTCCTGTATCAGCACGGCAGTACATCATTAATGAGTTTACTATTTTGCCATATGTAACAGTGAACTGTGGTGACCTGTGAATGAACATGTGTAACCTAGATTCACTTTACACAATGTGTTATTTTCTGTATTGTCCTCTCTTTAAATTTAGAATAGTCTTCTTAGAAAATCACATAAGCATGTGAAATTTGGTGCACTGGTGTAGTTTATTGTGTGACTTTGAGAATTGTGGCATTGCTCATGGATTTGGTTTGGGTTTAAAGTGACTAAAGTGTAAAGTTGTGCTTGGTTAAGGACTTGAAGACCTGCATTTTTAAATCATTCAGTGTTCAGTTGCTTTGCAGACTATAGTGTTTCTCAGATTCAGCTAATCTTAGTATGACTTTTGCAGTGGTGAAAAGAGTATGCTGTCCAAACTCACACACATATATGATTATCCTCCCTTCTGGAAAATCCAGCTTAAGCTGGTGTCTGTGTTCTAGAACGTTCTGGCTGGTTTCTAGCTGGTCTAAGCAGCAACCCATGTTCCGCTAATAGGCTTGACCACTTAAAGATGCTGGTTTGTTGCAGCTCCAAGATGGTCTGCCATCAAGTATTTTACTCAGTGTGTGCTTGCGTTGTTGTTGTTTTTCAACACATGCATCTTATATATTGGGCATATGACCCAAACTATTAAACTAAGGCATAATATTCTCAGTGAGATACCATTGTGTCCAACCTTTCAACCTCTCTAATATTTAAAAAAATGAAAATTCTGTCATTAATTACTCACCCTTATGTCGTTCCAAACCCGTAAGACTTTCGTTCATCTTCGGAACACAAATTAAAATAGTTTTGATGAAATCCGAGAGCTTTCTGACCCCTCCATATACCACTTTCAAGGCCCAGAAAGGTAGGAAAGACATTGTTAAAATAGCCCGTGTGACTCCAGTGGTTTAACCTTAATTTTATGAAGCAATGAGAATACTTTTGTGCGCAAAAAAACAAATGCGCTGTTGACGTAGTAAATACAGTGCAGTGTTTTTGAAGCGCTACATCAGAATGCCGACTTACCATTGGCCGACACTGTTCACCACAGTGCATGCTTATGATGCTATCGCAGGAGCTAGCCAATGGTGAGCCGAAGAGCTTGGAATCGCTGCACTGTTTACACCACGTCAACAACGTAAGAGACTGGCACAGACGAGAAGAGATTGTTGAATAAAGTCCTTTTTTCTCTATATTTTTTGCACAAAAAAGTATTCTCGTCACTTCCTAAAATTAAGGTTGAACCACTGGAGTCACATGGACTATTTTAACAGTTTTTACTACCTTTCTGGGCCTTGAAAGTGGTAATTAAATTGCTGTCTATGGAGGGGTTAGAGAGCTCAATATTTCATCAAAAATATTTTAATTTGCGTTCCGAAGATGAACTTGCATCTGATGAAGATCTTACAGGTTTGGAATGACATGAGGATGAGTAATTAATGACAGAATTTTCATTTTTGGGTGAACTAAACCTTTAAGTGATTTGAGTGGGCAACAACTGGACTGTAAAATTAATGTTTTGTTTCTGGTAACAGTACTACCTTTTAGATTGATAAAGTTTAACAATGCTTTAATCACCATAAATCAAATTTGACTTCTTATTTTTTATGGAATGGCAGATTTTTTTTTTTTATAAATGATTTATCCATGCATCCATCATTATTATTATAATTTTTTTAATTCACATGCCCTCATAATCATTAATCAAATAACTCTTCTCTGATGTTTACTGGCGTGAGGACAGGACAACCTGTTACTCACATGAGATCACATCAATAGCGAACCACAACCATCCAATCAATTCCTCATGGACAAAATTAGGTTTTGCCATACTTTTTTTTTTTTTTTTACGAGAAGCCGTTTCGCTCGTCACCGTAGGGAAGGAAAGCCCATTACAACTTCTGTTTCATGCTGACTTTAACAATATTTTAAGTGGTGGTTATTCTTAGATACAGAAGACATTCCCTGTGTCTTATTGCATACCATCCAGCCTGAATAGCATTCGTGATCGAGTAGGTGACATAATCGCTTTGGGCCGCTTATGATGACGTTGCATAAATGAGTGAGGTGTGGCTCGAGATCTCTCTGTTCTCTGTGGTTGTAGTTGTCAGACATCCTCTTTGCTCTTCATTATTTCATTATTCATTCATGGTGTTATATTACTGCAGTTTCAGTAGGTGATGTTTTTTAATGATGGCTGTTTTTTGTTTAGTTTTTTTATAGACACAATCACTACAATTTCTGTTCACCCTGTGATTTGGTGAAGTGTTGCAAAATTGAAGTTGTGCAATAGAATCTGTGAATTGCACAAGTTTCCTTTAGACAACATCAATTCATTAAAATTAAACTACATAGTTATCTTAATAATTAGAATACACAACTAATGCGTAAACATACAGATAACTGATATGTATGATTTTGACGTGCTATTCTTTAATTACATTTTTTTTTATTTAAAACTAATTTAAACTGCACGATTGCAGCTTTATGATTTTAAGAGACTACATGGAATAAAAAAAATAATAATAATAATTTTCCACACTAGAGAACTATTTCAAATGAACAAGCAAAAAGGTGATTTTAAAAAAAGAAAGAAGTTAAGACAATTTACAGATCCTAATGCACTTTCTCTTATACACTACCTTTCAAAAGGTTCCTTTTTAAAGAAATTAATACTTTTATTCAGCAAGGACACATTCAGTTGATCAAAAGTGACAGTAGACATAATATTACAGAGGATTTCTATTTCAAATAACATTTGAACTTTCTTTTCATCAAAGAATCCTGAAAAAAGTAATAAAAATGTTTACAATATTACTGTTTTTATTGTATTTTTTATTACATAAATGCAGCATTGGTGAGCATCAAAAATATGATGTGCATCAAAAACATAAAAAAAAAAACTTAACTGAATACTGACCCCAAACTTTTAAATGAAAGTGTATATTTATATTAAATAAATAAAAAAATGTAAAACCTAAAATGTTGACAGAGAAAAGTCCATTGAGACGTAATGTGTCAAATATACACTTAAAAAAAATTTATCAATAATGTAATTAAAATCTGTTAAGGGGTCTTAGTTCTTAGTTCAGAATAAATGCATATTTGATCTGTTTTAACTGAACGTGGCAGTGCCATTTTTTTGTCTCAAGATGCACACCAGTTATGTTTTTTCTAAGGCACATTTATAAAAGTCTACTTAAATGTCTTAGCTGAACTAATCCTGGCTTAGTCTAAGCCCTGTCTGTGAAACCAGGCCCTAATGTGTGATATAATGTCCTATTATTTACAATACAAATTTTACTTTTAGTGGTGTTAATGAGCTCCTTAAATTTGCCCGAAAGAGAAAACTGAAAGCGGCAGACCAGTTTCACTACTTTGAATGGCTATTCCCTCTCACTCAATTAGATTAGATTAGATTAGATTCAACTTTATTGTCATTACACAAGTACAAGTACAAGGCAACGAAATGCAGTTTAGGTCTAACCAGAAGTGCAATAGCAGCAAGTGCAGGATATACAGTGGTTGCATAAGTGCAGGACATGGATATGTACTGAATATATATAAATATGTATAAATAGAGAGATGGTTATTACTATAAACAGAACTGAATTTACAGGTGAATATGTACAGTGAATAAATATACAGATGGCTATTACTATAAACACTCAATACAGTCTAGCTAAAACAATTTAAAGGATGTCTTATTTTGAGCCAGTCTGAGACTGATACCGAAGGATACTGAATGGAAACCATCATTTCTATTCAGAATCTGCTGATGTGTCTGTATTAGCACATGAATGCAGACCAGCACCCATCATCGCAGTATGGATGGCATCCATTCAGGTCTAGTCATCAGTTTGAAAACACACCCATTTCATGTAATTCGAAATCACATTAATTCAGTTTTCAGTCACAAGGGCTGGAACGAGAAGCAAAGATTGATTCACTAGAGTAATGAGAGAAATGAGAGACAGCTGATTCTTTAAATTGAATCATGTATGAACAATTGTGCTCTCAGACTCTCACAAGTCAGTGTATGAGGTTCCTTGTTCAGGTTGACCCACAATTTAAGGATTGCTGTGGTTTGTTGTGTTGGTGTCCTTTATTTTTTTGGCTTAGGTGTTATTCTGAGTATCTATGTGATGTATGTACTGTGACTGATGACACATTGATCAAAAATCCAATGTGATGTCCTGGTTCGTAGAGTTTGGTTTACTGTCTGCAGTTGAAGCATACTGGAATTGGAAGTGATGGGGGAAAGTAGGTCAGAGGTCACCAGATGATGCCAGAAAGTCATAGTCACGTGTACCTCAGGTGTTGGGTGTAAGTACAGTGAAGGAAATGTATACATATGATCCTCAGATATGACGTGTGAAGTGTATGATGATAACAGTCTGGAATGTACCACAAAGGCCTGGGAGTGTGACTTCTAATAATCACACAAAAAAAATCATACCTCGACAGGCATATCATTTCTAAATTCTGTACGCATGTGGCTTTTATGAACTTTCAGGGGGAAAAAACATACATACACGACCGTTCAAACGTTTGAGGTCAGTAGGATTTTAGGGATTAATATTTTTCTTAAACAAGGAATCATTAAATTGATCGAAAGTGACATAAAGATT
Source organism: Romanogobio albipinnatus (assembly GCA_023566225.1). Taxonomy (NCBI): domain Eukaryota; kingdom Metazoa; phylum Chordata; class Actinopteri; order Cypriniformes; family Gobionidae; genus Romanogobio; species Romanogobio albipinnatus. Next base: position 17,321,810 of record CM042244.1, on the reverse strand, counting down.
TTTTGAAGGATCATGTGACACTTAAGACTGGAGTATGGATGCTGAAAATAAAATGTATTAAAACGGTTATTTTCAATTGTAATAATATTAAACAGTATGAATATTTTACTATATTTCTGATCAAATAAATTAAGCCTTGGTGAGCAGAATGAGGAAAATGAGTCTAAACTTTAAAACGGAAGTGGATAAAGCTGCATATATTATCTGAATTATATCGTTTTGTATGTTGGATTTTATAAATAGTACAACAATAGTATACTATTAGTATTAGAACACTAATCTCAGTTAAGTCATTTCATAAAATATAAGATTAGCAAGGGATGCCGCCCCTGTCAGAAATCCGCCCCTTCAGGTGCTGCTGAATCAAACTGGCTGCTATCTGATGATGCTTTGCCTGTGGGTGCTGGTTTTTCTATCACGTTACCTGGTAGCAACAGTAGTCATGTGTTTACGCAAGTAAAATACTTTATAAATCACTTCTAATAAATCAGAATATGAGTTTTGTTGCTTTCGGTTCATGTCCATTAGCTTTGATGCTAATCACTTATCCTAGTGTACTTCTAAAAGGAATAGCAGGAAAAGCAGAAATACACAAACATTTAGAGTCGGTATCGATATTTACAAAAATATTGATGAGTAATGTTGTACTACACAGATTTTTATCTAATCAAATTCTCTCTAGATTGAGAATATCTTCCCATGATACCACCTGCAACTGACTAGCATGTAGCTAGCAAATTATGGCTGTGATTTAACTAAAGCCTATTGGTTATTTTTCTTTGAATTGCTAAAACTAGCTTTTTATACCTCAGTTTTCTTTAGACATGCTCAGTGAGTCTGGACATTGGGTTCAATGGGTGTTTCCAAAACTAATTATAGTAAAACATACATCTTTGTTAAACTATTACGTAAGAATAGCATATAGTTATTATAAATAAACAATATGTAAAATGTGTACCTTGAATGCAATGTCTTTGGATAAAAGCGTCTGCCAAATGTAAATGTAAATAATGTAAATGTAAATAATTTGTCTATATACACTCTGAAGAAAAGGGGTTCCATGAGACGCTTCATATATGTGACCCTGGACCACAAAACCAGTCAGAAGGGTCAATTTTTTAAAATTGAGATTTATACATCATCTGAAAGCTGAATAAATAAGCATTCCATTGATGTATTGTTTGTTAGGATAATATTTGGCCGAGATACAAATCTGGAATTCTGGAAAATATGGAATCTGAGGGTGCAAAAAAATCTAAATATTGAGATAATCACCTTTAAAGTTGTCCAAATGAAGTGCTTAGCAATGCATATTACTACTACCAATACATTTTTAATATATTTAAGGTAGGACATTTACTAAATATCTTCATGTAACATGATCTTTACTTTATAATCCTAATGATTTTTGGCATAAAAAAAACACAATACAATGTATTGTTGGCTATTGCCACAAATATAGGGTGATTTCAGGATGATTGGGACACTTTTTGCCATTTAGATCACTTGGAAAAAGTGTCCCAATCACACTGAATTCACCGTGCGACTAGTTTTGTTGTCCAGGGTCTCATATATAGAACCTTTTAAGGGTCTCCATCACCGGATCATTTTATTGATTTATCATTTTTTTAAATAAAATTTGATTAATTAAACGGCATGTATCACTAAAGAAATGAAATAACCCATTAAACATGAAAGCATTATCATTTAAGACATTTCACCTTATTTAGACCTTTTTTGTTGTAAAAGACTCTTTAAAATTGAGGTTCTATATAGATTTCTAAGAGTGTATGTTTTGATATAAAGGAGTGGAATGGAGTTCTGGAACATTCCCAGAAATATGTGAAAGTATGTAATTGGATGCCTGTCTGTGATTGTGACCGTGATCTCTTGTTCTAGTATTTGTCCTCAACCACAGGAAGTTCACACAACTGGTCATCATAACCATATCAGAGGTTTTACTGTAGAAAAGGGTATTTTGGTCATAAATGATGAATGGCAAGATTTCCCGGGTTAGAATATGTATTTTATTTTTTTTTGCGACATGACAGTCAGTGTGTCAGTTATCAAACTGCTTTTTGTGTCAGAAAAAATGGCTTGAGCGCAGAGACTCCCCACTCGTGTCAGGATTTTTGTCATTCTTCACCTCCTCCCGGACTGCTAGAAGAATGCGTCAGTTTGACGGATCCCACACCCTGTCCTCAACGTCTAAGGAACGGGTCAGACCAGTGCTACGGGAATCCAGTGAAACTGACTAGTAGTGTCCCTGTGTAGAACAAGTGGCACATGGTGAGCTGGAGGGCTCACTGACTTATAGATATATAGACATGTATCTGATATGTCTGTAAATATTGCTGTTAGGATTTAAAACATTGTGATACTGCTCGTCTAGCTAGGGATAAAAGTAGAGGCACAGATCAGCCATCCGCGTAATACCTCAACATGTGAAAGTAAACCGATTCAGTCACACCAGTATCTTGGTTTTCTAAGAAAAGGGTGGCTACAATGTAACTTTTCCACATTTATATTGTGTGGAGTTATTGTTAACTAAAACTAAAGCTATTCAAAATTTGTATAATGTTCTTAGAAATAGATCTGAAACAAATTAAATGGAAAAAGTAGGTGAAAACTTAACCTTAAACAAAGGCCTTGGCAACTAACTGAAATAAAGTAAGTTTAAGTACTACAATTACTAAAACTAAATTTAAAATGAAATAGAATGCAATGCAATGAAAAGAAATGCAAATATATAATTCCAAAGAATAATAAAAACTACAATATATATTATACATAATACTAAATACACACATTGATTTTATTTATTTATTTATTATGCAGACATATTATACAGTATGCATACATACATACATACATGCATACATATACATATACACGTGTGTGTATATATATATATATATATATATATATATATATATATATATATATATATATATACATACATACACACACACATACATACATACATACACACATACATACATAAATATAAATAATGTGTATGTATGTGTATATGTATATGTTGCCTATATATTTCCATTTTCTCTGGCTTTGCGTATTGGGCTTACTCTCACTGGATAGGCCCATATTTGTGACCCAAGGGAAACAAAAGACTTTTTATTGTTGAGCAGTCTCCGCTTGATTCTCGCCTACTTCCACTGCATAATAAAAACCTAACCAGTATTAGAGCCAATCACTGACCAGCCTCACTCTCAAGAGCCAATCGTTGAGTTTTGAGGTGGGTTTCAGAGGGTGGTTCCTGTCATCTAGCTGAATGCAGGTTACAGTCCCGAAACCAAGCGGGTGTTGTCTCTTTTGAATGAGCTGCTGCTCGGGTTTATATTGGGCAGGGAGTGACTCCTCTGAGCGTGGCCTGTCTCTGCCTTGGCAAAACTCCCACTGGCCTGTCACTTATTCTATCACTGGTAAAGACTGCTGTGATTGAGGGACACTGAAAGAAAGGACACAGGGAAAAACCAAAGTTCAGAGACTGTTTCCACTGCTTACTTGGGTCTGTCATCCATTTACTTGCCCCTGTGGGGCAGAATTTTGTTTTATAAAATTTTTTTTTACATTGTTTTTGTATATATATTTATTTATTTTTGGCTGTGGTGACTGTATCAACAGAAAGACAACAGGTAAGCTTAAAACATACTTTTGTATTTGTAATAAGCTGTATTATGAATGGGAATCCCTCACACTGTCTGTCTCCTAACAAACTGTTTCTTGGGATAGTTAGTCTATTTTCTCCTTATTTATGTGACTGAGAAATGTGATGAGACGCTAGATTTGTTCAGTTTAGACCATCTTTGCATCACTCAGGACTTCGTTTTTGTGTGCGTGTCCCTTCTGTTTATGATTATTTTTTTCTGTGTAGGATTGACTGTGACTCATTTTCGTGATGTTGCCATTAGCAGTTCCTGTCTAGTGAGTTAATCTGATTCTGTGACAGGATAGATATCTATGTTTCTCCACCTCACCAGTCTGACTGGCTTTGCACTGTTGCACTATTCATTGGAGTTCAGGTAGTACATATGGCATCAGCTTAATCATTACCAGAGGAAAGACTTCAGAGGGTTTTTTGTTCCTAGTTATTAGACATCATTTTGTATAGATTCAGAGCTTGTACCATATTGAAGGGTTTCAAACTTTGTTTGATTCTAAGAGCATGAGGACAATACGAGTCATCTCATGGTTTAGAAGATTTTTCTCCCTCCTCTTGTGCCTTTATGATGGTTCTGTTCTCTTCTGATGAAACAGGTGGTAATGCATTAGATCTGTAGGCAGATAAGCAGTGGAGGGTCTGTTTAGTGTGCTTTGTCATCCTGTCCCATTGTTTTCCTGCCGAACACCGACCCACATACAAACAGTTGTGGAGAATGACATTAATGCCCAGTTTCACAGGTTTTGAGATTAGTCCCAGACTAAAACGCATGTTTGAGCTGTTTTAACTGAAAGCAACTTGACATATCTTAAAAGATATCACTGCCATTGTTTTGTCTCAAGATGCACACCAGTAATGTTTTTGTCTAGGGCACATTTATAAAAGCTACTTAAATGTCCTAATTTAACTAAGACCTGTCTGTGAAACCAGGCCTAAGTCTTTATAGTCCTGATCGGTTTGTCTGCTTGGATCCCATGTGCGTTTTGAGCAGTAGACGCACACTCTAACTAGTCTGTTCATTCAATCTTGGCTGTGTTGCTCAACATTGACATGCAGAGCTAGAAAGGTGGATGGGCAACTTGATGTGTAATATTTTTGGAAAGTTGATGGGCTGCTAAACTATTTTAAATGTCATTTTACTAATTCTTATGAAATAATGAATGCAGATTTTATAACTTCATATAAGTGACTACACGCTATATTTGCAGTCTCATATTTGTACAATAAAAAAGTGTACTTCTATAGTTATATGTTAACATTTTATTTATTCAAAAATAAAAAATTTAGAATTAACTAAAGAAGGCAAAATGGTGACCAGTTACAGGACAGTTCATTCATATCAAGATTTGGGGTTAAAAAAAACTGTGCCAACTACACACATATTATAGTACACTCAATAGTATAGTTGGTAATAATAATGATTTGGCTTTGGTAACATCATGTACCACTCAGGTTGGGCTTTGTATCATGTTCACATGGCCAGCTGTTTCTTGTTTGCTTTGGCTGGGCTGCCATTGTTGACTCTGACTCACCTGTCCTCCTGATAACAGCATATTGATCTGATCAGCCTTTACTAGCTGGGTTGTCTTTGTTTGAACGCCTAGTTTTTAACACATTTACTTGTGTCCTCCAGTTTATTGGTTGTCTGAAGAAATAAAGACAAGATGTTTCAAGAGGTGTTTTCAAACGTCATGAGGTTCTACGACTATCTTCTGAAAAGAACCGGTAAGAGCTCATTGCATCATACTTTTTAGATGAGCAAAAACCACCAATACCACTGGCTTATGTGTTATGCTATTACGATACAAATTATTCAATCTTTCAAGTTGGTCATATTTGTTGTAAACAGCGCTACAGTTTGGCCACTAGTAATTGAAAATCTACTGTAGAAAGATGTAATACAGGCTTGTTTCATGTGACTGATCAGTTGATGTGTAATTTGCTCAGATGCCAGAGTGCGCGATTATCCGCTGATGCAGAGTCCCATTCAGATGACGTTCATCTTGCTGGGATACGTGTTCTTCGTTTTATGTGTGGGACCACGAATCATGGCCAATCGCAAACCTCTCCGTCTCAACACAACTATGATTGTCTATAACTTCTTTATGGTGACCTACAATGCCTACGTTGTTTATGAGGTAGGAGCATTTTCATGTTTTGGTGTTTGGGTGAGTAACTAAACTTCTTCATGTGAACTGATGTCTTTGAGGAGAGAATTTGCTCACCTTACAATATTATTTCTTCTGTAGCTCACAAAAGGATATGTTTAGCAGAATCTTCAAGCTACTCTTTTTACAGCAACATTTTTTTTGACAACATATGGAGCATTTTTATGATACTTTTTTGTTGCTATGGAGTCTATGGGCATCATTCACTTTCATTATATGAGCAGCGTGAGCATTCTGATAAACATATTTTGTGTTCCACAGAAGAAAGCAAGTCAGAGATGTTTGGAATTACATGAGGATGAGTAAATTATGACAGAAGAGAAGATGAACAAACCATGTTATTGTGCTTTTGTGTAATTTTTCGATCTGCCTGACGCTTACAGTTCTTGATGTCTGGCTGGGGAACAACATACACTTGGAGATGTGACCTCTGTGACACCTCCAACAGTCCAGACGCTCTCAGAGTAAGTTTATTTCATTCACACATGTTCTTATGTTATGTTATTAAAAGAAATTAATACTTTTATTCAGCCGGAATGCATTCAATTGATCTAAAGACATTTATAATGTTACAAAAGATTTCTATTTCAAATAAATGCTTGTTCTTAAACATTCTATTCTTTAAAGAATCCTAAAAAAGCATCAAAGTTTCCATAGAAACTGAAATAAGTAATATTGTTTCTTTGAACATCATATTAGAATGATTTCTGAAGGATCATGTGACTCTGAAGACTGGAGTAATGATGCTGATGAATTCAGTTTTGCCATCACAGGAATAAATTACATTTTAAAATATATTACAATAGAAAACCGTTATTTAAATTGTAATAATATATGGCGTTTTTGATCAAATAAATGCAGACTTGGTGAACATGCAGACTTAGAAATATTTGAAATATCTTACAGACCCCAAACTTTTGAATTGTAATGCATATTGCTAATTGTGTTTCTCCTTATATCCTCAGATGGTTCGAGCATCCTGGTTATTCTATTTTTCCAAATATGTTGAACTTCTAGATACGGTAAGAATAGTTCTTCATGCTATGATTATCATGCTTTAAATTTGTATTAGGAAAATGCTGTATTTGGAATAGGATATGCAAAGGCACATTATACAGTAGCTTCCACACTAACTACAGGATGATTTGTTATCTGACTTAACAAGAACTGTGTCTGCGATCCAGGTGTTTTTTGTGTTGAGAAAGAAGCACAGTCAGGTGACGTTCCTGCATATCTTCCATCATTCCATCTTGCCATGGACCTGGTGGTGGGGCATCACTCTTACTCCTGGTGAGTATATCAATTCTGTAGTCACTGGTTTAACAGATCAAGGGCTGGTTGCATAAACTGCTAAGACTAGTCTTACAAGTTAGTCGTAACATTTTTTTCTTTAAGACTGTTAATAACTGTTTTAAGTCAGTTACATAAAAACATAGATTGGTCTAATTTGATACTAAAAAGTAAGACTGACTGCCCCTTGAATAACCGCTAGTTGGTCATACTAGTACTTCAAGGAACACTCCACTGTTTTTGAAAATAGGCTCATTTTCCAACTCCCCTAGAGTTAAACAGTTGAGTTTTACCGTTTTCGAATCCATTCAGCCGATCTCCGGGTCTGGCGGTAGCACTTTTAGCATAGCTTAGCATAGATCATTGAATCTGATTAGACCGTTAGCATCTCGGTCAAATGACCAAAGAGTTTAGATATTTTTCCTTCTTAAAACTTGACTCTTCTGTAGTTACATTGTGTACTAAGACCGACGGAAAATGAAAAATTTTAATTTTCTAGGCCAATATGGCTAGGAACTATACTCTCATTCCTGCGTAATAATCAAGGAACTTTGCTGCCGTACCCAGTGTTGGGGTAGTTACTCAAAAAAAGTAATTAGTTACTAGTTACTAGTTACATCTGTAAATTGTAATGAGATTACTTTACTAGTTACTGTATTTGAAAAGTAACTACACTACTTATTACTTTACTTTCCCATTTCTTAATTTACCGTGTAGATATATGGACAAACATCATGGCTCTATGGCAGTGTTTCCCCAAACAAACAAAAAGGACTACTGTCAAATAAAGATAAAGAAAATAATAAGAACAAATAATTTAAATACAAGCAGCAGCACAAATAAATACTATTGAGCAAAGACACTAATAAAATAAACAATGCTTTTCAGGTTTTTCAGGTACGTCTAACATTAGTTTTCAGGTACAGAAATCAAATGTAAAATAACATTGCATATTTGACTGTATAAATTAAACATTAATCCTATTAAATTTACAAAATCTATTCAATCAAGAGCAGTGAGTGATGCCCTTGTCTTTTGTTGTTTGACATTAAACAGACAGCAGTAAAGGCTACTGCCCCTTTAAGACCTAATAAAACTGCCCCTTTAAGACCTAATAAAACTGCCCCTTTAAGACCCAATGCTCGGATATGCGTCGTTTTAAGGCATATACAGACTATGTCTGCTAGGATACTCATCAAGATGGGCATGTTGACATAGTTTTGTGTGAGTTTGTCCGTTCAAGAGCCAAACTTGAAAGATAACTCAATATTTGCGCACTGTGAGACGTGTGCGCGCTTTCGGATGAGTGCACATAGACAAAATATTCTCACAGCGCGCGCAACTTCTCATTTGTGACGACGGCGAAAATGACTGGTATTCGAACATACTGCAGCACTATATGCATTGAACAAAGTTTACAAAGAGAGAATTTGAAGGACTTTTACACGGCATCCATGCTCTTGTCAGACGGCACCTCGGTTGGGAAACACTGTTCTATGGCAACGGTGCACGCAGCACTTAAACATATCAGATCTTTACACACAGGCAAACGCGGCTTGAGTAACGCAGGAAAGCGCGTTCCTATAGTCTAGTAAAGTAGTGTAGTTACCAATATTTTTAGTGTAATGCGTTACTTTACTTCGTTACCCAAAAAAGTAATATCGTTACTGTAATCCGTTATTTTGTAACTCGTTACCCCCAACACTGGCCGTACCATGAGTGAAACAGGCGCAATGATATTACACAGCGCCTGAAGATATGGCCAACTTCCATCACCATAACAAACGTGACAACCTGCTTGCAGAGGGAGCGTGCTGGGGACTATTTTCAGGCGCTGTGCGTAATATCATTGGGCCTCTGCACCCATGAAACGGCAGCAAAGTTCCTAAAAGTTAAAAGTAAAACTTGGTTACCGATAACGGTAAAACTCAACTGTTTAACTCTAGGGGAGTTGGAAAATTAGCCTATTTTCAAAAAAAGTGGAGTGTTCCTTTAAGACACCGTCTTAAAGGGATAGTTCACCCAAAAATGAAAATTCTGTCATTATTAACTCACCCTCATGTCGTTCCAAACCCGTAAGCCCTTCGTTCTTCGGAACACAAATTAAGATATCTTTGATGAAATCCAAGAGCTCTCTGACCCCTCCATAGACAGCACTTTAATTAACACTTTCAAGGCCCAGAAAGGTAGGAAAGTTATAACTTGTATTATAAAAATAACTTTATTCAACAATTTCTTCACGTCTGTGTCAGTCTCCTACACTGTTGACGTAATAAATATAGTGCAGCGCTTCCGAGTTACGTTAGAGCTACGCCAGCACACCATTGGCCGGTGCTGTTAACGTGAGCACCACAACGCATGCAAGTGATGCTGACGCAGGAGCTGACCAATGTAAACTGTGCAGGATACCGACACAGACGAGAAGAAATTGTTGAATAAAGTCGTTATTTTGTTTGTTTTTTGCACACAGTCTTCTCGTCGCTTCATAACATTAAAGCTGAGTCACATGGACTATTTTAACAATGTTTTTACTACCTTTTTGGACCGTGAATGTGTTAATTAAATTGCTGTCTATGGAGGAGTCAGAGCGCTCTCGGATTTCATCAGAAATATCTTCATTTGTGTTCGAAGATGAACGAAGATCTTACGAGTTACGAGGAACGACGTGAGGGTGTGTAATTAATGACAGAATTTTCATTTTTTGATGAACAAACCCTTTAACATAATGGCTATGTTTATGCAACTGGCCCTAGTAGTTATTAACTGGTTTTGAAGTATTAACTTCAAGACCCAGATTGTACCTTGGCCAGTTGTGACCCAAATAGTACAAAAACATATGAAAACAAAAAAAGCCTGTGATTTTAGGAGCCTGTGAAATTAGGTGGCATTTTTGTTCCTATAAAAGACTTCTTTCTTTTGGGCATGTGGGCAACTACAGGAGAATAAGGTTAAGGTGTATTAACATTTGTGAAGATGTCTAATTTTAATTACTTCCATTTATTTTTATGTGAAAATGACAGCCGGGGGCATGGGTTCTTTCCATGCTTTGGTGAACGCGTGTGTTCACGTTATCATGTACAGCTACTACTGTCTAGCTGCTGCAGGGCCGCGCTTCCAGAAGTTTCTGTGGTGGAAAAAATACATGACGGCTATCCAACTGGTTAGTGCAAACTCATTTAAACTCTTAATCTTATGGGATTAATGTGAACTGCATTTGCATCAATGTTTAACCAGAATGGCACATATAAATTGAGATTTAAATAAAATTATAATTTATATTGTCATCCAATTCAATGCAATTGTCATTACATTCTATTTACATTTCTATAATTCCGTTCCATCAATACAGTAGTTTTGCTCTCTCTCAAAGTGCCTCTATTGTGCTATTTTTAAAAGTTCCTAATTTAATTTTGTATGGTAAAAAAAAAAAAAAAACACTTTAAAGGGATAGTTCACCCAAAAATGAAAATTAATAAAGGCCTTCTGAAGAGAATTGATGCGTTTGTGTAAGAGAAATATTTAAAACTTTATAAAGTAAATTATCTAGCTTCCGGCCGATCGCCTTATGTAATCAATTTAGGGGAAAAGTGTAGCGCCCGTGTGGACCTGCCTATAGGCGCATTTTACTAACACGCTCTATAAATAACAAAAAAAAATATTGCGCTATTGACTTTAGAGCAGGTATTTGTTGGTCAATGGCGCAGTCTATTTCAGTTGCCTCAAATTAGCAATGCACCAACAATGCGCCTGAACACACCTTGTTTTCAGATCAGCTCGTCCATGGGCACACAAATGGGCGCAAATGCATTTGGTATTTAAATAACGTGGTGCAGGACGTGAAAATGATAACGGTGTCGGGCTGAAACTAGCAAAAAAGACTTGAGTCGAGCCTGGTGTGCATTGCGCCGTATCTTACCATATCTGAATTTCAGCTCCTCTATCTAGTATTTTCCTTTGGAAGTGCTGGGTTTGCTTTCACAGCGTCTTCTTGACAGGCTTCAGCTACAGTGTTCATGGGCAGCCAATAAAGATAAAAGGCTGGCATTATGCTAATTTGTTACAAAGCTACATAGGGTCATGCAGGAAGCAAGACTCGATTTATTGATGACGCGTTTCAGGCAGTTCAGAATGGTTTTTTTCTTTTGGAAGACACTAACTCCATTTATCGTGTACTTTAATCTGAAGATTTGCAGACCTTTTACATTCACAAGCAGCTATATTATACACTATATGAAAGATAATATCCTAAAAAGCATAATAGGGGCACTTTAAAAAAAAAAATTAATATGGAACAATTATAATTACATTTCTTTTCTCGTATTTTCTACAGATTCAGTTTGTACTGGTGACTGGCCATATCTGTCAGTATTACTTCATGGAAAAGTGTGAATACCAAGTTCCCCTCTTCATCCATCTCATCTTGATCTACGGCACGTTTTTCTTCATCCTCTTCTCAAACTTCTGGATCCAGGCCTACGTAAAGGGCAAGCGACTACCTGTTTCTAATGAGGACAAACTCAAACAGAATGGCATTACCACTGTGATTGAGCCTGTGGTAGTGGCCAATGGCAAACACTTAGAAAACGGCACTGTGCACTACACTAATGGATTTGCCCACAATGGTAAAGTGAAGGAGATCTAAGTGGGCCAATCAAAACATCAGAGACATGGTTGTTAGATTATTTTTGTCAAATTTTTTTATGATCGCACGGGAGATGAAACGGCACATTGGATCTGGCGGTGGTTCCCCCTTTCTTTGTATTTATGGATGTTGGAGGCTGGGGAACACTATGCATGAAGAGAATTCGTCCACTGAAGTCGGCTTCGTTGACGTCGCTCTGAAACCTTGACAGCATGTCTGTGGTTTAATCCGGTCGACCGTGGCTTTTTTCCTGGCATATGAGTCTCCCAGTTGTTTGCACACTGTACAGTTCCACAAACTCAAACTTGACTGTAAATAAATATTTCCTCAGTTTATTGGAAATGTTTGAGTTGTCCATTTTTTTTTTTTGAGTTTGTTCGTAACTTATCAGTTAATAAACGCTTTTTATAATAAACTATTTTTTTGCTTTATGCTCCATTTGTGAAGAGATTTTTATTCAAAAATGAAATTAAACATATTGTTTACATGGTGTATATATTATGGACACTCCATGCACTTTAAAACAGGCTAAGAATTGAAAGATCTTAAGTTCCCATAGCAGAACCTCAAGGCTTTCAGACTGCTTAAGACAGATGTCTCGCATGTAAAGGCCGATTCACACTGCACCAACAGACACCAACCAACACGGACAATCACCAGATTACAATAAGTCACTTCTCAGACACTCCACAACCCGACAAGCAGATTCAACACGTTCAATCTGCGAAAACAAGCTCTGATGGGAGTAACGTTTGTCGGTGTGCAGTGTGAATTAGCCTCAACAGCACAGGTTTTTTTTCTCCACTTGGATGTTTTATTATAATGCACTGACCCTTAACCACTTTAAGTCATTCATTTCTTGTATCAATGTATTCACAATAACACCATTTCTGATCTATAAAGGGATTTCTATCAATTCAAAATATACCTTAGGCCAGGGGTGCCCAAACCTGTTCCTGGAGATCACAACTGAACCAGCGAATTAAGATCTCCAGGAGCACTTAAGACCTTAAATGCACAATTCTCAAATCAATTTTTAATAAAATAAAAGGTTACAGGAGAAGATGCATACAGTCACATGAATAGGCTTCTGGTCTTGAGCCATCCTAACAGTTTTCAGGAAAAATATACAATCGTCCAAGGTGAGGGAAACATGGTCCAAATACTGTGTCCATATGCAATGAAATACTTCTGTAGAATAATGTAATATACATGTCAAAAATACCATTGGGATGAGTTCTTTCACAAGGTAATGCCATTTTTTTAATTGAAGGAGTGTTCTCATTTATCCAGAACATCAAAATGTTCTGTCTTGCAAAACAAGTTAAAATACTAAAAAGTCTCTTATATTTATCCAAAATACTACCAGCTGGCAGACCTAGAATAAATGAACAAGGATCAACATCTATATTCATTCCCAAAATATTGCCAATGTGGTCTGCAATTTTGTTCCAAAACAACCGAGTTCTGTGACAAGACCAGATACAATGCATATAATTACCAACTGATGTTTTGCATTTTGAGCAGTAGGGGGAAAGTTTTGGGTCCATTTTATTTCTGATATAAGGGCGATATGTAGCCGACTTATTACTTTGAATAGCACATGCTCTGTTACACACTGATATTCTCTTAGCATGACCCCAGATAGAATCTCAATCCTTGCTGGAGATATTTACTGCAAAATCCAAAAAGATTTTCGTTGTCTTCTGGGAGGGTCAAACTCAATAAAGCATAAGATTTTTTTTTCTTTTCTCGTGTCTTAAAAATACTCAATTTCAGTCGTAGAATTATCATTATACAAAGTGGTCTTTTTGCCAATAAAGTCCCTCAGCTGCAAATACCTGAAGAAATTATGTCTTGACAGATTAAATTTAGCACAAAAGACAGAAGCAAGGATCCCCTCAAATATATCTTTCAGCCTCAATACCTAAAGAATTCCAGAGGTTAAACCCAGAATCATCAGTACCAGGAGAAAAATCTGCATTATGAATTGGTGTTAGAGCTGAAGAAAGATGAATCCTACCCTCTAGTTTGCACAACTGCACACAGGCTTTAAAGGAATAGTTCACAATTAAATGAAAATAAACAATAACCTTTATTTAAAATAAAAAGATTTTCACATTACAGGGTGAACTAACCCTTTAAGAGTGTTCTGTACGAGTGGGCGATCATAGACCTTTTAAGGATTGCTAACAAAAAATACACTGGAGGGGGCAGAGATTGCGAGGCTTCAAGATCAAGCCAAATGCAAGGTAACCTGGATCATTCAACCTCAAATCGAAGCTGACATGCCAGCTGATACAATATTTGGAACATCTAGACCAGTGGTTCTCAAAGTGTGGTACTCAGGCTGCCTCTAGTGGTAAGTAGAGGAATCACTAAATTAAGTAATGTTAAAACCTACAGTCTATGGTTAAAACGCAATAAAATGTTTACATTTAAGTACAGTACAGTTTTAATTAAATAATTAACCTGTATGCAAGCACAGTGCAGTGTTAATATACAAACTGTGTATTTACAATGTTAAAGTGGTTGACAAAATTCTTATTAGGAATAAACTGCCTCATTTAACGATGCAGAGATATAGCTGAATAGGTAGGCCTACCACGCTACTATAGTTTAATGTTGGTCATTATGGTGGTAATTGGAGAGCAAAATATTTTCTGAGGTGCTACTTGGTATAAAAAGTTTGAGAACCACTGATCTAGACCATTCATGATTTCAAAGTAGTCACAAAAGACCTATAGGGCTTTCAATGGTTTTTAATTGAACCAGTCTGCCAACACATTCCACTTAACAGCTCTTATAAAAACCATGCATTAAAATACAAAATGTAACTGTACTAGATGAAAATGCATAGAGCACCTATCAAGGAAAAAATGTCAAAAGGGGAAAGAAATCCTTACAAAACTTTATTTGAAAATTTACATTTCTGTACATAATTTAGTGATCACTTTTAGAGTTAAATATGCAAGAACATGAGTGGGAAAAATAAAAAAATAAAAATCACTAAAATTGTTATTCATTGGTTTAACTTTCAAAGGAGGTGGTCTTCTGGGAATCCCATTTGTACTCTACATTTTTCCACAACAAATCATCAAAAAAAAAGGGAATGTCTACAAAAACAATGAAGGGCATGTAACCCTCAGTGTTTGTGAATGGAATTGCCTAGCCCTTTGAAAGCCAGAACACAACCAAATGGACTTTCTAATAAACATTTGGGGAAACTGATTCAAATCTTTAAACCTTCCCCAACCCCCTCCCATTTGTTGGATGCATTAAAAATGAACATTTCATAATTATCGAATATGTTGTTGAGTGATGCTGCTGCTGGTGGGCTTGGGTTTCTTGACGGCATCCTTTTCAAAACTCTTCCAAAGTCGAATGGTTTCATCAGCAGCAACGGAAGCCACAGTCGAACCATCTGGACTCAGCACCAAATTGAGGATTCTGTCTTCATGTCCTGAAATGGACAGGAATTTAAAATGTGAAGTCACAATTCAGTGTGGTTGTAATGTTTAACTTGAAGGATGGGTGACCACACAGTTACTTTACAAAGTCCAAATTCAAACTTGCCTTCGAGCGCTGTAACTTTAGTGAGTGAGGGGTATCTCCAGATGATAACCTTGTCGTGAGCAAAACCGTGGCCAGACACCAACTCTTTGTAATTCGGAGCAAAAACGAGAGACGATACCTGGAAAGAAGTAAAAAATTTAGTATCATATCATTTAAGATAACATTACATGTGCTATGACATACAGTGGGAGAGCCTACCTGTGAACAAGTATCTAAGGCACTGATACAAGAGCCACTGTTAGCATTCCAGATGCGAATATGACGGTCACTGGTGCCCCCTCCTGACGCAAGGATGCTAGGCTGCCAAGGGCACCATGCCAAAGCCTTTAGGGTGCAAAAAAAAAGGATAATCTTAACCTTAGTGAAAAAAATATATATATAATTTTGGGGTCCACAGTCTTCCAAATTTAAGTTACCTTGACTGCTCCCTGATGTTCACTTAGAGCATGGATGGCTTGATATCCCGAACCTGTCGTCATGGGCCAAATGTACACCATATTGTCATTGCCACCGCTAGCTAAATATTTCCCATCTGGAGACCAGGTAAGGCCACAGACTTCCTGAGTGTGCCCGCCGAAGGTGAAGATGTGGTGGTCTGCAACTCGAACATCATGCTGATTAATCAAGCCAGATCTGGAGCCACTGTGGAGATCAAGCAAAGTGTTAGGGCATCTCTTATTGGTCAGTTCCCTCTACGTCATCCATCAAGATGATTGACAAGTTCACTCCATGAGCTTGTGGCTTTATTTGTAACTGTCGAGAAACACTATACGAATGTAGCGGTCATTCCTGCGGTTCAATTATATACACACTACAGTCATATTAGTCAAGTCAACTTTATTTATATAGCGCTTTTAACAATTGTTTCAAAGCAGCTTTACAGTGTTAAGCAGGAAAAATGCAACAATTTTATTCAGCCGTATAGCCATTCCGGAGAAGACTGATCTCAGTTCATTTCCATTATCATACAGTGACAGTGTTGGCTTAAGATTAGTAATTTAGTTTATATGGTTAATTTAGTTTAATAAATAGATTTGGATATTTAGTTGAAAAATTGTGTCCCCAACTGAGCGTGCCAAGCCAGAGGCAAGAAAACCAAAACCCCATCAGGTGACCTAATGGAGAAAAATAAACCTTGGGAGAAACCAGGCTCAGTCGGGGTGCCAGTTCTCCTCTGGCCAATTAACAAGCAGCGTATGATTATTAATCTGGCAACTTTACAGGTCATAATAGATCGGAGGCAACATGCCGGAGACAGGTTTATTGAGGATGACAGAGTTAACAATTATTAAATTGTAATAGTCGAACAATTGGAGTCATCACGCCGGAGACGGGTTCATTGAGGATGCAGTGTTGACGAGGCAACTTCAGGGGGAGTCTAATTGACGCGGTCCCTGCAGACACTTAGTATTAGTACTGCAGCAAATTCAAACACACTCTCTGGATCTCCCAGAGCCATCTGGAGGTTAGCAGTTTCAAGATGCACACAAACACTGTCAAAGCTTCATCGGGACAGCAGTCTCGCAAAGAGAAGCACAAATTACACATTAAGAGGGGGGACACTTTTGGTTTTCACCGGTGATAACTAATGTGCTCACTCACAGAATCAGACACTATTGCCATTATAGCACATTTCCTGTTATGAATTATAATGCCACTTGATTCATTGGATCGGATTGCTTTAACGCCTCAAGTGAACCACCAAAGAGTTTGTTTGGTGTGGATCCGAGCACGATTGCAGTGTTCACATATGCCTAAAAGAACCGACCAAGGGAGAAAAACGCACCAGGTTCCGAAACAAGCGCTCAGGTGTGAAAGCAGATATAGCATATAATCTGCAGAGTTCAAGGAGATGCTGGTCTTACCTAGACAAAATGTGATCATTCCAACTCAAGCAACCAACCCTTGCCGAATGGCCATCCATGCTGCGGAGACGCTTTTGATACGGAACATCCCATAACTGCAAGACATAGCATGAACCTTTGAGAAATTCAGCCAGCAAAAATGGCAGTTTGCAGAGCAATATCTAACTGGTTTATGGATGTTATGTAGAGCTTGAAATTAATGCATAGTGAGAAACGGAACAGACATGCAACCATCAAGGATCACTGTGGTTCTCAACCAAGGGTCTAGTACTCAGTAGGGGTCCTCAGCAAACTTCTAAAGGGGCATGAAGACAACTTTCCCTTGGTTTCACAGATGAGGCTTAAGCCTAGTCCCAGAATAAAATGCACAGGAGCGGTTTTAACTGAAAGCAACTTGCACAGTACCATTGTTTGGTCTCAAGATGTCTAAAGCACGTTTATAAAAGCTACTTAAATGCCCTAATTGACTGAAGGCTTAATCTAAACCCCATCTGTGAAACCAGGCCTTAAATGACGTAATACAATTTTGTGAGGGGAAAAAAAATAAAACAACTTAGAGTTGACATTTAGACTATTCATGCCCTCAACAACTGTCATTAAAATTTAAGGTAACTTCTAGACCTGGAAAAATAGGCATTTTATAATGAACATACATTTCTCTACTTTTGTAAAGCTCCAAAATAAAGTGAAAAAATATCCACATATAGTTATCCAAAATTCTGGAATTATGAAATTTAACTTGAATAGCCTGGCAATACATTTAAAATGATAACAAATATGAGCATGTGTCATTACAGCTGAAGTACCAAGTCTTGGACAATGGAGGAGGCTGGAAAAAAGGGTGAGCGCCACTGAAGTATAATTATTCAACCACAGTATGAGAAAACATAACCGTCAATTACCTCAACTTTACAATCACTGGTCCCAACGGCCAAGAAATTGCCATCTATGCTCCATGAGACAGAAGAGATGTATTCATTTTCAGCCTCCATTTTCTTCAATAAAAGAATGTCCCCCACAGCAGCATCCCACAAATACACCTGGTTGGCAAGGCCAACTGCCAACATGTTCTGCCGTCCCCAATCCATCAGGTTCAGATCTAAACATAAATTGCCACATTAGTCTCATACATATATATATAAATAATAATAAATTAATAATAAAATTTAATTTAATATGATATAATAAGTGAGGAAAATAAGTATTTGAACACCCTGCTATTTTGCAAGTTCTCCCACTTGGAAATCATGGAGGGGTCTGAAATTGTCGTCATCATAGGTGCATGTCCACTGAGAGAGACAATCTTAACAAAAAACCCCAAGAAAAAAAAAAATAAAAACACAATGTATGACTTTAACTATTTATTTGTATGATACAGCTGCAAATAAGTATTTGAACACCTGAGAAAATCAATGTTAATATTTGGTACAGTAGCCTTTGTTCGCAATTACAGAGGTCAAACGTTTCCTGTAGTTTTTCCACCAGGTTTGCACACACTGCAGGAGGGATTTTGGCCCACTCCTCCAGATCTTATCTAGATCTGTCAGGTTTCTGGCCTGTCGCTGAGAAACAGAGTTTGAGCTCCCTCCAAAGATTCTCTATTGGGTTTAGGTCTGGAGACTGGCTAGGCCACGCCAGAACCATGATATGCTTCTTACATAGCCACTCCTTGGTTATCCTGGCTGTGTGCTTCGGGTCATTGTCATGTTGGAAGACCCAGCTTCAATGCTCAAACTGAGGGAAGGAGGTTGTTCCCCAAAATCTCGCAATACATGGCCCCAGTCATCCTCTCCTTAAAAGGGTTAAGTTCACCCAAAAATGAAAATTGTCATTAAATTACTCACCCTCATGTCGTTCGACACCCATAAGACCTCCGTTCATCTTCGGAACAAAGATATTTTTGTTGAAAGCTGATGGCTGAGAAAGGCCTCAGCAAGCCCTCCATAGGGATTCAGTACATTTACACTCACAAGACCCATAAAAGGCACTAAAAACGCCATTACAAAGTCCATCTCACTACAGTGGCTCTACAATAATTTTACAAAGCGACGACAATAGTAGTTTTTAAATCAAAATAACGACTTTATTCAACACAAACTTTGACCTCTACCGTGAACTCATGAAGCACCACGACGCATGCGCGAGAATATTACGCAGATCCGGCGTTCGGACACATAACCCAGAAGCGAGGAGGTGGGTTTACAAGCAGAGGAAGACGAGCCGTATCCAAGCTGTTGAATTCTACATTGATCGTGCTTTAGGTCTCGGCGTAGTGCTCAAAATGGGACTAAAGTGTGCACTTCATGGATTCCCGAACGCTGGCGCTTCGTCATATTCTCGCGCATGCGTCATGGTGCTTCGTGAGTTCAAGGCAGAGGCCAAAGTTTGTGTTGAATAAAGTCGTTATTTTGATTTTTTTTTTTTTACTCAAACTATTGTCGTCGCTTTGTAAAATTATTGTAGAGCCACTGTTGTGAGAAGTTTTTAGTGCCTTTTATGGGTCTTGTGAGTGTAAACGTACTGAATCCCTATGGAGGGCTTGCTGAGGCCTTTCTCAGCCATCAGCGTTCAACAAAAATATCTTCATTTGTGTTCCGAAGATGAACGGAGGTCTTACGGGTGTCGAACGACATGAGGGTGAGTAATGACATCATTCATTCTTGGGTGAACTAACCCTTTAATACGGTGCAGTCGCCCTGTCCCATGTGCAGAAAAACACCCCCAAAGCATGATGCTACCACCCCCATGCTTCACAGTAGGGATGGTGTTCTTGGGATGGTACTCATCATTCTTCTTCCTCCAAACACGTTTAGTGGAATTATGACCAAAAAGTTCTATTTTGGTCTCATCTGACCACATGACTTTCTCCCATGACTCCTCTGGATCATCCAAATGGTCATTGGCAAACTTAAGATGGGCCTTGATATGTGCTGGTTTAAGCAGGGGAACCTTCCGTGCCATGCATGATTTCAAACCATGACGTCTTAGTGTATTACCAACAGTAACCTTGGAAACGGTGGTCCCAGCTCTTTTCAGGTCATTGACCAGCTCCTCCCGTGTAGTTCTGGGCTGATTTCTCACCTTTCTTAGGATCATTGAGACCCCAAGAGGTGAGATCTTGCATGGAGCCCCAGTCCAAGGGAGATTGACAGTCATGTTTAGCTTCTTCCATTTTCTAATGATTGCTCCAACAGTGGACCTTTTTTCACTAAGCTGCTTGGCAATTTCCCCGTAGCCCTTTCCAGTCTTGTGGAGGTGTACAATTTTGTCTCTAGTGTCTTTGGGCAGCTCTTTGGTCTTGGCCATGTTAGTAGTTGGAGTCTTACTGATTGTATGGGGTGAACAGGTGTCTTTATGCAGCTAATGACCTCAAACAGGCGCATCTAATTTAGGATAATAAATGGAGTGGAGGTAGACATTTTAAAGGCAGACTAACAGGTCTTTGAGGGTCAGAATTCTAGCTGATAGACAGGTGTTCAAATACTTATTTGCAGCTGTATCATACAAATAAACAGTTTTTAAAAAATAAAAAAAATCATATATTGTGATTTCTGGATTTTTTTTTTATATTAAGTCTCACAGTGGACCTGCACCTACGATGACAATCAGACCCCTCCATGATTTCCAAGTGGGAGAACTTGCAAAATAGCAGGGTGTTCAAATACTCATTTTCCTCAATGTATGTGTGTGATATAGAGATATATATATTATATATATATATATATATATATAAAATTCTTCTAATCAGATTACATGTAATGCAAAACTCAGCTCACAGAAGTCATTTCTGATATCAGGGGCATCTAGAATTCGCTCAGGAATGGAGGAAATGTACCGATTCTTCTTGAGCGAGACCGGTGTGGGAACCTGACTATAGAGAACCTTCAAGTTATTCTGATAACCTGTGGGAGAAAGGGTTCAGTTCTTTTGAGAGATGCGTTTAAGGACGGAAAGAAAATTAAAGTTAAATCAACAAGTCAAAAACAGGTTTAATCAATTTGAAGGGTTAATTCACCCAAAAATGTCCAAACACACAAGAACCTCATCTTTGGAACAAATTAAGATTTGATGAAATCCGAGAGCTCTCTGACCCCTCCATAGACAGCAATTTAATTACCATTTTCAAGGTCCAGAAAGGTAGCAAAAACAGTGTTAAAATGGCCCATGTGACTTCAGTGGTTCAACCTTAAGTTATGAAGCAACAAGAATTCGTGCGCAAAAAATTAATAACGACTTTAACAATTTCTCATCTGCGTCGGTCTCCTACGCAGTTTACGTTGGCCAGCTCCTGCATCAGCCAAAAGCATGTATCCGACGTAATTCTGAAGTGCTGTATTCTATAAAGTATTTTGTCTGGCTATCACCAGACCAAGCTTAATTTAAGACTGAACATTGGTCTGGGGAGTCTGCTCTGTATTTTCTACTGTACAAGAGGTGTGATCAACGAGCGTCATTCAAATGACTATGTAATTGGATAGTCCTTAAACCAATCAGACCACAAGCAGCGTGATCAGTGGGGAACGACCCATCGCTTCTCTATCGGTCATCGTGTTAAACCCGCCAATAGCACACCAGGAGGATAAGCCAGTCTGTGATTGGTTCCCGCAAAAGTGTAACAGAAGCAGTAGAAATTAATGTACAGGTTTCCAGACTGAGTTGCAGGGCGAACTCGCCGGCAGATCAGACTGGGTTTACCCAGTCTATCAAGTATTCACAACGCTTCATCAAATTAAGGTTGAACCACTGTAAATCACATGGACCATTTTAACAATGTCTTTCCTACCTTTCGTGCCTTGAAAGTGGTAATTAAATGCTGTCTATGGAGGGGTCAGAGAGCTCTCAGATTTCATCAAATACATCTTTTGTGTTCCAAAGATGAACAAAGGATTCACGGTTTCAGAACGACATGAGGGCAAGTAATGACAAGTTTCATTTTTGGGTGAACTAACCCTTTAATTTTAGCATTACTATTAAAAGTAAAAAAATAAAATTAAAAAACACAACATACCCTCAGGGGCGTTCAGTGGTTTTCCTCCTAAATGCAAGATCTTTGCTTCCTCAATGTCATATCCATTTAGTGTCACAGACCAAGCTTTCTGATTTGGCTGCCAGGATATGAATTGACAATCAGAAAACATCTACAACCGGATGCATTTATAATAGTTCTAAATTTTAATTGTAATGTAAAATTACGATGAAAAACACTTACTGCTGTAGCCAATGAGGTTTCTTCCACCGCCTCATTCTCTTTGGAAATGAGAAAACTTGCTACATCCAACTGATTGTTATTTCTTGATGGGATGAATCGATCTCCTCCTGCCTTAGAGGGGGTGTTTTGGGTCTTGCCGTTCTTTCCTTTGAAAAGACATTGAATATGTAACACTGAAGACACTCCAACTCTACAATGAGCAGGAGCAGGACACATGTGACTAACCTGGTGTTTTCCTGGGGGTTTTGGAAAGACTCACTGATCTGTTGACACTCTTGTTTGGGGAGAGAGAATTGGTGTTGGATGTGCTGGCTTTCCTCTGCCACCTCGCCATCGGGGCGTTTGTGATAGGCATGTCCAGCCTGAGGACATTGTGGATGTCGTTCTCAAACCCAAACTGTGACATTATTGCTACAGCGATGGTGACTCTGTAGAAGAAAAAAGGACAGGACACTGAGTCTGGTCACATGGAGCACGATTAAGCACAGTTTGATGCTTGCTTAGTTCACTTACTTATAGTTACTTAGTTATTATATAGGCTTTCCATAAGTTTCGACATAAAATGACAATACATGTAAATAGTTATGAAACGCAACAGATACGAAGTTGATAACTGCAGCTATATTAATAAATACAAATAGCCTAACGTTAATCGTAAAAAAACTAAACATTTTATTTCCAATCTTACCACAAAACCAGCAACTTTGTTCCTCCGATGCACCACAAAATTGTCCACTTTTAGCCGCTTTTGTTTATGAGCAACTTTAGTGTTTTCTTCCTTCCACAGGCAGAGTCGAAGCTCGTCTGAGCAGCTGAAGATGTTAACGGATGAACGCCAGTTTAAATGTCTCAAACGCGTGTCGTGATTGGACCATTCAAAAAACAAAAGTTTTCGCTGTTACCAAAGCAGCGAGGCCGAATGCTGCGCGCTGATTGGTGAATCGCATCATTGAGCGCTTCCTGCCATTATTACATATTAAGAGTCCTTTAATATGATCGTTTCGGCTTATGTTGTTTATGATTTGTCACTCACGGGTCTGTTGTTAATATCTCACGAATTTGTATTTTGAGGGGAAAAAAGAAGGTATGAGAAAATCATAACATGCATTCTGATTGAGTTGGTAACTGGAATGAGATTCACTTTATTATGTGGTCACATACTAGGCATTTAAATGGGTAAGACTTTAATGAGCTCAAGGACATACAGCAAGCTTGACACAAAATGTATTTTACTGTGTATAGAGTTATTATACACAGTAAAATATAAAAACAATGAACTGAATATCGCACACATAGGCTGAATCCGAAATCGCCCCATAGACCCTCACTATCATGGCTACGTTAGTCCACTAATATAGTTCACATGAAGGAGTGAATGAAAACGAGTGAGTGAAGTCGGACAGCCGTTGTGTGTTCATCCGCTGTACACTCGTTATTGCGGTGCAATGTGGGATTGAATGAGTGCACTCAATAACGTCCACTGTGGTTTCGGACACCACTACAAATGGCTGTCCCATAGTGCCCTGTTTGAGGGTAGGAAACGTGTTTGAATATGTACATATATGTGAATTTATGTATTGCACAATGTCTGGCCTTGTGTATTTTTCAATATAGTGAGTCTGTTTCTTGACTGAGGCTGTCTGAAATTACACATGTTTGAAATCTTGAAATTATGACTATTTTAGTTTTTGGAGAGATCCTTTTATTTTGAAAAAGGGTCTGTCATTGAGAGGTTAGAACTTTAATTTTGAAAATGCTAAAGACCGGTGTGGTTTGTTGGGCGTGGCTTGTCTTCATGTTTTCGTCGCACTGGTTGCAGTAGCAAAACAAATCCAATGTTATATGTACTTCTATGTGCCGCGCGGCGTTTTCATTAGAAATTCACTGAGGTAAATCAATTAACGGTTTTTTTTCAACAGTCAGACTGATATAATTTAATACGCCAGTATCATGACTTAGCTAATGGGATACTAATACATGTTTGTCTGTTGACATGTCATCATGAAGTATATATAGTTTTCTGTCTTTGATGAGTTTGTGCTGTTATGATGTTGTCTCTAATCGCCGCCGGGTGTTGTGGTTGTCGTTTGCATCACATAAACTGCCAGGTTTGTGAATCGCTTCGTACTGTAGGAAGGAGGAAGTGGAGTGGGTTTGCTGTTGGCAAGGAAAAGAAAGTAAACTACTCCACATTTCTCTTCTGGATCAGCGGGGTGAGTCAGCACAGCCCACGTGTTACCAGCACATGTGACTGTCGTTTGCACTAATAAACTTCCTTAAACTGTCAGTCTACGATAAGCAACCTTTACGCTGCTATTTCGTGCTCCCATGAAAACTTAGTTCAAGACTAAAAGATTATTCCTCCCTGACAACCCTTGTTTATTGTTACGTTACATTCTGACTGACCCCAAGCACGTTATTCAGGTCTTTTTCTGTCCTGTAAAGGGTGGAGTAGTGGGAGCAGGTCGGGATGTTTGCCCGGAAAAACAAGAGAGCAGCAGCGCCTAAAGGACAAGGAGCAGCTGCAGCCAAACAGGTCGGTGTTCAAATGCTTTGCATATGATTGTCAGCTGTAAATGGTGTGAGGTAAAATATCTTAAAGCGACAGTTAACTTAAAAATTGGATGAACTCATTTTTGGATGAACTCATTCATATTTCTTTTTTACATACAGGGTCTGTGAGCTAGAAACTCTCAAATGATCTGTCCATCTCACGGTCGTAATAAAACTACTATGGGATCATGTAACACAAGTTTTTGTTTCTTTGTAGATGGGATTGCTGCTTGATTTCAAACCCGAGGATATGATGGGCATGGAGCAAGATCTGGATGATCCAGCTTTAGAAGCTGAGTTTGCTGCCATTGTTGGGAAGAAACCCAATGTGGCTGCCAGGGGGAAAAAGGCTGGCAAAGGTATGGAAAATTATTCCTTTTTCTTTATTTGAAATTCATATCATGAATACAGACTGTAATGTGACTTTAAAAGGTTGAATTTGAAATATTATCACCTAATGTATTCTATAATGTACTCTTAATTTATGTTGTGGTAGTGCCAAGGTCTGTATTAGCTGTCCATTAGCATTCTCATTCATCTCTTTTATATATATATATATATATATATATATATATATATATATATATATATATATATATATATATATATTCACACTCACCTAAAGGATTATTAGGAACATCTGTTCAATTTCTCATTAATGCAATTATCTAATCAACCAATCACATGGCAGTTGCTTCAATGCATTTAGGGGTGTGGTCCTGGTCAAGACAATCTCCTGAACTCCAAACTGAATGTCAGAATGGGAAAGAAAGGTGATTTAAGCAATTTTGAGCATGGCATGGTTGTTGGTGCCAGATGGGCCAGTCTGAGTATTTCACAATCTGCTCAGTTACTGGGATTTTCACGCACAACCATTTCTAGGGTTTACAAAGAATGGTCTCATGATGCACCATGTCACAAAGCTCGAATCATTTCAAATTGGTTTCTTGAACATGACAATGAGTTCACTGTACTAAAATGGCCCCCACAGTCACCAGATCTCAACCCAATAGAGCATCTTTGGGATGTGGTGGAACGGGAGCTTCGTGCCCTGGATGTGCATCCCACAAATCTCCAAAAACTGCAAGATGCTATCCTATCAATATGGGCCAACATTTCTAAAGAATGCTTTCAGCAACTTGTTGAATCAGTGCCACGTAGAATTAAGGCAGTTCTGAAGGCGAAAGGGGGTCAAACACACTATTAGTATGGTGTTCCTAATAATCCTTTAGGTGAGTGTGTGTGTATATGTGTGTATATATATATATATATATAATAAACCCACAAAAAAAATGGGCCCAAAATGTTTTTTTTTTAGGCTATTACAGTTTTTTACGATTGCTTAAGCACAATTTTAAAAACAAGGCTCATTTTGTCAAAACACTACACACAATTCACACATCCACACACACAGAAGTAGCAGAACACCTAAATTAAACACTTTTACAGTACAAATTTACAGTAATTTAACAAAACACAATTATGTATGGAACACACAAATCGGATTCTGTTTGATTCATTTACACACTGCTATGCTCAATCTTAAACACTTGTAACATTTCGACTTTGCTAATGATATAGTCTGGGTTTTATTTTTTTCAGAGTAAAGTACATGAATATACTGACCAAACAGTAAACACAAGACCAGTACTGCATATTGATGAAAATATGAATTCTCTCCACATTGTAAAATCATTCAATTCATCCATGCATTTTCAAAGGTTGCCTTTTGCGCTGAAAATCAGAACATTCTAAATACATTATAGTACATGGCAAAAAGAAGGGGGGAAAAAAACACTTAAGCATCATCTCTTCGCCTAGCTGGATCTGGCCATAGTTCACAGGCCTCCTCCATGGCTTGAAAGAGGGGTATCCTGACATAGGGCTGGAGATCGTAAACCTTCCACTGCCATGCTGAAAAAAACTCAATGGGGTTAAGGAAGGGAGAGTATGGTGGGAGGAATTGGAGTGAAAATTGTGGATGATCATATAACATGAAGTTTTGGACCAGAGCAGTTCGGTGGAAAGATACATAGTCCCAGATGACAATGCATCTCATCTGCTCTGCATCCATTTGTTCTTCAGCTGTGACAATGTTGTGTAATCGGTCTAAAAATTTGAGAATGTGGGCCGTGTTGTAAGGACCTAAGTTGGCATGGCGGTGGAGGACCCCATTCTGCGTGTTTGCAGCACACATGATGTTGCCTCCACGTTGGCCCAGGACATTCAAAATAGCTCTGTGGCCAATAATGTTTCTCCCTCTTCTTCTTACTTTAGTCAGGTTAAACCCAGCCTCATCTATAAAGATAAATTCATGTGGGATTGGATCAGAGTCGACTGTAGTCATTCAGGATGTTTGCCTGAATTATCGAGACGTATCGCATTACTGGCCAAAACAATGTTTATCATAGCTATCTCTACTAGTACTGATGGAGGTCATATAGTAGGCTATATTGTACTGTGGATAGTAGACAAAAGTTGTTTATTACCTGTGCTCAGGTCCGGTTCCAGAATCAAATCACTGAGGGTGCTTCTGAAATCACTGAGGGTGCTAGATAGTGAAGTGCAGATAGGCTAAGCAATGACTCCACCATAGCAGTGTACAGTGAGAAATGTATGATTATTTATTTACAAGTCATCACTTTTACCAATAATTGGAATTTCAAAAATATTAGTCTGCCTTTACATTGCTTTAATGCTTTACTAGTATTTTTATGTCATCTTCGTGAGAACCAGAAAAAAAGTTTTGTGAATTTAGATTTTTTTTTTTTGGTCATTAATGTTTGGAGCTTAAAAAACAAATTGATATATATATATTTTAATTCCTATGTTATATACTATATCCTCTGCTCTGTGGAGGTCACTAGAACTCATTTATTGAGAATATTAAAAGACAAACAATGGGATTTTTTTTCATTCACCAATACATTTTTATGCTTCGTTTTTTTTTTTTTTATCCAAACTTTGATGATTTTCAGTGTTATGAAAGATACAGAATAATTTGATATACCATTTTACTTTATGCAATATGCGTGTAAACATGCGGCCATAAATGCCATTCCCATTTTAGCCAGTGTTTTGGGACAATCTGTAATGTAAAAAGACATGTAATAATATTTTCATAAGGAATGTCTTATATTTCATAAGAATATCCAGACTTAAAACTGTGTATGTTTTCAGAGAAATTTGCTAAATAATGTCCTCTACAGAGGCAAAACCTCTATTCTGGGTCTCTCAGGAGGATATTTCTGTCTCGTGCAGTGGATTTTATATTTAGGTATAATATTTAGGTTTATATTTCAGGCAATTTATATTTAGATGTCACCTCCGAAACTTTGCTGCATGCAATTGGCATGTCGGTCCTGTTAGTAACCATAGTTTTATTCAATGAATGACTGTAGCCTCGAAAGTGAGCCAAGATCGCTACGATCACTAAAATGCTGTTGCTTTTGTCAGTTCATCGCGACCTCACAAAGTTGCGTTATAAAAATTAAGTTTTCACCAATAAATCTCTTTCTACATCGTGTCTTGACTTTGTTTGTTAATGAGAGGTTTCGCGAGCCTGCATTAACTCAGCACTGAATAAACACTCTGCCGTTTTGAGTGGTGAGATTCTGATCGCGTTCGAGAGATCAACAACTATATCTGTGATTGGCTACATTACTCACCGCTGCAAAAACTCGCTGTAAATAGATGCATTTGACGCTCTCCAGAGCTGACACAAATGGGCAAATTTGCCAAATCTGTTTCGCCAATACTATTACAGTATCACTGAGGGTGCTTTTGCTTGCATTTGAGGGTGCTTAACACCGTAGAACCGGGCCTGCATGTGCTCTTCTCGAAATGTCCGAATTACTGTAACAACAGTATATCTGCTGGGGTTGGGCTGAACTCTCTGTCCAGCCTCCTGAACCAAGGTTGCTTGAATCGCATCTGATAAATTTGGTCCCCATCTTCTTTGTCCGCGTCCTACTCCAGGTCTACCTCTTCCTCCCCCATTCCCCTCTGACATAATGTTAGATTTCTTTGTCTAATACAGAGAAGTGTGTTTACGGTTTTGCAAAACCTACACACTGTGTGTAATGTTTAGCAAAAAGTGTGTGCTTATAGTTGTAGTATGAAGAATGTGCAGATCTGGGCTGAAGTTTTGCTCTTTGAGTGTTGAGGTTTCACTAACTGTTTTGATTTTGATTTTAGTGTGCACGCAATCATAAAAAGCTAAGCTTTAGTCAGGAAATTAGCAAAAGTTAAGCAAATGCACTACTTAAAAGGGCCATTGCTGTCTCAGAAAAACATCAAAGATAGAATGAAGTCTTTGGCAAAATATGGAAAGTTGTGTGGGGTGTGATGAATCACAATGAAACACAAGTTGCATGGTGATGCTCCAGAGCGGTGTCATCGAAAATCTGCTGAGAAATATAATAAATGCATCTCTACTACAGTGAAGCTTGGAGGAAGAGACTGTCATTACGTGCAGAGCCTTTTTAACTGCTTGTATTGCTGCGGAGATACTTCACTTAGTAATTTAGTGCTGTGGAGTACAGGAGAATATTGCAGAATGGATTGCTTCCCACAAAAAAGTTATCTAAAGAAAAATCAGCAGATGTTAATTTTCAACAAGACAATGCTCCTGCACAAACTGCAAAGACAACAAAGAAATGGCTTGAGAACAAGTCCATCAGGCTCATGTTTCAAGTTCAGATTTAAGCCCTATAGTGAATATTTGGACTCAAATGAAACCCAAACGAACTGGGAGACATTCAGCTATATTCAGTTAAATGGTTTCAATCGTATTTGATTGGTAGAAGATTCTCTGTTAGGATTGGTGAATCTACTTCCAAGGTGAATCTCCTCTCATGTGTGGTGTCCCTCAAGGTTCTATTCTTGCTCCGGTTTTATTCTCTTTGTATATGCTCCCCCTGGGGGCAATTTTTAGGAAATATGGCATCTCCTTTCATTGCTACGCAGACGATACCCAAATCTATCTGCCCCTGGGAACAAATAACGTTGGTTTGGATACCCGGTTGGCTTGTCTAGCGGAAGTAAAGGCCTGGATGTCCCTGAATTTTCTTCACCTCAACGAAGGCAAAACAGAGATTATAGTTTTTAAATCCTCAGAAGCTGCTAGCTCCCCTAGTGCTAATTTTAGTTATTTGTCTTCATGTGTGAAACCACTAGTAAAAAATCTGGGCGTGTTTTTTGATAGTGCTCTTAAATTTGACAAACAGGTTAATACCATTGTCAAAACCATTTTTTTTTCATCTTCGAGTACTTTCTAAAGTAAAATAATTTCTTTCGTTTCAGGATTTTGAATGGGTGATTCATGCTTTAGTTCAGCCTTGTGGAAATAACTGTAATTCCCTCTATATGGGTATCAATCAAGCATCTTTGAACCGTCTGCAGATGGTACAAAATGCAGCTGCTCGGCTCCTCACCTGTGTTCGTAAACGTGAGCACATTACTCCGGTTCTGAAATCCCTGCATTGGCTCCCCATTCATTATAGAATTGATTTTAAAGTTTTACTGCTGGTTTTTAAATCATTGAATGGATCCGCTCCGGTATATATGTCAGATTTACTATCCATTCAAAATTCTGGAAGGTCTCTTAGGTCAACCAACCAGAGACTGTTAAATGTTCCCCGGTCTAGGCTGAAACTGAGAGGAGACCGTGCCTTTGCCATTGCTGCACCAAAACTTTGGAATAGTTTACCTGTCTCTATTAGAACTGCCTCTACATTGCACGAGTTTAAAGCAAAACTCAAAACCTTTTTTTTTCTCTGGCTTTTAATTGTAGATGATTTGTGCTGTGTCTGGTCTGTTTTGTGTCCTAATGTATGTTTTACATGGTGCTATATTTTGCTGATATTTGATATAATGTACAGCACCTTGGTCAACAATTGTTGTTTTTAATGGTGCTATATAAATAAAGTTGAGAGTTGAGAGAGAGAGCTACTTAACATTGAGTGGAACAACACTGATTATCTGACTCTTCTTCTTGTAAAAAGTTGTCTGCAAGTTTAGGAAGGCTATTTCATGCTAGGTTACCTCATCTACTACAGTATTTGTGCATTTGTGTACTGTACTTAGCAACTTTTGAATGACCTTCCATTTTGGGAAGATGCTATTTTGCTGCCAAATGGTATAATCTACTACTAGCAGGACCTAACTGGATTATGCCAACCAGCCTTGACCCACAGGGTAACTTAATTGTCTTACTGGATCTTAGGAGCTTGAAAGTCCTGGAAATGTTTTGTGAACTTTTCAATAAAGATAACTTTTTATGTTCAAGCTCCATTACCAATGGAGGATATTGCAAAAATGGCAGAAGCCTGCATGAAAGACATTGATGAGGATGACGATGACAGTCTGGAGGAGGATGAAGACCTCTTGGTAAATGAAATAATTTTTTTGGGGGGGGGGTTCTCAGGTATCACTGTCAGCACCTTCTGAATGTGTAAGGTGAGTTTAAAGTGTTTGTTGTTTCTCGCTAGGCCGAGCTGCAGGAAGTGGTTGATGAGGAGGAAACGGAAGACTCAGGTGCCGCAACCCCAACCTCCCCTGTTAGTGCGGAAACTCCTTCAGCAGAAACAACACCAGCAGCCCAGGTATCATCTAACATTTATTTAGGAAGCCGTAATCATATCTTTGTACAGTTGTCATTTGTAATATCAAAGTTAGATTTAATCCTTCTTTAAAGATGTATGTGTAGTTATTTTTGTCTGACATGTGAAGGCAAGGCTGTATGGATACAAGTATGGTAATGGTAACCTATACTCGGAATTTGTCCTCTGCATTTAACCCATCCAAGTTAGTGCAAAGACATTAGGAGTAGTGAGCACACACACACTGCAAACCTTGGACACACACACACCTGAAACAGTGGGCAGTCAATGGGGAGTGATTGCTCAAAGGCACCTGTTATTTCCTTTGGGTTACCAGCCTGACTCACTAACCATTAGGCCACAACTGCCCCCTAGTTTTACATTTATTTATTTTAAATTATCATGTTTTTTTTGTGTTTTATTTTATTTCAAACCTATAAATGAAACTATTCAACAAGAATGAATTAAATTGATCAGAATTGACAGTAAAGTTATTTACAATGTTACAAAATATTTCTATTTAAAATAAAAACTGGCAGAAATATTAAGCAGCACAACTGTTTTAAACATTGATAACAGCAGGAATAAATTACATTTTAAAATATATTAAAATAGAAAGCAATTACTTTAAATGAAATTTTACAATATTACTGTTTTGACTGTATTTTTGATCAAATAAATGCAGCCTTAGTGAGCATAAGAGGCTTCTTTAAAAAAACACTAAACAAATCTTTTCAATCCCAAACTTTTGAATAGTAATGTTTATACAGTTATACTATATTTATCAGCAATCATTTTAACATGCTGTGTTTTTAATTGTACAAGGTGTTGTGTAAGAAGTAATATGCCACTTCATATATGATTTTTTTTTATTCACAGGACACTAAGGTTTCTTCAGTTCCTGGGAGCATTGAGCACACCTTAGAGGAGAGAATAAACCTGTATAGGATGGCTGTTAACAATGCCAAATCTGCAGGGGAAACCTCTAAAGCTCGGAGATATGAGAGAGGCCTCAAGGTGAGCGGATATCGTGTCGCTGCCAAAACAAACAAACTTTTTGATACAAGAAAATAACTCTCTTTTATTATTTTATTTTTTAATGATAACTTATGACAACTGACATTCTCATATTCTTATTTAGACACTACAGACAATGCTGGCATCAGTGCGAAAAGGGGGGAAGATAGACGAGACTGAGATTCCCCCTCCAGTTGCATGTGGAGCATCTGGTGGTCCTAGTCAGCCCCCTGTCCTTGCAGTGTCACCTGATCAGCAAGGGGAGAGTGACAGTGCTGTCGAGTTCTCTCCCGTTTCCGAGGAAGCCGACCCTATTGTCATGGATCCAGCTTTAAACACTAGAGACGAGTCCTCCGGTGTAACGTCTCCAGCTTCCCTGTCATCTCCAGAAGGGGAACATGCTGGAAGTGGCGCTGAATTGCACTTAGGTCAGTCAAGTGCTTTTGTCTTCATGCAAAAGGAGAACATACACAACCGTTCAAAAGTTTAGGGTCATTAAGATTCTTTTTTTTTTCTTAAGCAACTGTTTGGATGCATTCATTGACATAAAACAAATCATTGTTATATAGCTCACCACAGTCTTATTTTTTAAGTCTTGATTTACCGCGAGTACCATGTTTTACCATGACTAATATCGATATAGCTTACTGCAGTGCACAACAAGTGTCTCATAGTAGCAAACGCACAGAGTTGCATTAGAACATAACTTTCAACACACTCAAATAATGTATCTAATATGATAAAACAGGGCTGTGCTACCTCATATACGCAAGACCGGAAAAGGCAGAAATGGACGTCTGCAGCATAATACAAGCTCTGCAAAATCTGCAAAATAAGCCACCTCTAGTGGCTAAAAATTGCATATTGTGGCTTTAAAGGAATTAATACTTCAGAAAGCGCACATTAAATTGATCAAAAGTAACAGTAAATGCTTTTATAATGTGTCAACAGTTTTCTATTATATTTTTGTCTTGAGCACCATATCAGCATATTAGAATGATTTCTGAAGGATCGTGTGACACTGAAGACTGGAGGAATAACAGTTCTGTTTAATGCATTTTTATATTTTACATTAAGATGTCCAAAACAGCAACTTATGGGAAAAAGACAGCATTGATTCTGTATGAGACTTATTTACATTTATTACATTTATAGAACAGTTCCATAAAAGTCTTGTCTATATTAAAATATTTTAATTT
The DNA here is from genome assembly GCA_023566225.1 of Romanogobio albipinnatus. Classification (NCBI taxonomy): domain Eukaryota; kingdom Metazoa; phylum Chordata; class Actinopteri; order Cypriniformes; family Gobionidae; genus Romanogobio; species Romanogobio albipinnatus. The sequence continues at coordinate 17,288,007 of CM042244.1, read as the reverse complement.
TCTAAGACCGTATAGGCACTGATGTCCCTTTTTTGGGGTGTTCACATCAAAACGCAATTTATTGTCAATAAGATTTATTGTCCCCAGATACACTACTATATTGACAAAAGTTTTGGGATGCCTGCCTTTTCATGCACATGAGCTTTAATGACAACCCATTCTTAATCCCTAGGGTTTAATATGGAGTTGGCCCACCCTTAGCAGCTGTAACAGCTTCAACTCTTCTGGGACGACTTTCCACAAGGGAAAGTGTGTTTATGGGAATTTTTGACCATTCTTCTAGAAGCGCATTTGTGAGGTCAGGCACTGATGTTGGACGAGAAGGTCTGGCTCTCAGTCTCCGCTGTAATTTATCCCAAAGGTGTTCTATCGGGTTGAGGTCAGGACCAGTCAAGTTCCTCCACACCAAACTCGCTCATCCATGTCTTTATGGACCTTGCTTTATGCACTGGTGCGCAGTCATGTTGGAACAGGAAGAATCGATATATTTTAAATAAGTGGCAAGAAGAGTGGAATATGTACAAGACTAATAAATTGTATGGAATTCATCCAGAAATTACAAACAGATTTTTTCACAATTTTAAAACTAGACTTGATCAAGTGGTTTATACCAGATGTCGTATGGGTCACACAAGTTTGACCCATGCTTTTTTGCTTAAGGGTGAAGACCCAATTTTATGTATGTTTTGTAAAATTCCTTTATCTGTTAAACATATTTTATTGGATTGTCCTGGAATTATTACAAGCAGAATGCTCTTTTATGAAGTTACTTCACTTAAGGACGTATTTAATGAGATTATGCCTGAAAAGGTTTTGGATTTTTTATCATATGTTAATTTAAAACATCTTGTATAATATGACTTGCTGTTTTGTTTTTTATTGCATTTATATGATATTTGTATTTTTGTAGTTGAATTTTTGCCATGAAAATAGCTTTGAATGCTCACATGGCATTAAATAAAATAATCTGAATCTGGAACAGGAAGGGGCCATCCCCAAGCTTTTCCCACAAAGTTGGGAGAATTTAAATTGTCCAAAATGTCTTGGTATGCTGAAGCATTAAGAGTTCCTTTTACTGGAACTAAGGGGCCAAGCCCAACCCCTGAAAAACAACCCCCACACCATAATCCCCCCTCCACCAAATTTTACACGTGGCACAATGCAGTCAGGCAAGTGTTGTTCTCCTGGCAACTGCCAAACCATAAGGATTGCCAGACAGAGAAGCGTGATTCGTCACTCCAGAGAACATGTCTCCAGTCCAGTGGCGGCGTGCTTTACACCACTGCATCTGACGCTTTGTATTGCACTTGGTGATGTAAGGCTTGGATGCAGCTGCTCGGCCATGGAAACCCATTCCATGAAGCTCTCTACACACTGTTCTTGAGCTAATCTGAAGGCCACAAAGTTTCGAGGTCTGTAGCTATTGACTTTGCAGAAAGTTGTCATGCACTGACCCCACTCTGTGATTTTACTCGGCCTACCACTTCGTTGCTGTTATTCCCAATTGCTTCCACTTTGTTATAGTACCACTAACAGTTGACCGTGGAATATTTAGCAGTGAGAACATTTCACGAATGGACTTACTGCACAAGTGTTGCAACCTATCACAGCTCCTGGGAGTGACCCATTCTTTCACAAATGTCTGTAGAAGCAGTCTGCATGCCTAGGTGCTTCATTTTATACACCTGTGGCCATGGAAGTTATTGGAACACCTGAATTCAATGATTTGGAGGGATATCTCAATACATTTGGCAATGTAGTGTATTTATAACTTTCTACACACTCCACCTTCTCGCCCTTAATGAGCGTAAACTGGGAAGAATGAGCAGCTGTTCTGAAATCAATAATCATGTCTTTTGTCTTAGATATATTAAGCTGCAAACAGGCATCGCACCATTTTACAAAATCATCAACACCTGGGCCATGGCATGTTTTGTATTGTTTTCCAGAAGACTCACAATGACTGTGTCATCAGCTAATTTTAAAAAGTACCTGTTATTATGTTTACTAGTACAGTCATTTGTATAAAAAATATATAATAAAGGAAGAGAAGGAGGAACACAGCCTTGGGGAGAACCTGTAGATGTTATCTCGGGAGCTGAAAGACTAACATTTACTCTCACTCTCTGAGTTCTTTCAGTTATGAAGTCTAAAACCCAACCAACTAAATTAAGATCAAGACCAAATTTGGTAATTAACTTATCTGCTAAAATATTGGGTTGTAAGGAATTAAAAGCAGATGAAAAATCTTTAAATAAATTCTAAATCTGTGTCTTGCTAGTTGCTACCTTCCAAATGCTTCAGTACCATATTCAATAAAGTTGCTGTTCTATAAACAAACTGGAGAGGGTCTAAGAACAATTAATCTTTTACTAATTTCTCAAAGCATTTCATAAAAAGAGATGTACTATTGGCCTGCAGTCATTTAATGTCACAGCATGTGTAGTCTTCGGCACTGGAACCAAAGTGGATTGTTTCCACAGTGTAGAGACTCTGAAGGGCAAGTGATCTCTGAAAGGTATTACAAAACACTGGGCCCAATTGCTCAGCACAGACCTTAAGTGCCCTCCGATATTATCTGGACTAAGACTTTTTCTCATATTACAGCCCTTAAAAGTCTTTATTACAGCTGATTCATCGAAAAAGTTATAAGCACAACTCATTATTGATTTCAGAATCTCTATTACTGAATCAAATTCAGGTGCATCAAATCACAAGTAGAACCTATTTAGCTCCTCTACCAGTTGACTATTGGAGTTGTATCCAGATAATTCAACTTTCAAATATATGAACATAGAAAACAGTTCTTTTAAGTTGTAATAATATTTTCACAATATTACAGTTTTTACTGTATTTTGATCATATAAATGCGGCATTGGTGAGCATTAGAGACTTTTTGATAACACAAAAAAATCTTACTGACCCCAAATGTTTGAATGATGGTGTAAAGATCTTCAGAAATTCATGTAAAATATTCAGTTACACTCTTCTCTTAAATTGTTATGCTGATATTATAATTCTAATGAAACTTGTGTATATTAAATGAGAAAATATTACAAAATAGAAGCATTTTCACTATTGGACTTAGAGTTTTGGATGCGATTTTATGTGGTTATTATCATGCCTACTTTTAACTTTTGGTCAGTTTTTTAATACAGATTTGATCCCTTTTTTGTGATTAATATTTGACAGCATATGTGGATTTATCAGTGGAGCCTATATTTAGCTTTTCTGGTTAATAAATTATTCCTTGCTGTCCAACAACCCTAAAAAATTTGTTTATATTGATCATATCATTTATATTTGTTTGGATCATTTTTCATTTTCATTAATGGTAGTAGTCATAGTTCAATATGTACAAATGCAAAAAAGAAAAACAAATAGAAAACACGCCATTCATTTTGTTCATTGGGTCATCAAGGCTGGATGTGGAAAGCAAACCATGTTGAAAATAATGCCTTCCCCTTTAAGTTGTTCCTGACTTACTAATTTAACTAAAAGTTTGACATTCTGCATAGCTGTTCTTGTTAAGGGTGCACTGTGGTTTCCTCTGCTCCTAAATCAGCCTCTACTGTCGGACAGCCCGCTAAAGACGTTCTGCTGGAGCAACAGAAGGAGTACAGGATGGCAGCTCTCAAGGCCAAACAAGCAGGAGAGATTGACCAAGCCAAAATGCATATAAAGGCCAGTAAGGTAAGATGTGGTTTCTATTCAAATGTATATAGCTATGCATTTCTAGGTCTGTACTGTTAATCTCAAATAGTGGCATATTAGTCAAAAGTCTGCCTCCCCTCTCAGTACTTGGTTTGGAAGTTTTCTTGTATTTTTATTAATTGTACAGTGTTGGAATTAGTTAATTAGTTTTATACAGTTGATTATATGAAGAGATTTGTAAATGTAGTTGTTTTCTTTATGGAAACTCTTTTGGTTTCATGTTTTGCCTACGCCTGTAACAGACATGGCTTTATACATATATCACACCCTTTTTCCGTTTTTTTTTCTGTTTGCCTTCTGCTCTAATATGGAAATTTTGTTTTAAACTTTCCAAAGACTGTATCTCAAAGACGTTACTGTTGTCTAACACTGTTTTAGTTAGTTTTGCATTTTTAAGCTATGTGGTCATGCAAGTTTGGATATTCCTCTTAACCAAGTATCTTGTTCCCGTAAACCATGATTTCTAATAACTCACTTGTAACAAAAATGTGCCAAGTTATTTGGGGTATTCAAGACTTGTAGGAAGTAGACAAAGAGAAGCACTATGCTGTTTTCTTGTTTGGCTCAGGGATTCGATGCAGCAATTGAGGCTTTGGAGAAAGGCCAGCCGGTGGATATGAGTTCCCTTCCGCCCCCTCTGTCTCAAGGTTAGAACTGAATTGTCATCAATAAAGAGATAGATACTACATAAGCCATGATGTGTTACATATATGTTATATATTTCCAAGGCTTGTAGCATTAAAGAGTAAAACATTAATTCTTTTCCACAGCATCCACTCAACCCACACCTCAGACAGGTGTTAAAGTCTCACCTTCAGCTTCTGGTTAGTACACCCCCTCTCACGTCAAGTACTTTCATGTGTTTCATGTGTCAATGTGCTGATTGACAACCGCATTTACTTACAGGTGTGAGTCTGGTAATGTCCCGTTCACACAGCAACTTAAGGCCAGTCGACGGTCGGTCGGCGGGCCATGTTTGGCCGTTTTTGGAGAGCCGGTCGTCTTAGTTTTTTTTGGTGTGTTCCACACTGTTGTCTCTGGCAGAAGCTGTTGGGTTTTTTGGGGGGCGATTCAGTACGTTGAATCGGCGTTGGGGCGTCGGTGAGAGAGAGAACTGATTGGCTGTTCTGCTTAGCAAACGAGATAATAAAAGCGAAAGTGATGAAAGTCAAGGTGGTAAAGACAGAATGCTGTTAGAATTTTAGGGTGTTTTCGCACTTGGTCCTTTTTTTTTTTTTTTTTTGATATTTGTTTTTGTGGCCCATATGTGAACACTCCAAACGATCTCAAACCCCTTTAAAGCGAACCGATCCGAGACCATCTCTGGAGGTGGTCTGGGTACAGTTTGCTTTCATCTTGTGGTACAGTTTGCTAAAAACACGCAATCTGAACACAAACCGCTCTGGGCTCACTTGATTTTTCTGATCGCGAACTCCAATGTAGTTTGGTCATCAGATGCCTCCGTAATCGGTTGTTCATCATGGCTGCTTTTTCTGGCAGATCTCTACAAATTATTAGTTCACAACTTACACGTGTTTATTGCAATTTCAACCGCTTCCAAACTGTGTAAGAGATGCTGCTGCGCGCCTTGCCAGTTTAAAATGGTGTTACGTGCGCACACACCTAAAGCCGTCACAGCACGTGTACTAAACTGAATTTTTAGCGTCTTATTGCATTTATTTTAAAGTTTCACATAAACGTTTCACATAAACAGGCGGTTTTGTCTTAAGTGAATGTAAGAATCTGCATTGCTAGCCTAATATAAGAATCACTGTAGTATGTCATACAGTGAAGAATATGCAGTTTTATTTTTTTCATGTGATTGTTCCATTTCTTACTTGAATGCTGCTTTTAGGCTTTACCTGGAAAATGTACAGCAGTTTATTTACTTTGCATCTTTCTTTTATTGTATTGTTTATTTTTTGTATGCTGATGTTATCATTGCCTTCTGCAATAAAAACATGATTCAAGGAAAACAATTCAAAATAAATGTTATTTACAAAGGTGGATGTGTGATATAGCTAGTGCAAGAATATGTAGGATTGCAAAAAATATATATCTTTGTGTAAAAAGACAAACAACTTTTGTACCAATATCATTAAAAAAAAATCGTTACAAACAAATATCTTGGTTACTGAGGCACAAACAGTTTAAGTGAATGTGATCAAATGTTGAAGGCCATAGGGTCAGCCATCAAACACTGAACTGGACTAAGTCCAAAAAGCAACAGTATGAACACAAAGGGGTCCGAGACCACATTCCTCCTAAAGTGGACCCAAAAGGATCCGAGTCCTCTTTTAGGGACAGGGATAGTGTGGACATGAAGATAACTAGGTCCTTTTTCACTTGGTTCACCTCTTGGTCCACTTAAAGGAGTCTGAGTTCTTTTAAAGAGGTCCCAAGTGTGAAAACACCCTTACATCATCTTACTTGAGCAGTCGAGTGCACAAATATTTTCATAACAACATGAGCCAATTGGAATGAAGAAAGGTATAAGCGTAATTGATATTCAAAGTGATAAGCAAGCGCTGCTTTGTTTACGGTTTGTATATCTGCAGCCCCAGTTTCAGTTTCCCTTTGCCTGACAAGAAAAGTCACTTGTCAAATGTCCAATCGAGCCGCAAGTTAATTTGTCAAATCTTTATTAACCACCAGCAGCGTTTATATCTGGGTGGAGAGCGGAGCATTTGAGTCACACATAGAACACAAAACTGACAAAAGCTGCTGTGACTGGATCTAAAAACCTCGTATCTCTAGTAACCAAAACCACACATGAAAACCCATAACACATGATAGACACACGTTTGTGCAGCGCAGAGCGGCTCTCTCTCGCACTGTATGACGTGACCGACAACTAGTTGTCCAGTCTGGTTCTGTTCACACAGCGCATGTTTTCCGAGAAAGCGGTTGTGAATTTACGGGTGTGAGTTCTGTTATTGAATGCGGTTTGTTACTCCTGTAAATAACTGAAATGTGTGTGAACTTAACTTTAACCTTATTAAGGACTGAAATACAGGACTGGCTGTATTCTACTGCTGTGTGAACATGTCCTTTTAGTAGTCTTTTTATGGTCAAACCTGAATTACTGTATTTGCTGTCTCCTAGTCTTAATTTTGAGTTTTTGTTTTACTAGCTGACAGCGTTTCTTGCCCGGCTCAGCCCAAGACTGTTCTTGAAGCTCTGGAACAGAGGATGGCCAAGTACAAAGAGGCCTTCACACAAGCTAAGGCCAGCGGGGACGAGCGCAAAGCCCGCATGCATGACCGCATTGCTAAAGTTAGTAAACCTGTAAACCTCAAATAATGGTACATAGTCACAACTTCATGTCATCGAACTTTCAGTTTCTCTTGCATTGTTTCCTTGAGTTTATCTGATTGTGGAAATCCATTCAAGTTCATGTTAACATACCACACCACATTGTACAAATAGCGAGGTGTTTGTGCAGACTTGTTGATTTCAGATTATGGTCTTGTTTCTGTGGCCCACAGCAATACCAGGCTGCCATACGTGCCCATAAAGCAGGTCGACCTGTCAATTATGATGAACTTCCTGCCCCTCCAGGTTAGTTCTTTTGTAGTGAAAAAGACCTTAGATATCTTAGACATTTTGCATACATAGTTTTGTGTATATGCACACTACCATTCAAAAGTTTGGGGTCAGAAGGAATAGTCAATGTTTTGAAAGTCAATTAAAAAAAACTTTTTTCTATTTTGATGCATTTTAAAATATAATTTATTCCATTCAGTCTTCATTGTCACATGATCTTTCAGAAATCATTCTAATATATTATTTATTATTATTTATTATTTTTTCAGGATTTATTTGGTCAATATAAAGCATTTATTTGAAATGGAAATTATTTGTAGCATTATAAATGTCTTTACTGTCACTTTTGATCAATTTAATGCATCCTTGCAAAATAAAAGTATTTGTTTCCTTAAAAATAAAAACACAAAAAAAATCTTACTGACCCCAAATTTTCTTAAATGATATTCATGCTTTGAGAAAACAAGGAAATATATTAAATTAAAGTGTTCCCTATAGGCTTTCCTCCAATCCCAGGCCAGAAGGCTGCTTCTCCCGAGCAGGGATTGGCTGCTGTCTTGGAAACTGCCAATAAGCTGACGTCTAATGAAGCTGAAGCTGATGATAGTGAAGAGGAAGATGAGGGGGGGAAGGTACTTTCTTAAATTCTGTAGAATTTCTTACATTTTTATAAGTTTCTTTTATTAAAGAAGTCTACATATTGTTATTTGATTTTTAGGTGAAGGCTCCAAAAATAGTAGACCAAAAGAAGCCCACTCTTGCAGTACAGCCCACAGTACAGGAGCCCAAGAGGACTCCTTCACCTTCACGTACCCCAGACAGAACATCCAAAAGAGGAAGTCTGCCTGACACTGGTAGAGTTGTGATTTAAGCTGGCCTGTTAATTGCAATGTTATTGTGTTCGTAATAGATTTATGTGAGAAGTGCACACAAAATGCCTGTCAAACAGGTAGAGGTGTGTATCTTCACTTGCCTCACAATTTGATTCGATTACGATTCAGAGGGTAACTATTCGATTATAAAACGATTCACAATGCATCTTTTCCTCCAATTATTTTATTAATAGTTATTACTAATCACAATATAGTTATTTTTTTTATTTTATCTATGTTATTAAAAAGAACAAATGCAAACAAAAAGCAGTAGAATAAATACAATATAATAAAGAAACATTAAATTAACAGTGCTTTTACTTTTTTTTTCATTTCACATTTGTTTAACAGAAGCATTCAGGTAAGAAATAATACAGAAATTGGGTAAATAATCAATGTATCAATGTATAGTCTTTAGTGTACACATTGCAAATCATTTAACAAATTATTGTTAAAGCTAAAAAAGTGATTTTATTTAAGAGCAGTGAGTAAATTTAATTAACATTAATGATAGGCAGCAGCAGGTTTATTGTATTAAGACCTAATTCACAGATCTAATATAATTAGATTATATTAGATCTGCCCCCCCAACTGTTTTTGTTCACTTAAGATATAACCAACAATGTTTACGTAAATACTCACCAAGACAGATATTTTGAAATCATTTTGTGTGTATCTGACCATTAAAGCAGGGCTCGACATTAAGCCTGTTGATGTGCTTCTTTCTAGCCTGTTCAAGTAAATCAAGTAAGTCATTTACTTGAAATGTTGCTTGTCCGGCAGTGTTCAATCAGCTTTGACATATTTAAATCTGCATATTTGTTATATTTTTACCTTTCATAAAGGGCATTTTTCCCCTAATCTTATTAGATATAGTCTATGCTTCAGCTTTCATTTTATATTGTTAAATTTGATCCATAAATTAAATTAGATTATACTACGGGGCCGTTGAATCTGATTGGCTGATGAACGTTCTGAGGTGTACAATTATTTTCTGGGAAACGCACAGCGAACGTAGTTCCAGGCAGCTCTCTTGACCGCATTACAGTTCCATATCACTTCGCCAAATGATTATTTCAAATGTCTTTACAGCCTACAACAACAAATAACTAAAACCCACAACGACACTGACCAATCAAATAAATATAGTAAACAATAAGATTAAAAGGACAAATTTCCATGTTTTATTTCCACAAAATTACGTTTAATTACGTAAGAAACGCACATTACTCTCGTTCTCCCGCTCTCTCTGCTCTCCCACTCAAACGCGCACACATACAGTGCGGACACACGCACAGAAATGTGATGTCAGCGCTGCTCTGATGATTTTATCAGTAAAATAGTTTAGCAACTTAAAAGCAACATGACATTTCTCACTAGCAAGGTAACGTTAATAAAGGCGCTGTTCTTACAGTTCCGTATTAGTTGACGCTGTTGAAAGAGATGCAGTCTCTCTCTCTCTCTCTCTCTCTCTCTCTCTCTCTCTCTCTCTCTCTCTCTCTCTCTCTCTCTCTCTCTCTCTCTCTCTCTCTCTCTCTCTCTCTCTCTCTCTCTCTCTCTCTCTCTCTCTCTCTCTCTCTCTCTCTCTCTCTCTCTCTCTCTCTCTCTCTCTCTCTCTCTCTCTCTCTCTCTCTCTCTCTCTCTCTCTCTCTCTCTCTCTCTCTCTCTGCATTAATAACTGCATTAGTCTGCTATCAGTGGCTCAAGCCTCCACAACTAGCTTTAAAATGACGTTTCAGAACTAGCTAAAGAGCCGTTGGATGAGACGCGGAAGAAATAGTCCTACTCACAATAGCGATTTAAGTACAAAAACCGGACGAATCCCTTTAAATATATAATCAGATCGATGTCTTGAGGTGTGGTAACTCTAGTATAATTTTTGACCGCATTACCACCTCGGGTGTGCATTATTTTTCTAATAGTTCAACGGCCTGTTGTCAATTATTCTTTACATAAGACACTATAGGGCTGTTACCAATCAAATTAAATAATTGACACTGAAGAATTACAGCTGCATTAAATAATGTTATTTTTTGAATATACAAATAAAAAATGTTGGAAAGAATGTTTAAACATGAACTAAACTGCCAGTAGGTGGCGGCAGGTGACCGTCTGAATGAGTGGGTCATTGAGTCGATTCGTTGAAATGGCTGATTCATTCAAGAATGAGGTAGTCGTTTCAAAGATTCAACCGATTCATTCAAAACTCTGAATCATTCAGTAACACACATTTGCTGCGAGATGCTTTATGGTTCTGCTGTGATCAATATTGCATCTAAAATGTAAGTGACTTAATGTTGATTAATTGTTTATGGAACTGGGATGCACCGATGTATCGGCTGGCCATATTTATCGGACGATTTTTGATCAATTTACAACCATCGGCTATAGCATGAGAAGGCCGATATAACAAACCGATGGTTTATTAATGAACTGCATGAAGGCACTAATGTCTGCTGCATAATACAAAATTATAATGTAATATTCCTGCTGCGCTGCTGTCTGCGTTTTAATGTTAATCAAACAACAAAAGAAAGAAAAAAAAATTAGCTCATGAATAAATAAAACGTAGGTCAGTCACTTAAATCAAATAGCGATATATACTAATGTCTGTGAATATTAAGCCACAAAAAGACTGTTTAAATATGAATCCTGCCTGTTTCTGTGTCTGAATGGCGGAGACGCGCGGTTTCCACACACACACACACACACACACACACACTGAAACTTGCAGTGTTTTTCAGCCTCTGCCAGGAACTCGAAGGTCTTCACGGCAACCTGTCAAAATAAAAGTTCAGTTTAACAAAGTAAATATGACAGGATTAATGTTGTAGCCTACAGTAGAATTTAGCTACGTCTCAATGTAATAATAATATATGCATTTAATTTATACATTGAAGAATATACAGTGTTATTTAACATTAAACCTACTTAAAAAGCACAGTTTATTTCATATGTATCTTGTTCTGTTGTATTTATGTTGGCCTGCTGAATGTTAAATGGATCCAGTCTATGTTCATTAGAAATTATTTGATAATGCAGCAGTAAACTAGCTAGTAGGCTATAAGTTAATATATGTTTTTTTTTTTTTTTTTTACTTTGCTGATTTAAAACATGATCAAAACACTCCATTTTATTGACAACATTTCAAATAAGAGGGCAAGTGACAAATATCGATATTGGAATCGGCCAATAATTGTTTGATAAACTCGGTACCAGTATCGGGCCCAAAAAATCGGTGAATCCAGTGTCTCATTTTCAATCGTGATGGTATTCAGGAAAATAGCACTCTTGCTTGTGTGATGTTGCTTGACTGTATCATATGTTATAAATAAAAAAACTCAAAGTTTAGATTTTTAACCGTGTTAACTGAGTTAATCTGTGTGAGCTGTGCTACTTTGTTTCCGATTTCTCCTCGAGAGATTGCGTGAGCGTCAACAACAAACCTTGTTACAGTCAGTTCATTATATATTATTATCTACCATCGATCGCCACTTACACTAAATTAATGCAGAATCATTCTTGCATTTTGGTGACTCTCTAGTAATTTTTTGTTATTGACGTTTTAATCAGGCTATTTGTCCGGTCGGGCAAGTCAAATTCTCTTTCACTTGTCCCTTCAAAAAAATCCACTTGTCCCGGACAAGCGTTAATGTCGAACCCTGGTTTAAGGACAATACGCCTGTAAAGAAAACTGAATTCAGGATCGAATGCGGTCTGAGAGGCGTCTTTCTCTTTGGGTGTGTGTCAATCAGCGCAAGTATCGCATTGAGATCTTTTTCGTGGCTTATTGCGCTTAATACCTCTGTTCTACATCAAGCACGTCCTGTACTTTATTTTCTCATTCATGCATGCAATGCTTCGTAAAATATATATACAGCACTACAAACGGGTTTAAATCTGGTTGTTGTCTTTTCAGCTCAGCAACAGCTGGAGTTTCTGGAGGGCCTCAGAAAACAGTACATGAAAGCAGCGCTGCAGGCAAAGCAGAAAAATGACCTAGAGCAGGCCAAGACCCTTTTGCGCACAGCAAAAGGTTTGGACCCAATGATAGAAGCTGCCCGCAGCGGCAAGACTGTGGACGCAAGCAAGGTAAACACACTGTGTCCCTGTTTTTATAGCAACTTCTTTAATGTGCCCATAGCATGCTATTTTAGGGTCTCCTACAATGTTACATGCATCCGAGGTCAAAACAACACTTTTTTTTTTTCCCTCAAATCTGTAACTTTTAAAAATATATATTTTCTCATAATATATATATTGCAGCATCACCCCTTTTTTGACATGGACATTGACATGGTTTGATAAAGAATTCTCCCTAAATCCTTTCTTTCCAAGAGTCTACTCTGCTCTGATTGGTCCGATGACCCAGTCGGTTGTGATTGGTCTACTGCTTACAGTGCTTGTCAGACACCAAACAGCTATTAACATTTAATTTCAGCTCCAGATCTTCCACAGCACACAGTGAACAGCAACAATGGCTTCAGTTTTACCGTGTCAGTTCGAGTCCTCATCCTTTGGAAGTGGATTTGCTTTTGTGTCTTCTCGACAACACAATCAAACTCTTCTAGGGGGTATTCCAGAAAGGTTAACTTACCGTCATGTATACCTTGAACTCTCGGTTGATTAACCCAAACCTTGCTTACTCAAGATATGCTGATTCCAAAAACGAGTCTGGGAGTAAGTTCAGACATGTTAACCGTGAACACACAGGACATTCTCAACAGAGCAACGAATCGATGATTCACCATGGAAACAGACTCTTAAGAAAAAGCGCGCCATTCTACTTCCTCTTCTTCTTTTGTTTAATGGCGATTTACATAACCTACTTCGTGCACATGGCCACCTATTTGGTGGTTATGCAATCATTTTTTCAATGTCTTCGTTTAATAAGTAATCTTTATTCACTGAGAATAAGGATTATATTGTTTATTTGATTCTAATTAATTGAATGCAGATCCATGTGTGAGATGACAATAAATAAATAATAAATATATTTGAATTAACATTTAAACATTACCTTGTTATATTTTTTTTATTCTAATTCTTTAGAATTAATCTATAATATTGTTATATTATTATATAACTGAAACAAATTTGGTTATATTAATAACTATATTAATTATATAAAACACATCTGAATATCTCTTAAGCAAACTAACCCTGGAACATAACCTGCTCTGGAACATAACCTGCTTTCTGGAATACCCCCCAGGCCTCAAACAACTACAGCATTTGAGGGCGGGTTGAAGTAAATGTTTGCAGGAAGCCAATGAAAACCATTATGCAAATTTGTTACAAACCTACATAGGTTCATGCAAGAAGTTAGATTGGATTTACTGATGATGATGTTTCAGGCAGTTCAGAATCAGTTGTTTCTTTTGAGAGACCGTAAACTTTGCAGACCTTTTACATTCACAAACAGCTATATTACACATTGCATGAAAGGTCATCTCTGAAAAAGCATAATGGGGCACTTTAACAAATCCATAATACAGTAATGAGTAATAACTCAGCATTTATGCTTCAGGTGCCTTCACCGCCTGGAGATGAGGACGAGGACTTCATTCTAGTCCATCACAGTGATGTTCAGATCTCCGAGAAGGCTGAGGAGGTCTACACTCAACTCACCAAACTGCTCAAAGAGCAACACGAGGTAACAGGAAGGTGGTGAAATTGTGAAGTAACAGAGAGAATGGATCTGTGCCAAAGCCTAGTGAGCTGTCTTGCTGTCTAGCTGTCTACTGCCTACATAGGCAGCTAAAAATAGTCAATATATATTCAGTTTAAGTATATTTATAGTCAATTTTGCACAAATTGTGCTCACAAGAAGCGCATGCTACTCTGTTGATTTTAGCAGAGTTTGACATTAGCATGTTCTAAGCTAACAACGATACTCAAATAAGCATAAAAATACATATTGGGTGAAATAGTATTTTTTTTTATTCAGTATATTCATTTAGCTTAGCTTGTAAAAGCTCATTTAGCTTGAATGTAGCTTGTAAGTGCATTCTGGGATAGCATTTCAATTGGGAGCACACCTGTGATTCTCTTAAAATGCTGTCTGAGTAGGTAGCTCACTAGGTTTTAGGACAGAACCTTTTAAGAGGATGTGGAAAATGTGAGTAGGACATGTTTCCTTTCTTCTTCAGAAATGTGCGACGTACTCCAAGCAGTTCACACACATGGGCAATGTTGCAGAAACAACCAAGTATGTATGGCATCTATGCCCCATTTCAGTAAATCAAATTCAAGTGATTTCAACAGGCATGTCATTTATTCTAATTTTCCCTCTTTTAGATTTGAGAAGATGGCTGAACAATGTAAAAAGAGCCTGGAGATTCTTAAACTGGCACAGAACAGAGGGCTTCAGCCTCCTAAACATCACTTTGAGGAGAGAACATATCGCACTGTCAGGTGTGACACTCTTTCTGCAGATCTCACATTAATCAATTTTTTTTAAATAAAAAAGCCCAATACAGTTTCCTGGTCTGAGGATCTTCTACAGGAAGCACCATCCTCACTTCTGTTCAACACCACCATCAAGGGAAATGTATGAAGTTTCATCAAATATCATTTGTTTTCTTTCTCTTTTTTTTCTTCTAGGATCTTTCCAGAGCTCAGTAGCACAGACATGGTTGTGGCCATTGTTAGAGGGATGAACCTTCCTGCTCCCTCTGGTAAGCTTCAAACATCTGGTCTTGAATTAATTAATGTAATTTAAACTAAAAAACGAAACAAATGTATATTTATGCACTATGCAGTCACTTTTATCCTAAGTGACTTTTTTTAGTACGAGTGTCTCGTTAAATTTGGGGTTGAGTAATATGGGGGTAGATTTGTTGCGTTTTTCCAAACAAATAGATTGTTATCCACAAATAAATGTAAATAGATTCACAAAAATGAATTAGATTCACAAATATATACAATGGCATTTGTGAATAAAAAAAATATCCACACATATGATTTTATGTCACAAACACAACTCTGCCTTGCATTCATTTGTGAATCACTTCCTGTGCATTTGTGAATCGCTTCCTCTGCATTGGTGGATCTCTTCTTTCACATTTGTAAATCGCAGCACAGCGCGTGGATTTTGAAACATTTCTAGCTTCTACACTCACACAAATCCACAAATAGGTAGACTCCACCCACCGTCTACTTAAGCCAATCAGATAACGGCCATATTGTGCTGACTAGAGCCATAGAGCTCTCAATAGTTCTAAACAACTCCGTGCTGTCAATCTGTTTTAATAGGATTAAGCAGGATAGACAACATTTTCACTGTATTTGCAGCGATTTCTGGCAAATATTAACACTATATGTGCATTGACTTCGATTAGGCTTTACAGTAGCATTTTATTCTGGGGAGAGATAAAGAAAAGACAACGTTAATCTTTTTTTTTTTTTGAGTGATCTGGTCATTTTATTTGGGGCACACGACAGTACAACATGATTTTACAGCGTTGAGTATTGTAGTCAATCACGGGCATTTCTGTTGAAAATAATAACCAATCAATCACAGTGATTCCCACTAATAGTCTAATTTTTTTAACGCTATTTAAAACGTTCAGTCACGTGGTTCACGGAGCTCTCATAGAAACGCTTTTGACAGAAAGATCTCAGATAATCTAAAAGCTGTTGAAATGACAGATTGCATCTGGATATAGTAGCTGTTGCAGTGCTGCTCACCTTATCTAACTGAAGTTGGAGTCTAACAATATATTATATAACACTAAACATTAACTCTAACGTGCTTCATAAAATACATCTTCTATCAATATTCCTGAGAGGTCAACTAATGCCATAAAATCTCAAAATATGCAGTAATTTCATCAATTTGCCAGGAGTGTGCTTGAGATAGCCTACACTGAAATGAATGTGTTTCAATGCTGGAACTATTATTGGTCACTCCATGACACGCTTTACTTACGCATTAAGTCTATGGGAGTGTTAACTCTGTTTTTCAACGGCTCTGGCCAAAACGTGATTGGTTGGAGCGAGAATGTGCTACGATTGGTCAGCACAATATGGCCGTTATCTGATTGGCTTAAGTAGACGGTGGGTGGAGTCCACCTATTGATTTGTGTGAGTGTAGACGCTAGAAATGTTTCAAAATCCACGCGCTGTGCTGCGATTTTACAAATGTGCAAGAAGAGATCCACCAATGCAGAGGAAGCGATTCACAAATGCACAGGAAGCGATTCACAAATGAATGCAAGGCAGAGTTGTGTTTGTGACATAAAAACATGTGTGGATATTTTTTTTATTCACAAATGTCATTGTATTTATTTGTGAATCTAATTCATTTTTGTGAAACTCCTGCATATATTTGTGGATCTCATTCTATTTATTTGTGAATTTATTAAATTTTTGTGAATCTCTTTATATTTATTTGTGGATAATAATCTATTTGTTTGGAATAACGCAACAAATCTACCCCCATAGAGTAACAGGAACTTAAATAAAATGTAAACTAAATTATGCAATTTTTAATAACCTCATATTTGTAAGGAAGTATCTTGTTTTCAAAGTCTTCCCCTCTGCTTCTTCTGAAAGGTGTTGCAACAAATGACTTGGATGCCTATGTTAAGTTTGATTTCCCGTACCCCAGTACAGTGAGTACTAGTTCTTGAGTTGTATAGGCTTCATTTTACCCAGTCATCCATATGATTTTTCATTATGACCGTTTCTGTTCACGCTAGGATCAACCTCAGAAACATAAAACCTCAGTCATCAAAAATACCAACAACCCAGGTAAAAATGTTTAGCTATTCATTTCTGTATCATTGAATAATTGGTATTATACAGTACTGTTTGGGGTCATTTTTTAATATACCGTTAATTCTCTTATGCTCACCAAGGCTGCATTAATTTAATCAGAAATACAAAATAAAAAATGTCAATTTTAATGTAATTCTATGTAAAAGGTTTCTGTGATCCTTTAAATAATATTCCAATATGCTGCTTTCTGTTCAAGAAACATTTCTTATCATCAATGTTGAAAACAGCTGTTTTATTATTATTTTTTTTTTTAGGATTCTTTGAATATAAAGTTCAAAAGAACAGCATTTATTATTAATAGAACTTTTTTGTAATATTTATTAATTTCATAAATGTCTTTACTGTCTTTTTTGATCAATTTAATGTGCCTTTGCTAAATAAAAGTAATAGTTTCAACATTGATAATAATAATAAATGATCTTAGAATGATTTCTGAAGGATCATGTGACACTGAAGACTGGAGTAATGATGCCATCCCAGAAATAAATTGCATTTTAAAATTGTATTGCAGCAGAAACCAGTTGATTTAAATTGTAAATATATTTTATAGTATTAGTAGCCTTGGTGAAATTAAGAGACTACTTTCAAAAACATTAACAAAAACCTTAATGTTTCCACACTTTTGACTGGTAGTGTATATGCAGTAATGTTAATCTGACTGTATTATCCTGCTTTATACACATATACTTAACAGATAGATAAATAAATATACATAAATATATAAAAATTGAGATTTTATTATGTGAGGAGACAATAAAATGGTAGGAGAGACATGAAACTAACATAAGTATGCAGGAAATCAGTTGGCTGGTACAAATATACAGTTTAGTGATCATTATAAAAAAAATTTGACTGCATGACACCAGAATGAAGTATTATAGAAAGCCATGTAATTCATATTTTATTACCCCCATGTTGAATTATGTCAGAGTATAACCAGAGCTTCAAACTGAACATCAACCGTAACCACCGCGGCTTCAGGAGAGTTGTACAGTCTAAAGGCCTGAAGCTGGAAGTGCTGCACAAAGGGTGAGTGTTCTTCATTATCTCTGAATAATCCTAATTTTAGGATATTTACTAGAATTATAGTACTTAGTTTCGTAAAGTTATGTTTGTATTAGAGAGACCCACAGGTCAAGATAAACATCTGACCAGTGCTGCCCTGATTGAACTGTGACTGCTTTGGTGCATGCTGGGTCAGTGTGAGTAGGTGGATCGGAGCTTCACACTGACTTCTTTGTCTTTTGACAGTGGCTTCCTGAGGAGCGACAAGCCGGTAGGAACAGCCCACCTCAAATTGGAGAAACTGGAAGCTGAAAGTGAAGTGAGAGAGATAGTGGAGGTGAGTGGGGCTGTTTTTGAATAGTATGTGCGTAGGAGCTGGAGACGAGAGTGCAAACATCAGCTGTGAAAGCAAACGTGTTTGTTTAACAGATGAACGTGAGCTAAAATGGTACATTCACACCCATGAACCTAACATCATCATGTTTCCATCTGTGAAGGAAATGTATTTTCATGGCATTGACCTCATTTTTGTATGCAGCTTATGGATGGGCGAAAGGCCACAGGTGGTCGTCTGGAGGTGAAGGTGCGTCTCAGAGAGCCACTGGGTGGGCAGGACCTCCAGACGGTCACAGAACGATGGGTGGTGTTAGAGGAGCCACAGGTTAGTGCTACTGCGCTTCTGTCTCGTTATGAACAATCTGCTCAATGACTCGTTGCTTCCTGTTGTCTTGATATTAACTCTTTCCCCACCATTGACGAAAATTTCTGTCATTTGTGAGACAACGCTTCCCAGCCATTGACAGAAATTTCCGGCTTTCGTGTTTTCACTGTTATACAGTAGGGGGCGCTATTACGCATCTTCTGAAAAATGCAAGCATTAGGGGTGTTGATGGACTTGATTTATTCCATCTATGTTTTTATGATCGTTCTGAATCCCAACCAGACGTAATCTTTGACAAAAACATTATTTTGTGTTGATAAAAACGAATGCATAAAGCTAGGATAAAAATTTTTTTTTTTATTTTTTTTTTTATATATTGCATATTCTGATTTTCATACAATAAAATATTCTGAGAAACTTTTGTGAAAATGATCAAAAATGCTGCCGCTGACTGGCAACTTTTTTTCAAAAATGCTGGCGGGGAAAGAGTTAAAAGTGATTAGTGTCACACTTGCAAAACATTTTAACATTAAGATATATTTGAGGACGTTCAATGTGCATCATACAAAGTTAATGACACAGAGGAAGAGATGACCAGCTTAATGTATTCATATGGAAATATTAAAAACACTATTTATAAAAAAAAGTATTGTGAAACAAAGGCCTGTGTGTTTAAATTGGACCAACAGAAATATATTGCTATTGAATATATATTACTATTATTAGTGGTAGTAATAATTATTAATAATAATATTATTATTATCAACAACAACAACAGTAATATAATTATAATAGTAATTGAATAATTCATATATATCTATTATATAAATCAACAGTGTGAATGGAAAGTGGACCAAAAACATTTTAATAGTAATAATAATAATTAATGAAAAGTAATACATTTATTTATTCAATTATTATTAATGTAATTCTACAATAATACTTTATTGTATTTTACTTTATTATTCCAGGTTCAGTTAAACACCAGCTACGTTTCCATCCTTCTATTTTTATGCCAATTTTGGGATATTGCATAAAAAACGGTAGGATACATAAATTCGAAAAATGTGCATAAAAAGTATGCACTCAATTGAGGCGGATACATTTTTTTATCGGATAAGAAGACATGCGCTAGCCTAGAAATCTAGACGCACCCTAGCGGCAGCAATTCTAATCTTTTATTGCCAGCTTTTATTGCGTTTCGTCTGCACGCTTTGAGGCTCAAGTAATTTATGATGTTTTGAAGAAAAAAAAACAGTGGCTTTCCTAACTACCACATTTTCTCAGGAAGTGACAGTTTTGTTTTCTTGAGCACATGGGATGGAAAATATTCTATTTGCAAATGTTTTATGTGATATTGCAATTTTGAGCATGTTAAAGGAACATGCCGACTTTTTGGGACTTTAGCTTATTCACCGTATCCCCCAGAGCTAGATAAATACATACATACCATTCTCATCTCTGTGCGTTCCATAACTCTGTCTGACGCACCCACCGCTAGCCTAGCTTAGCACAAAGACTGGAGGTAAATGCTCCATCTAGCCTACTGCTCAATAAGTGACAAAATAATGGCAAAATTTTCCTATTTACATGCTGTGATATGTATAGTTGCATCATGTACTAAGACGCAATGATATTACACAGCGCCTGAAAATAGGCTAACTTCCGTCAACATAACCAACATGACAACCTGCTTGCACAGAGAGCGTGTTGGGAGTATTTTCAGGCGCTGCCTAATATCACTGCGCCGCTGCACCCATGGTACAACACAAAGTTCCATGATTATTACGCAGGAATGAGAGAATAGTTCCTAGCCATATCGGTCTAGAAAATCACAACTTTTCATTTTCTGTCTGTCTTAGTACACGATGTAACTATACACATCACAACATTGCCGTTATTTTGTCACTTATTGAGCAGTAGGCTAGCTGGAGCCGTTTACCTCCAGTCTTTGTGCTAAGCTAGGCTAGCGGTGGGTGCGTCAGACAGAGTTATGGCACGCACAGAGATGAGAATGGTATGTATGGACTTATCTAACTCTGGGGGATACGGTGAATAAGCTAAAGTCCCAAAAAGTTGCCGTGTTCCTTTCAATTTACAACTTTGGATGGAAACATAGCTACTGTAAATACTTCATGGTTCTGACAGTCCTATTCCTGAGTTATATGGTTGTGACTGTCATCTGTTGTCTGTGTTAGGTGCTGCTGTAACTGACACTGTGATTTCATCTTCACAAAGTAAGAAAGTTTGCCCTATTTCTAATGACAGATACATTATCACATGTCACACTTCACCTTACAGTGGAATTGTCTTTCAGTCTCAGCGGTTTTATCAGAGCGGGTGAAGGTATGGACGTTGAAAGCTCAACGGTGCTGCTAGCCTTGGGTACAAAGTGATGGAGATCGTGAAGAACGCTCTTTTATGCTCCGTTCACAGGCAGACATGGTCACTGACAGAGGCCGTTAGCTTCGTTTTTATCAGGGTAAAAGAGGTTGGAGCAGGATGTAACAGTTGGAGTGGTTATTAAAAATACAGGAGGTATTAATAAAAGGAGCGGGAAAATGTGCACAGACTTGCATGAGATTGATATGCCTTTTAAATGGGCCTTTTGAGATAGATTGCCTTTTGATTTTATAATAACGCTCACCCCAACTGTTACATTAATCCATGGAGCTGAAGCCAATGAGAGTTAACCTTCTTTCTTTTTTTTTTTTTCCTGCTCTGGGATGCACTTATGCACTAATGCCAAAGAAATCACTGCTGCTGCAGTAAAGATGTATGACTTCATCTGTTTCCCTTAAACTAGAACCTGTTCCTGTCATATCTCCAATACTAATGTATGACAGCTATGCAAATGAAGTTATACGCGATCAGCTATGCAAAAAGGTTTGCGTTTGAATCCCAAACATTCTGTCAGACATTTCAAAACTTGTTTACATCCTATGTGAATACACGGCATTGTTGATACAGATAGGCTGTGCTAAAGAACTGCTGTTAAATATTATATTCCTTATAAATACCATTAAAGCCATAAACCAGCTTTTACTAATTGAACCAGATGTGAAGTATTCATCAACTGCTCTGAATAGTCTTTTTTTTTAAATATCTGCTTCAGTAGGTAAATGAGCGAGTGGTACCATGTTTGGAAATGGTTGAACATTTTTTTCCCAGTAAATTTAAGCTTAAAGGAGTAGTTCACTTTAAAATGAAAATTGCCCCATGATTTACTCACCCTCAAGCCATCCTAGGTGTATATGACTTTCTTCTTTCTGATGAACACAATCTGAGTTATATTAATAATTATCTGTGACGCTTCCAAGCTTTATAATGGCAGTGACAGGGTCCATTGAGTTTGAAGCTCAAAGTGCAGCCATCCTTCATAAACATGCTCCACACGGCTCCAGGGGGTTAATAAAAGCCTTCTGAAGCGAATTGATGGGGTTTTGTAAGAAAAATATCCATATTTAACTTTATAAAGTAAAATATCTAGCTTCCGCCAGACTGCCTTCCATATTCAACTTTGAATAAAAAGTGTAACGTAGGAAGTAGGACATGGTAGGCATTTTGAACTGTGAGAGGCATTACACCTTCTGCATAAGTTGAATATGGAAGGTGGTCTGGTGGTAGCTACTGTAGATATTTATCTTTATAAAGTTTTAAATATGGATATGTTTCTTACAAAACCCTATTGATACACTTCAAAAGGCCTTTATTAACCCCCTGGAGCCATGTGGAGAATGTTTGTGATGGATGGATGTGCTTTTTTTGAGCTTCAAACTCAATGGACCCCGTCACTGCCATTATAAAGCGTGGAAGCGTCACAGATATTTATTAATATAACTCTGATTGTGCTCATAAGAAAGTCATATACACCTAGGATGGCTTGAGGGTGAGTAAATCATGGGGAAATTTTCATTTTAAAGTGAACTACTCCTTTAAACAAGCTTTTTTTTTCAGCACTTTGCTGACAATCACTTAGATTTGAACTGGTACTATAATATTCTAGTTTAGTTGACATGTACCGCAAGTTAGCAAAGGTAGATTTTAGAGCAATTCTGCATTGTTTTGTAAATATACTAAAAGTCCCTTACATAATTTATGAGAGAAATCTATTTGTTACCGCTCTTTTTGCACTTGGCGGTCTTTGTTCTGTTTTAGGGTCGCTCCTAGTAGGCACTTTAACCACGTTTAGCCAATGTTTACATTGCGGTCTAGTTGACTCAAAAATGAAAAATTCTGTAATTTACTCACCCTCAAGTTGTTTCAAACCTTCTTCTGGTGAACAAAAAAGAAGATATTTCGAAGAATGTGGGTAACCAAACAGTTTATTAGCCCTATTATCATCCGTGGTATTTTTTCCATACAACTCCATCAACTGTTTGGTTACCGACATTCTTCAAAATATCTTCTCTTGTGTTCAGCAGAAGAAAGAAATTCAGGGGTGAAACAACTATAGGGTGAGTAAAAGAAAGAAATTCAGGGTTGAAACAACTCTAGGATGAGTAAATGACAGAATTTTCATTTTTGGATAAACTATCCCTTTGAGTTATTATATTTAGACACGATAACTTTTGATTTCACTTGCCATAGCGAAGACCTCAGAAAAGGCTTAGCTCTAACATTTACATTGCAAGTTCAAAAATACCTCATTTTTGCCCCATTTATATTTTGTGGTGTGTTGGATTACAATTAGCAAAGATTCAACTGACATTCGTGTGGACAACGTGCGATCTAGTTTACTCTGTCCATTCATTTCAGCTAGATGTTCCCATCTCATGTGGTTTAGCACATTTTCAAGTCTCAGATCGAGCTTTGTCCTGGTTAAATTGTCAGTGTTGATTCCTCAAATGGTTCTTTCATTCATCGCAAGGTTTATCTATTAAAAACAAAAACAAAAAAACAACTGACTCAAGTGTCTGGTCATGTTACATATACCATGTATCAGTTTAGTCATGCTGTTGTTACTGCATCTTTTCCTGCAGAATCTGCTATATAATTTATTTTCATTTCACACCAAGTTTGTGTATCTTTTAATGTTTTATTAAATGAGAGAAACGAAGATCTGTAGTTCCTGATTTTTCTAGATTGAAATTGATTGTTTTATTTTACTTTAAATGGAAACTATTAATATAAAAATTTGTTTTCAGTTTTATGTACAACGATGATGTTTTTGTATATTTGACAGGTTTGATAAAGACTGCTTTTATTGACATTTGTAGTGTACAATAAAGAAAGGTTGTAATTTTTTTTTTTTTTTTTTGGCTTTTCATACATTGCAAATTTATTTCCATTCCCCCATGTCAGGTTTTAACAGTGATAAATCACAGATCAAACCAATAGTATGTTTCAGCATGCATGCTGTTACACTTTGGGCCGGCCAAAAAAAATAATAATGGAAAAAGGCTATGGTTAACAAAATATCAAGATATACAATAATGCACATCTAGAGAAACAATGACAAAGGTGGATGCAGGTAGTAACAAAAGGCTGTTTTGAACCGTTTTATGGGAAAACAATACAGCCTTCATGTAATGCCATTTATTTTTCATGAACAGTCTGCTTCCAAAGCTGCCGGCGCTCTTCACCAAAAGCCAGAAATGCATGCTTTCTGTCAACTGATGGCCTGCTAATAAAGGGCTGCAAGGTTCATTTGCTGTGTGTGGATCTTCATATCAGCTGCTGTCCTCATTCATGCGTGGGCCATCTGATGAAACCAACCATATCTGAGAGACATTATGCAAAACCCATCCCACCTTTACTGTATTTGACTAGAAGATTAACTATAGTTTGATTGTCATGTCAAAATACTACTTCCATTGAAGACATTTTAATGATTAGTTAGCTAAAGAGGGCTTGTTAAAACACTCTGAGGTCACAATGTCTCTATCAGTTTACATATGATTGACAATCTAGCTGACCTTTGGAATGTCTTGATTGATGGATGTAACAGTTTTTGAAATGAAGGCAAATGCCCTTTCTCTTAAAATGTGATCCACAGTGATATCCCAAATTCCAAGAGCTCCGTATTTTTCAGTTTTGGAAGAGTTCCATAATTCGCTGGCCAACTGTTGTAGCTAATCGATTTTCTCCATGTGAGTGAAAAATCAATACAGAAAGTTCATTAAAATAATATGTCCTACTTATGAAGTAAATGTTCTCAAGGATTCTGATACCGCATTACATCAGTCAAAAATACAACAAGCTGAATAAGGGAATCTCCTGATTATCTAAAGCAGGACTCCAGACTAGCAAACTTAAACCGCGAAGTGCTTTGAGTTCATAATTGAGAACGGATTTGCATTTTGGTAACATTTGCTAACTCTGCAACAGCTCTGAGAGTTATCGGATTCAGTCAGTGAATCTTTCAAATACGTTTAAACAAGATTCATTTGTCCGCGAATCACGGAAAAACACCAACGTTGTAATGAACGGCACCTCACGAAATGATATACGAAACAATGTGGCGTGGTGATGCTTCTTGTGTGCTCTTGCAAAAGTGCTGCGTTCCCCAAGAAACTGCATTCAAGCGCAAAGTGCTTGCGTTCTCGCACAAGTTGTTTTCAACTGAAAAACTTTGCATTCACTCGCATCACAAAAGCATTGAAATATAGTTTATAGTGTACAAACGTTTTGAGAGCAAAAACGATGTTTCAAGGGGGAACAAAAAGTTTTGCCAGAGAATGCATACACATTTAAACAAGTTTTCTTTCCAACACCATGTACGTTTAGGAGCACAAACAAATGTGTATTTTGTCACATTTGCAACTATTCTAGTGTCAGTCCGGAGCCCTGCTAAAGCATATTGATAATTGTATTGGCATCTCTATAGAAAGACATGAAACATGATTTAAAAGTGCGGTCACTATCGCAAAGAAACTCCAGTCATTTCTATAGGAATCCACGCAATCAAATTTTCCCCACACGTTACTCATAGACTCCAGGTGGTCACACGGATTCACCATGTCGACCAACAGAACGTTGCTTGGTTTGAAAGTGACTTCTGCGTGAGCTGTGCTTCATATAACACTACAATTTGAAAAATAGACCTTATTTTCTTGCGAAATCCCTCTAATGTGACCACACCTTAACACTGTGAGAAACTAACGGAGTTAATGACCCTAACCCAACTAACAGCTGAATTAAGAGCTTCCAAACCACATACCCAAACGTTCCTCATCGATGAATATAGCATTCATCTTTCAATAATACTTAAATATCAGCAATTCCATTCTTCTTTATTCTCTCCTTCTATTTCCTAATGATGGCTTAATATCCCGTGCGCTGCATCCTTACACAAATCCTTTATATGGTAACATGTTAAAAAACGTTGGCGGGACATTATATGAACATGGGCCACTAAAAAAGGGTGAGAGAAGAGATGGGACAGGATGCTAAAATGCAGCGGCCCAGAAAAATGGTAACAATCCTCTATCACGGTCCAAACCAATCCAAAATAAAAGCTTTATTGGACTGAGACCGTCATGTCGAAACCTACCATTATGAAGTTGTAGTTGAATTCCTGAAGGCCGCCTGAAATTATTGTTCGATCATATTGTCTTATAGTAATAATAGTCTGTGACAGAGGTCCGTTCTTGACATTTGTAACAGTAACTCAATCTTGAACATTCCTAATACTGTTCCGCAATCTTTCCGCTACCATGCCAAACAGTCCATCTGAGGAAGCTACATTGTTTTAGCTTTGGAGCAGTTTTACAAGGTCCATATTCATGAAATAAAGCATCTGGTGATTCATAAAGCTTAGAGGCGAAACCGAAGCTCATTCTTCGTTTCTTATTGAGGCCCAGGCACTGTGTACCAGAAACCATTTCATTGAACAAACCTTCCCTCTACAGTTCCCCTCTCGGCCAACATCAACATCTGGACAGTCTCCATCAGGGCTGAGTGTGTAGAGCGCCCTCTTGTGTTTCAGGAGCTTAGTGTTGCTACAACGGTTCTGAAGAGATCAAATTCAGGGTGGCCACCCCTTTTGACTCGACATGGCCAATGGTTTCCACAGTGGAGTTGAGAGGTGAGGAGAAAAGAAAGAGAGCACCACATTCAGCGGAGCTGGGCAGAGGGCGTCCCAGTGGAGATGGTGCATAGGTGGTATGGAGGACTTGTTCCTGCACAGCTTTCAGGCTCTTTGAAGTGCAAATGAGAGAGAAAAGAGAGCGAGCGGAGAGGGACTCGAGCTGGTGGGAGGCATGAGTCTGAGGCTGGACGGATTCCCTCCTTTTAAGAGATGATCTCTAGGATGTAGAAGATGAGCTCCATCACCATAGGCCCCTCACTTAGCTGGCAGGCCCCACTGTGGATCACTGGGATGAGGGCGCTGTCGAGATCGCTCAGGTACTGGGGGAGCAGCGGCTGACCGTTACTGCCTGCTAGGTAGCCCACCTGTAAGACATTTCAGAGTAAGTCTGGAGGAGTCATCTTTCCTTGACTGAGGCTACAATCTGGATACATTTTTGCACTTTTTTTTTCCAAAACACACTCCTTCCACTAAAACATTTTCCAAAATTTGCCACACTGAAAAGTCAGAAAATGCTTATATCGAGAGACCAGACATCATAAAGTCTGCACACTATTCTTCTGGCATGATCATTTTATTGGCAAAATATCCCTCCATGGTCTATACCTCAGCTTTTACAGTCCGCACTATAACCGTTTTAAAATGTATCCAGGACAAAAACACTGTCTCAGTGTGGACAGAAGGCCCAAACGGAGAGAAAAAGATTAAAATGTATCCGGATTAATGTAGACGTAGCCAGAAAGCAACAATTAAATATGAGCTATCATTGTAACCTGATCAGAGTCCAATGTAACCCTCAGGCCAAGTTTGGCCATGCCGTCCTCTTTGAGAAGTTTGAGATGAGGGCACAGGGCCATGCAGAAAGCCCTTGCCACGTTCTCGGCGAGTCGGCTGTGGTCAGCAGGATCGCTCAGGCCATTGGTCTGGTCCTCGCTCTGCAGGAAGAACACCTAAACAAACAAAGTACAGCAAAATGTACAGTTGCCTCGAGACAATTTTTTTGTCCATAAAACGAGTAACTGGAACTGACTTTCATTGTATGGTCAAAAAAAGATTTTTCAAATAGATCCATTTTGTGTTTCACAGAAGAGAGTTGTACAGATTTGAAATGTCATTAAAATAGAATTCATAACATTAAAATAATGACAGATAATGAATAAATACCTCTGTCCAACGGATGAATTTCCCATTTGCTTTATACTCCGAGCCATGGAAAATCTTAATGCTGGTGACTGACTCCATGGATTTCCCATCAATGGGGCTGATCACTCTTAAAACAAGAAAAAGTACATAGGTGAGATGAGAAGGATTTTTGTTAATGACAGGACAACAGCATTTACCCAGCTCAAGACCCTGCGATTTAATATTTCCATTTGTAAACAGGTTTTTTTTTTATGGGATATCTACAAAAGCAGCTAATGCTACACACACACACACACACACACACATAAATACATACATACCAAACACACACACTGATGAGCCAAAACATTATGACAGGGGAAGAAAATACCTCCTAACAAGGCCACATATTAAAAGGTGCTCTAAGCGATGTCACAAAAACAAGCTGGTGCAGGCTGCACCACGTAGCACAACAAACAGTGCTCCAGCCAATAGCCGACAAGAATGATTTCCACCCCCAAATCCTTCTTGTCGGCTATTGGCTGGAGCACTGTTTGTTGTGCTTCATGGTGCAGCCTGCACCAGCTTGTTTTTGTTGTAGTTTGTGGAGCTTAGGCAGACTACGGAGGCCACATTTTTTTACAGTGTGTTCAGGGGACAGGCAGCTAGTGTACAGCGAGGAGATGTTTGCTGTATGTGACAAAAACGGTTTTGGCCTAAAAAACGTGCGACATCGCTTAGAGCACCTTTAAAGGAACATGTCACTTTTTTTGAAAATAGGCTCATTTTCCAACTCCCTAGAGTTACATCATGTACTAAGACCGACAGAATTTTCTAGGCTGATATGGCTAGGAACTATAGACCAATTGTCTGTTTGTAAACATACAGGATGCGCGCGCAGCTAGGTTGCAGAAAACCAGTGAGAGATGGAGCTTATGTATACAAAATGACATGGATACGGTACAAAATCATTAGATTTAAAAAGATTATAGATTATAGATTATTTATAGATGACTAATTATAGATAACTAGATGTTATTTTCAAATTGTTGTCCGCATATTACACCATTACTTACTGATATTTATTTAAATAGATAGATAGATAGATATTAAACTTAATCTTAAACAAAAATTGTCATTATTTTCATTCAGTGTCAGCAATTTAATCAAACATTTAAATCAAATTTAACTGCTTATTTGCTGAAATAATTCAACTGTTGTTATATGTATAGCCTAAAGCAGGGGTTTTCAAACTTTATGATGCAAAGGACCCCCAAATATGATGAACCTTTATGGTGGACCCCCTACCTAAAATTGTAAAGAGTTAAATAAATAGTAAGTATGACATTATAAATACACATTGTTTCCAAACTTAAATTGGCCATACTTAATGTTGGATGTATAAACCTGAAGAAGAACATTTTCAATAAAAAAAAAGATATAAGCAACTTTCACAATAAATGTATGCAAGCAGTTTACGTACTGCCTTACAACTCCAGTGAGCATGATAAAGGGGACTGTAGTGAGAAAAACTCACTAGAAAAGATATAAAGCAAACATATACAATTCTGGAAAGTATGTATACGGAAAGAAAGGAGAGAAACAGTTAGAATATTCGGTAGACTTTATCAATTTTTTTGTTTTGTCTTTTTATTCTCTGAAATTTTCTGGGGACCCCTTAGAACCTTCTGGAGGACCCCTGGGGGTCCCCGAACCCCAGTTTGAAAACCCCTGGCCTAAAGCACGATTTAAGGCTGAAAATTGGTCTATACTCTCATTCCTGCATAATAATCAAGGAACTTTGCTTGCGTACCTAGGGGTGCACCGATCCGATATTAGGATCGGATATCGGCCGCGATACTGACAAAATAGCTGGATCGGGGTTCGGAAAAATGAACAGATCGACAAGCCGGTCCAGGTGTTTTTTTTCCGTCGCAGCAGAACCTACGTCATTCGTCAGCTTCACGTGTCGCATGCTAGAAGCAACATGGAGCGAGCCAGAGAGTCGGCTGTGTGGAGGAGATATTTCATGCCACGCCAACACTATCAAGCAGGCTTTGCTCAGCGTCTGACACTGAAGAAAGGGGCAATTCCAACCATATACCTGCAAGCAGTAAGTGATTTTATCCACTTCTTGACTGTCTAAACAATTTCTGATTAAATTGAAAGTTTCTTAGAGAGACAACATTAACGATAATATCCCCGTTGTTGTCTAGATCCAACGCAAGATGCTAGTACAGTAACAATAGGATAATACAAGTAGCTTACATAACTAAATAGTATGTCTAATGACAAAGGTTAAGGTTAATATGATAAATTACAAAATATAACCATAGATACGTAATGTACTACGTTAGTTTAGTTGCTTACACTTGTAGCTCCACAACGCTATCATTGTAAAATCATACAGGGACACATTACAATAATTCAAATGTTTTTACAATGCTAAAAAAGTTGTGACTGCTGATGTGTATATTTAATGCTATATGCTAGTTATCGTTTAGGCTGAAGTTCTGGTATGGACATAATGATTTTGCATCATGAGGTTCCTAATTAAAATAAAGACTTAACTTACCATTCAGAAGCGTTCATTTCCAATCTCAAAACATGTTGTTGTTCCTCAAAATTCGATTAGATTAGTTTAGATTCAACTTTATTGTCATCACACAAGTACAAGTACAAGGCAACGAAATGCAGAATGTTCACAGCCTGGAACATAACATTTGTTTCCATGATCTGCCATGTTCGCTATCCTCGCGTGACGCTTGTTTACCTGCAGAACTCCAGATGATACGGCTGCACAGTTTCGCCTGACAGTGAACATGTGCTTGAAGATGTAAATCTGCATCTTCATCAGAAACAGGCTCAAACATATAAGGATGAATGCCTAATCTCTCCATCATCATGACGGTCAGTATAGATGTGCCTGCTATCATTGAGCCACGCAGTGTAACAGCCAATCAGAGTAGAACTCTGCATTAATATTCATGACCCTTCCAAATAAGGCAAAAACAGACCATTTCATCCTGGGGAAGATTTCTAGAGTTGTAAATGGACCTGTAAAACCGTATCTGGACAATTATTGACCTTAAATAAGCCATATACCCTTTATGTAGATACCAGAGAACAATTTAAAATGTTTCAAATCATTCTAGGGCACCTTTATATAGGAAAAATATAGAAACTCTTTGGTCATTTTTGAGCGAGATGCTAACGGTCTAATCAGATTTAATTATCTATGCTAAAAGTGCTACCGCCAGACCCGGAGATCGGCTGAATGGATTCGAAAACAGTAAAACTCAACTGTTTAACTCTAGGGGAGTTGGAAAATGAGCCTGTTTTCAAAAATAGTGTTCCTTTAAGGTCTGTGTAGATTAGATTGTAAGTAAGCTCTCATAATCACCGTGTTGGACACAGGGGAAATGGGCAGGAATAAAGTGACTTTGAACGACTTTGACAAAGGCCTAATTGTTATGGCAAGGCAACTGGGTCAGCAGCAGTGTTGCCACAGTTACTTTGAAAAAGTAACTTAGTTACTTTACAGATTACTTGATTTTAAAAGTAACTAAGTTACTTTACAGATTACTTGATTTTAAAAGTAACTAAGTTAGATTACAAGTTACTTTATTAGTTACATTCATCAGTTGCCGACAACACCTCTGCAGCCTCAACATAAAAATCACAACCGTTTTTGCCAACACTAAACATAAAACATACACTACACTAAACATAAAACACTAAACATAAAACCCTAAACATGTTAATGAAAAGGTACAAATTACTTTGTGTTCTTATTAAATACATTTATGAAAAACAATTTATATTTAATTTTTAATTTATATTTATATATGAATGTAAATAATTATATGGGCCTACACAAATAATATAAAATTACAAGATTTATATTTTATTGTAAACGTAATGTGCAGCCTTGTAAAGGGACAACAAATATATGATCGATCCGTGAGAACAATATATTTTTTAATAATCTTTAAGTGCACAAAACTATGAAAATATATGAAACGCTTCAAAACAGAGCGGCAACAAAGCGCTTATGCGCATCCCGGGTGCAGAATGATGTGCTTAAAGCAACATGGAGTCAGTGTGCAGTGCAGCGCGAGTGCACATTGAAAAGTTCACGGCATAAAGAGAAGATGAGCGTTGAGCCCACAAATCCTAGTCTACTATGTAGCCTATATCGGTCTAAATATTCACTGATTATTTGTTTCTTCACAGTTTTTAATTCTGGTTATTGTGCGTGTGATGCTATAATAGTCCTTGTGTTGTCACCTGAGTAGCGAGCACAACATCTTTCAGAAACCGCTAGATTAACTCCAGGAAGATAAATTATTTTATCAACATATCAAGTATTATAACGGGAATATATAATATGGAGTGAGCTTTCCCGTGCAGCTGCTGACTGGAACCGAACGACGCGCAGTTTGAATGCTGAACGGAGAATGATTGACAGCTACAGCGGAGGAAAGACATTCAGCTATGGAATGGCTTTAGATGACTTTGTACTAGCAAATCATAATATACTAATAATGGTTGCTGAAGGATGTGACAATATATATTTCTGATGATTATTTAATTATCACGACATGCCTAATCTGAGCAAGTGACTGCCTGTCTTGAGTTTTGTCGACAGACGGAGGTTGCAAGAAATTTGACGGAGCGGCCGCCTCGTAATTCTCTATGCAGGAAAAACCCTGCTGAGACTGAACAAGAAAGCAAAAATATATATTTTTACTAAGGAAAATGACAAAAAAAAGTAACTCACAGTGACTTGGATAAGTTACTTTAATCTGATTACTGGTTTGGAAATAGTAACGCGTTAGATTACTCGTTACTGAAAAAAGTGGTCAAATTAGAGTAACGCGTTACTGGCATCACTGGTCAGCAGTGGTGAGAATTTACCAACAGGGATAAAATACAAAATACACCTGACCATTACACAAACAGGGACTTTTATGACATTGTATTCTAAATACATAGACATTAATATGAATTTTGTCTCCCCTTTGCAGCTGGGGAATGGTGAACCTGTCAAGTGAAAGAGTCAGTTTTAGTTGTCTGCTTACCCCTTGTTGACGTTGTGGTCATCATCAACCCACTGGATATGGACATGCTCCTGGTTCTCGTCCTGATCAGCTTTCCCGCAGGCAATAGTGAAATCTTTCATCTCTCTCAGGGCTTGCCGTAAAGCCTCCATTGTTTCAGCTGTAATCTGCACCATCACGCCATCTGGAGCACAAGCATTCAGCGTTACTACAGTGAGCACATAAATCTGCACAACATTTTACACTGCTAAGTAGAAAGCACTACTAATAAGAATCAGGTAGTACAAAAAGTTAAATTCAGCCTGACTTGGACTCTCTGTTGACTGTCACTGTTCACCCCATACACAGTAAAGGCATTTTTAATGATTTCATGCGATATAAAGTGGCATAGTTAAAAGTACTGGCTTATAATCCTACAAAAAAATAAGATATCATCAAGTATTAGTCTCATTTGATAGAATGATAGAATTGTGATCATGCTTGGAGGTTCAATTAGTGATACAATTAATTTTGTTATTATTCATGCTTGTCCCGACTATTAGAAAGTATATATGACAGGTCATAAAATTAAGTTTGGACCAACAGTCCAAACACCTCTCTATTTTACTGCTAAATAGAAAGCTCTTTAAATTAGAATCAGGATGTACAAAAAGTACAATTCTGCCTGACAGGGACTTTGGTCAAAAACGTTAAAAGGGAGATTATGTCCAGTTTAGACATTGTTCCAGGGGGATCAGATGTCCTACATTTAGAGAAAGAGGCTGCAAATGTCTTCTGTTGTACCTTCCACAATGCTGGTCTTAGCCAAGTAGCCTGATGAAGACTTCAATGCCCCGCTGAACACAAAGAAGGAGGCACCAGTCACTGGAAGGAAAAAAGGAAATAATACATCAAAAACAATTTCCTCGTGCAATATTACACATTCATTTTTTAGAATGAAACAGAACTCAAGGGTCCTAAGATTTTTTTTCAAAGTACTTTAATTTCATTAATTAATCAACATAATTAATTTGATGACATCTTTTAATCGACTGACAGCCCTAATTTTCATACATTACATTTCCGTTCAAAAATATTTAGTAGGCTTGCTGCGATAGTCGGTGTTGCCAGTGTTACCGGTGTTCAGATGCAACACCGGTTACATCACTTGCCCACCGCGGCACCACACCCTATATTACTATTGTATTATAGTAATACAATTTAGTTCAGTTAGAGAACATACACTACAAATAAAAACTGAATGTGTCTGCTTAATAAAGCGTGAGCCGAACGAGATTCTCAGCACAGACTAGCAGCAGGAGTCAGATTTCATTTATCATGAGAGCGAGGAGCTGACTCACAAGATGTAAAAATGTCAAATGTAAAATCGCTCATTTAAGTGAGTTTGTCATCATTGTGTTTTGCATTAAGAATAATAGGCTAATGAACCCACCATTCATGCAACCCACCCCCGAATTGGCACTAATTCTAAAACCGAAAGTAAAATGATCACGTCCACACTGTCATTCATTCACGGCCACACTGTCATTCACGGTGCGTGTCCACTGGCGCATTTTCAGTTAATTCCTGTAGAAGCTCAAATTAATTGAAAACCCTCACTTTGCTGCGCTCCGTTATGAATGCTCGAGCGGCCATGCGCATTTTACTTCCGGTTTAGAATTAGCGATTTAAAAAAAAACCGTCGGTGATACCGGTATTACCGGTGTCGTCGATTAACCGGTGGGAAAATTTCCTCACTGTCACATCCCTAGTATTTAGTAGTATATTTTGTCTCTTATGCTCACAAAGGCTGCATTTATTTGATTTATTTGAAATCTTTGGGTGCAGCTTCAAGGTTTAATTTGCTAATCCAAGTAATCGTGCCGCACCTTTGCGAGGCTGGTGATGAATACTGATGGCCTGCGTCTGGTAGTTACCATCATCGTTCTGAACACAGACAAGATGGGAATCCGCCCTCTCGTTGAAGCATGCGCCCATTGCCAGCACATGCTCATTGGACTTGTTCATTGCCTTCATGAGCTGAGAAAAGAGAAAGCCGAAAGAAATCTTGTCATGACTTTCCAAAGTTATGCATAATTCTAAAGCTTAATTACATTTTTAAGGGTTTATAAGTCCTATATGAGTGAATGACAGCTTTTAAAGACCGCAGAGAGTAAGACGCAAGGAAGCCAAGGCTTTAAATAATCCCTGCTATGTCAAAGTTCTGTTCTGTCAAATGCTTTTCAAACAAAAGCTAAATACCAAAAGTCTTCAACGACTTAAAAAAAGGACTCGGAGACAAGCTGTTGTCAATGCTTCCCTTGTTTCATGGGACATTTGTCATGAATCTGCTACGCTCGCTGTTACTCGCGCTGTTCTACATAAATCTCAAATACATTTTCCATGCATTCTATTGGAAATAAGTTTCCATACAAAAAGTCTTGCTATGGCGTCTCTATGGCATGTTCTCCATGTTCTAGTCTTTGTTCACCTCATTGTAACGGTTGCTCGGTATCTTGAGGCACGTCTTCCTCACTTCCATGTCCACCACCAGCCCCTTCACCACCGGCAACGTGTACTGGTAATTTCTGAAGTCCTGTAGATGTGGGAAAAGTCAAACGGCATCAGATTTCTTGACATGGGTTCATATTGACAGCAAGGCATGTGCTAAGTGCAGAAGAAGAAGTGAAATAAGAATACTTACTGCCAGCAAGTTCATGATGGTATGACCGGTTTCTCCAAAAAGGGGTTTTCTGAAGCGAACGCTAAACAGTGGGCAGGGGTAGACTGCAACACAAGTGCATAATAAGAACACACAAGGCTACCACAACAAGTCATGCTATTCAAATCAGCAGCTCACAATAAGCTCATTCACACTCCAAATGACTCAAGATGCCCCTTTTATGTAATACGGCAATTACTTTAATGTAAAAATCGGGTGCCTGTATGCTTACCAAGTCCTCACACACCCCGGTTAAACATGAGACTAGAACAGTACATGGTGCTTCTAAGTGAGAATGCTTGCATGTCACGGATGAGGATTCATGAGTTGAGAAGCTCAGCGGGAAACACATTATTAATATATTCCATCTCCACAGGAGGCAGTGCTTACGAATTAGTGCAGAGAAATTCTCTACATGAGAAGAGAGCACAGATAAAGACATTTTCTGCATTGTTGTTTCCTAAACAGCTCTTCAACAGGCATCAGAAAGGGGCCTTACATTCTCACTATTCTGTAAGTGTGCACGTCACCATGTCAAGAGGTCAAAGATACAATAAAAACAACAGGAAAAATCAACATCTTTCAACGTTTGACAGCTAAACAAACATCTCTCAAATTCAACATCAAACCCAGGGCTCTGAACCGGTTCAAGGAACGAAAACGAAAACCGGAAACGAACGAAATTTTAAGAGGAACAAAAACGGAAACGAAATCAAAATCAATTTGAATCGTTCTGAACAGAAACGTTAATTTGAAATGACCATTAACCGGTTAATAACGTTATTTTATCGTTCTCTTTAATATTTTATTTAGGCAGTGACCAATCATGAAATGAGTAGTACAGCATGTGACGTTGACGGATCAAGCGTGAGTGAAATGCCCGCGCACCATCATCAATGAATCTACCGGTAACGCAAGTCAGTGTGAGCGCGCATTTTCATGCCTCAAGTACAGTTCTTTCCCCGCTGAGGTCTACAATGAATGTGCAGGTATTGGAGGACATTCTTTTCGAACGTTTAAATAAACAGTACGGACTTTAAGCTCAAATAGACTGATTTAGGATAGTTTATGGATTCCGTTTAAGCCTATATCCAAGTAGGCTATAGCATCTATCAAACATTTTTCCTATAGTCTTTCAGATTGCCAATACAGGACAGGTCAATGTTTTCTATATAGACGGTTGATGCTTCGTATTAAATGGTATGTTATATTGCATTAAATGCAAGCTTTATTAGCTGACTGAATTTGATTATGTGATGCAGTGTTGCGCAGTGTTTGCTTTGAAATTAGCAGTTGACGGTGCATTAAAAGAGCAATGGTTATCCAGTTTATTTATTCTTTATTCATGCATTTTTTAAAACAAGTCGTGTTGAAAAAAAGTTATGTACAAAGAATGTTATCACTCTTCTGAAAATAATTCGGCATTAGAAGCCACTTTCGATTGTCTAACGCTCCATTAAAACAGGTCCGCTGTTTATGCCTTGTAATTAATGCATGTATTTCTGGTTTTAAAAATGTTATTAAATAAATATTCAAGTTTAATTACCATGTGTTATATTATTATTGAGTGAAAATAAGTCTATTTATACATATTTGTTTAAAATTTATACATATTTGTTTAAAGTATAGGCTTAATTAAATAACGTTATTAACCGGTATTTTTTCATATCAAACCGTTTTCGGAACAGTAATGTTTATTGAGGAACGCAAAAACCGAAACGCTATAATATCGATTCTGCTCGGAGTGAACCGATTGATATTTTTTTCCGTTTTTAAGCCCTGATCAAACCACAAACTCACATCGGTATTCCGCCCCTAGGCGGAGCATGAGTCGGATGGGAAAGACCTTGGCCCAGGGGGTCTCCCACTTCTGCACCAGGATGCCAAAGAGGTAGGGCGGGTTAGGCAACGGCAGGTCCTGCAGGGTCTGGAAGCTGGGGCTGATGTAAAGGAAGCCCCCGTGCTCCTTGCTGCCCAGGAAGCTCTGAGTGAAGAAGGAGTGGCCCAGGTGACTTAACACATTTCCTGCACAAAAGAAAGTGTGGGATTAGATCAAGCTTTCTACTTAGATAAAAGGTGAAAATCAACTTGAAACCATTTTTGCTAAAAAAGTTTGCAGAAATGTAAATACCATAATTAATAATAATAATAATGCAGGGTAACGCTTTATTTTACATTGTTCGTTAAGTACGTTACATGTACTTACCATAGTAATAACTATAAATTATGCATAATTGCAATTAACCCTACACCAAACACTTATCCTATTCCTAACCCTATAATAAGTACATGTAGTTCATAATTATTACTCAATACTAAATGTATAATTACACTGTAACACAGACCCCTTAAAATAAAGAGTTGCATTTTATTTTAAGGTTTCATTGTTACAGTGTAATTATATATTTAAGTACTGAGTAATATTAATTAACTACATGTACTTACTATAGGGTTCGGGTCGGATTAGGGTTTGGTTGAGGGTTAGTAGCATATAATTATTGTTATTACTATGGTAAGTGCATGTAACATACGTAACAAGGACACTGTAAAATAAAGTGTTACCTAATAAAGTGTAACCTAATGTTGTTAATAACAATAAATTGAATATGTTCGAGCTGTTGTAGTCTAGCGGTCATTTAGTTGTTCTTGTACCAAAAAGTTAAGATAAAATCAATTTTGTATATATCAGTTATCAGACAGTAATAGAAAGCAGTGAAAAGAAAATAGGGAGAAAGAAAACAAACTAATGAAATGTCAATTATGAATATACTTTATGTAATAGAAGAATAGTTGCACCTAATTACAAATAGGCTGTCAATATTTTATGCTTATTAGAGTATCATGAGTTTAGCAACATGTGCTAATCTAGTACTACCATTTGTGTGGCATACAGACTGCTGCCTATTTAGTGTGTTAAGGTCTAGTCACATTAGTGACACCCTTCTGAGGAATCTCACAGGCAAAAATGGTCCATTGTCAATAGTGCAGTGATGTATTAAGCACAGCTCACACAAACATATTTCTATTATTTAACGCTGCAAATTCACGTGACCAATTTGAACCTGATGCGGAATCAGCATGGGAAACGAAATGTCTGATTGCATGAATTCCTTTTAAAAATGAAACCACAAAACCATAAAAATTTGCAGAACAATGACTTCACATTTATGAAGCTTACTAGGTTTTAGAACAGTACTAACGACTATAGATCATAATGTTTCACTTCAAAAGGACAAAAAAAGCTCATGAGAGTTTCTCAGCATTAGCCACTATGTAAGCTGACAGACACTGAATCTGGCGAGACAGATAACATTCTTTCGCTGAACACATCTGAATTGGCCTCCACACTTCTGGCACGCATCCTACATTTGGCTAACAGGGAATGCTTTCAGAGTAAGAAGACATGGGAGCTGTTGTGTGGCAAAACCCACTGACCTGAAGTACGACTGGGTGTACAAGGATTGAAGATCCACTTTTATCAGAAATTGTTTTGCAGACACAATGCCACCAGGGCCAGCAGCCTCATTTTACCTTTAAGGGCCTCCTGGCAGAAAGGTCTAATTATATCTATGTAGGCCACGCTCTCATTTTGTCTGGATCAGTTTACCAGAACGGGACCCCTGGTGGAGGCGTATCAGTTTACCTGTGAGAGCCTCCCGGTACAGCTGGATGAAATGGCTGAAGACGTCCGTGGGAATGGTTTTCTCATCAGGGAGGCACTGTAGAAGCACTACAACCTCTGCCTGGCCCACGGCATGCATACCCTTTGTTGTCATATACCAGCACTTCCTATTTACATCTTCACACAAAGAGGGCACAAAAGACTTTTAAGGCTCATGGGAATTATTTAGCAATTTTCTGAAATTTCACAAAAGAATGACAATAGCTACAAAACGTACCTACCATTTACATTTAACTACACATCTTGCAAATGAAAATGAAAGATTAGTAAATGCTACAACTTTACCTGACTAAATAAATGGATGTTTCTTTAACTTAAGAACATATTTACATAACCATTTAAGGGTTAGTTCACCCAAGATCATTGATTGCTCACCCTCATGTCGTTCCAAACCCTTTAAGACCTTCGTTCATCTTCGTAAAAGAAATTAAGATATTTTTGATGAAATCTGAGAGCTTTCTGACCCCTCCATAGACAGCAATAAAATCAACACTTTCAAGGCCCAGATAGGTAGTAAAAACATTGTTAAAATAGTCTATGCGACTCCAGTGGT
Organism: Romanogobio albipinnatus; assembly: GCA_023566225.1. NCBI lineage: Eukaryota > Metazoa > Chordata > Actinopteri > Cypriniformes > Gobionidae > Romanogobio > Romanogobio albipinnatus. The sequence goes on along the minus strand of CM042244.1, from coordinate 17,248,272 downwards.
TCAACCTTAATTTTATGAAGCGACGAAAATACTTTTTGTGCGCAAAAACATACAAAAATAACAACTTTATTCAACAGTTTTGTTCTATCCTGTGCCAGTCTCCTACGCACTATATTTACAACGCAAACTGCTTAGGAGACTGGTACAGGCTAGAACGAAATTGTTGAATAAAGTCATTATTTTTGTTTGTTTGTGCGCACAAAAAGAGTATTCTCGTCGCTTAATGCAAAATATTTTTGATCAAAAATATCTTAATTTGTGTTCCGAAGATCAACGAAGGTCTAACGGATTTGGAACGACATGAGGGTGAGTAATTAATGACAGATATGTATTGTGTCTAAATGGTTTATATACACTACCATTCAAAAGTTTGGAGTCAGTAAGAAATATAAAACAATATAGTTTCAACATTGATAATAATAAGAAGAAGAAGAAATGTCTACTGGGCCAAACAAGCCCATAGGTGATGAAACAACCATGAATGAGCATTTCCCAAACAATTCACTCCATTAGCATTGTACTAAATCTAAACCATAGAGAACATCTAGCGAGGAATGGCTCACTCACAATTGACCAGTTTGACCATGGCCAGTAGGTTGGCATTGAGGACAAACACGAGGGGATCAGGGCCGCCCTCCTCAAGCTGCTGCATCAGCACAATCTCAGAAGGTCTTTCCTCCACAGCATAGTCTGCAGACAAGACAAACAATATCATTACGGTAACTAGCAACAAACTGATCAATGACACTCTGTTCACTTTCCTCTCATACAACCCAGGTGAGGAGCCAACCCAATGAAAACCCTCCCTTAGCATGAGTGGTGGAGACGTAAGCAGAAACACAGATACATGCACACAGACATGCACAAACAAGCACCAATAGTGGAGACAGCTGAATGGTGAGGATGGGCAAGCACCTGTGATGTGGCCTCCCGTACCTCCTTTAATGCCTGTGGAGATGAGGATGGGAGGAAGTCCGTCCTCTGGGATCAGACTGAGAGAGCTGCCCACAGGGCTAGCGGTCGGGGCTCCAGTGGCACGGGTTGTCTACAGCAGCAGAAAAGACACAAATTTAAGACTGTCTCGGGATAAGCACAACTATCAGAAATGAGCCTATGCCTGAAAAATAACTCCATATTAGAGATGAATTGAAACAGTTTATCGAGGTTTAATGGAACAAAGTAAATTGTCACCTCAGAAGCATTGGCTCCTGAGGATTTGTTTGAGTTTTGGGACGCTGCCACAGGCTGTGAGGGGTTGGGGTTTGCCGGTGGCCCTTTAGAAGAGCCTGTAGCTTCTCCGTTGGGTAGAATACCGTCAGCAAACCAAACCCTTCTTTGCTCTCGAGGAAGAGAACCTGGAAGTACACGCACACGGTGAGGTAACTGGACTTTAAATGAAAAATAGCCTGAACAGCTCATGTTGTTTCAAATCTGTATGACTTTCTTCTGTGAAACACAAAAGAAGATATTGTAAATTGGTAACTAGGGGTGTCGCATTATACTGGTATTGACCATAACCATGATGTTTAAAAAAATTAACACAAAACACAAAACACAAAATAAGAAGACAATGACAATGTGAACAAACTGCTGAACAAATTCATGTCGAGGGAAATTATTTGTTGTTGTGAATTCCTTTGGACACTATAATCATGTAGTAAAAATCTGATATCATGACAGCCCTAAAGAGTTTTGGTGACCATTGCCTTCCATTGTATCATGTTGAGATTTTTATTAAGTTCCACAAAAGAAAGAAATTCATACAGGTTTAGAACAACATGAGGGTGAGTCAATAATGACAGAACTTTAGGAAATGACAGCAGAAGTTAGTGCACTATTAGGTTTGAGCAGTGGTTCCTAATCTTGGTCCTGGAGTACCCCATTACTGCACATTTTAGATGTCTCCCTAATCAAACACACCTGATTTAACTCATTAGCTCCAAGACCTCAAATATGTGTGTTAGAAAAGAGAGACATCCAAAATGTGCAGTGTTGGAGGTACTCCAGGACCAGGGTTGGGAACCAGTGGGGTAGGGCAAGTGAAGCTCCCACCAAACAGACCTAGAACTAAGTTTAGGGGTTGAGACCCCAAAGAGCCCTTGAACATTGCTGAAAAGTCCACAAAATCCACAAATTAATGTTTTATTAATATCCTACAGACTTTACCTTCAGACCCAGGTTGTTTAAGGACACCAACTGGCACCATGACAGTTGGTGGCGGGGTGCTGAGTGCTCCTGATGCCTGGGCTTGCTGCAGCGGGGGAATTGTGGAGCAGTACTCAGCTGGGTTATTGGGATTTGGGCTCTGGTTGCAACCACCTCCCATATTCTCCCATGCTTGAGCTAATGAGTGAGTTCAAAGGATCTGGTTATATACATAGTAAAAACCTAATTTCAAGTGTTCACTGGATAATCTCAGCATAAAGCTACTTGGAAACAAAGTTACTCTGTTCTTTATAATCCTTAAAGTCTTGGAAAAATGTCAAAAACTCTCTCCGACCTGCGCAAAAACAAAGACTTCAATTTAACTCACAAAAAATAAATCTCCATAAAGATTATGTATTAATGAAAACTACAGTACATTATTACCAAAAAAGGGTATAAATGTAACCATAACACCGGTTAAGTGATTCAATTTGGGAAATTTTGAGGTACAAAATCTCCCAGCCTATAGAGGGAAATTTATAACTATTCCTATGAGTTTCATATCACTCACCATTCATAAGTGCACGGTGACAGGTAACACAAACCCTGGCTTCTTTCCTGTCCATGTACATCAGCCTGCTTTTCAGACTACAACAAGCAGCACAGAACACCTGGCCAGACACACATCACAAATACATTTGCTTTGATAAAAATCCATACCAGAAAATGATATAATAAAACAATGGAAAGAAACTATTTGAACCAGACCAGTTCTCGGGACAAGGACGTGGTCTAGAACAATCACAGTTCTGTCAGATTAAACCATTTTGCACCACAGCTACATTTCATTTTCACTCAGTTCTTTCCAGTTGTTCTTTTACAGCCCATATCTGTGAAAATGTCATCAATGATGCAGCAGTTTATCACCAAGGGAAATTAAGGCATTATTCCAGCAGTCTTGCAATTATTTTTGAGTGCTGCATCGACAAACATTTCTCCCTGAAGGAATCTGACAGCTTCACAGGTTTAGAGCTGCCCGACAATTACCCATATTTCCTTGAAATTCTGCTCTCTCTCATTGTAAGTCAGTGTCCCACTAGCTGACTCTGAACAGGTCAGGGATCTCAACCTCTTCTGTTGAGGGTCTGTCGGATTTACTGATTAAGAATGGAAGAGGGGTGTGACAAATAAAACAAACAAAGTTTATGACTAAAAAATTCCTTAAACTTTAGTGGATGCCAGCCTTAGAGTGTTATGGCTATCAAAATGTTATATTTAATAGTTCAATATCATGAGAGAAAGTAAAAACAGATTGGTCTGCAGGAGGTGAGACAAACTTGTATCCCACTTGAGCTTCCAACTCGCTAGAAGCCAATATTAATTGATTTTTAATTTCTGAAGACTGCTTGCCCATGCAAAACTCACCTCCACAATGGAAGGATGTTGTGGCCTGTTGCCAATGCTGTGCTATGTGGTTTTTAAGGTGTAATGTTGCTATGTGGTTGCTAGGGTATTTTAGTAATTACCAAAAATTGCCTGAAACTGAGAAAAAGAGCGACACTGAAGTTAAAAGAGCCAAAGTGTAAGCCTGATTGCTTAGAAAAGCAACATCACACCACTTCTCAAAAAGCTGCACAATTGAATATACCACAAACGAGTCACAGCCTGTTAGTTAAATACTTGAATTATGGATTTGAATAAACTTCAAAATAAAATAAAAAAAACACCACTTAATTATGAACAAAAGGCTTTACCTTGCCACAAGCCCGACAGTGATGTCTTCTTTTAGTGAAAGTGAACTTGACCTCGCACTTCATGCAAATGGGGGCTTGAGAGTCAGGAACCCAAACTGGAGCCACTTCCCCCAAGGAGCTAAAGGGTTTCTTGGAGAAGGCTCCTTGCTGGCCTGCCTGGAGATCATTGTCTGGACTCTCAAATGGGATGAGTAAGCCTGAAGAGCCATCTCCATGCTCTCCATGCTCTCCATTCATCCGAACAATCCCAGACTCGGTTACTCCACAAGACGCCTCAAGGTCTCCTGTGATACTCTGTGGCTCCAGGTTCTTGTTTTTTCCAGTAGAGCCAAATTCATTCTTAACTTGGCTCGAGAGAGGCTGGGGAATCTGCAGCTTCAGACTGATAGGCTGCTTTGGGCGTGCACCACCGTAGGGAACGCTGACAGGCTGCAGCCGGCTGTTGTTGAGTTTCCCCTTTCTGCCACATTCCAGTCCTCGAACTGGATCACAACACTCTTGTTTGCTCTCTTCCATTTCTTTTTCCTCCGTCACAGAGTCCTCCTTTGAAGGGACTACTGGCTGGCTGTGTGCATCTCCATCAAGGTCCACAATTAGACCATTGGACAGGGACTTCTCCACCCCTGATGATTCAGAATCTTTGTAAATCCCTTTGTGGTGATTCTCTAGTGTTTTCTCTTTCACTTCCTGATTTGACACCCAGGTATCTTCCCCTGTACTTTCATTCTCAACCAGTCCGCCATTCTGAAAGGCACCCTCATGATTCTCCCTCTCAAAATCCAGTTCTCCGCCACCATTCACCGATCTGTGCAATACTGCTTCCCTTTTCTGGGGATTACTTCCTTCTGGAAATACCATATTACAGTCCCTTATTCTGACCTCATGGACAGGTGAACCACATTCAGGCTCGATTGCATCCATCTTAACACCATTCTTTAAAACAGGTGGCCTATTCCCAGGTTCATCAAGACCAGCACCATTTCCCTCATCGGTACCATTCTGCTCCATCTTAAGCTCACAGGGACCAGTGTCCTTAACACTTTTATGATCTGTAACAGCTTGACTTGTCTCATCATTGTTGGCCAGAAGGACATCAGACCGGCCGCTATGATCAGGACTATCTGAATAGCCGTTTTCCAGCACCACGCTGTTAGAGTCTGGCAAGTCTGCCAAGTGCCCATCAGTGCTCACTAGCTTGCCAATGTTGGGCTGGGGCAGAGGGGGACTATGAACATCTGCTGTCCGTTCTTCGCTCCTGCCCTCTGGCTGTTGCCCCAGCCCCTGTTTCCCCTCTAACCTGGTGACCTCAGCCAAAGAGGGGCCATCTGACATCTGGGCATCCAGAAGCGGCTTGAAGCCGATAGGGCTGTCCCTTGGGCTGAGGTCGGAGTGGGTCAGTGCCGGATTCAAGGAAAGGAGGTGTGATGGCGGAGCCAGAATCTGAGTCCACTTGGCATCTGAGAGAGTCGGCGAGTCTGTTTCATCTAAAAGCACGAAAAAAAGAGCTCATTAGCTTCCTTTTTGGGAAGATTGAAACAAACAGAAGATAAATTGAGAAATGAGGTCAGGCAAGATTGGAAATTGTTGAGGAAGTGGGCCAATCTGGTCAATGCCTTGGGATCCATCTGTCAAACTGACATGTCAATGTTTTGGAATGTGGGCAGGCATTCCTTTTCTCTTACATACATTCAAGCGTGATCAAGCAGACACATACTCCCACTGCTGCTCTCCCTCCCCATTCAGCTTTCTTCTGGGGCCGTTTAATAGTTTAAAGTCTCCTTTCACCCCCATTAATCTGTCAAGATTAGTGTCGGAGAGGGGATATACATTCGTTCCACCGTTCAATGGCGTCACTAAGAGGGTGCCTGTGTGTGAGGAAAGTCTGTGTGGCTTTTAATGGTCTTTGTGACATACAGGACAAAGCAATCAATACATTCCAAAGTAAATTTGTCCGCATAGCCCAGATCCGTTATTAAAATAATACTAATAGCAATTTCCTGATATAACTCAAAATGCACGTATAACCTTAACCTTGTAAATTACATGTGTTTGACTGTGTGACACCAATTAAACAGTGTTCAGGAAAATCAGGGGGAGGCAGAAGTCCTGAGGGGAAATGCTAATTCAATTGACCCCGTTTACACCACAGACTGCTGCCACCAGCATAGCTACCTGCTTATGCTAGCCATGCTGTGGGCAGCTTGATAGTGCCAAACATTTGTTCTATTTATATCAGCACCTGTGTTACTCTGCGTTCAGTTCATTGTGCTCTAATTCACCTGACTAAGTGGGTTATCTGAAGATATGTAAACGTGCTTAGACTGAGAATATATTTTGTTCTGCTGTACATAACATCAGAACATCTCTGACTGTCAGAGTTCCTGCTATATTCCTTTAAAGTTTTGCAAGTTAGCAGTTCTCTTACCTTCATTCTGTTCAAACTCATCCAGCACCTTGTCCAGGTTAAAGGCCTCAGCCTGGAAGTAATTCTCCATGGGTCAAGAAATCCACCCTGCCAAGTGGTGTGTGAACCTGAAAGGGAAGTTGCCTTTTTCATAAGCACATAAATATAATATTTTCCACATGCACAGGAACACAGAATGTTAACAAATTAAAACCTTATAAAAGTACAGTGAACTGTGAAAGTCTGATGATTAATGTTTGAATTGGTGGTTGATGTTTGCACTATTTATTGGCTTATATGAAATATTTCATTACATTTAAAATAGTGCTGGGCAATCGATTCATCGCGATTAAGCGCATCCAAATATATCCGTGTACTGTGTATAATTATATTATGTATATATTAAAATACACACTCCTTCATGTTTATATTTAAGAAATATTGTATATACTGTGTGTGTGTGTGTGTGTGTGTGTGTGTGTGTGTGTGTGTGTGTGTGTGTGTGTGTGTGTGTGTGTGTGTGTGTGTGTGTGTGTGTGTGTGTGTGTGTGTGTGTGTGTGTGTGTGTGTGTGTGTGTGTGTGTATATAAAAATAAATGTATATCTTGTATATAAATATTTTATATATAAATATATAAATGGCTTAAGTGCACTACCCTTCCTGAAATACAATTAATATTGTCATCATTCATTGATTTAATGTTAAAATAATATACAAATTCACTACCCTCTTTGAAATACAATAATCAGAAAAAAAGAATCATCAGATTAATCTGGAAAAATAATCGTTAGATTAGTCGACAGACTAATCATTAGTTGCAGCTCTACTGTGAATATTAAACCGCAAAAAAACTATTTAAATACGAATCCTGCGTGTCTCTGTGTGAATAAATGGTGCAGACACGCGGTTTAATTTACTCACACACACACACACACACACACAAAAACACACACACTCTCTGAATCATGCGTGGCGGTCGCATGTTTCGATCTCTGCCATCTCATATGAGTACATGAATGCACAAACGTCATCTCCAGAGCTGCTCTGTGTGTTTGTTTAATTAAATTAAAAGATAAATTAAATTAATAGTTTGTCTTCATTTGATTACCAGAAAATACACAATACAGATTTTCTTTTTTTATAGAAATAAAATGAAAAAGAAAAAATAATAATATGGTTATTTTTATGAATTCAGTTAAGTATTAAGTAGCTAGTAGCCTACTATTTACTGGTAAATATTACAGTAAACAAACATCACAGACAGTGGTAGACAGCGACCAAGGCAGCTCTGGCATGATGTCAATAAAACTTACAGTTTCTTTAGTTGTTGGTGTAAACATCCCTAAAGTACCGCAAAAGGTACTGTTAGGTACCGGTTCTGAATTTCAGGTACTGGTACCAGTTAAAATGTGAACGGTACCGAATCCTACCCAGCACTAATTTAAAATTAAATCTTCACCTATTTTAAGGTTTAGATTACCTTTGCCATCACTTTGTACTAACTTAAAAGGAACATGGCAGATATTTACCCTTTAAAGATTTCTCTCTCTTATGAGACCTTTGCGTTTACATTTATTCATTTAGCAGACACTTTTACCCAAAGCTACGTACAAATGAGGAATACAACAAGTGATTCATCACAGAGCACTAATCCGAGTTAGTTGCTGTGCACATGAACTGATAGCATAAATGTGGGTGTATAAAAATAAGTTTCATAAACTTTAAATGTAACTACAGAAAATCAATCAGTAAACTTAGATCACATACAAGAAACATACAAGAATAATAACTCACCTGCTCAGAGGTCCTCTTCAGTAAATGCAGGTCAGTCTGCACAAAGGCTCCTGATAGAGCCCTTGTCTCATCCAGTCTCACACACATTGGACAGCCAAACCTGAAACAGAACAGGATGATAAGATTTCACTAATGACATACAAACTCTACTGGTTTGAATTCTCCCTGTCATGTCTGATTCAGCCTTATGTTAAATGGATGCCTCATGTTGATACACTTAGCCCTCGTGCACTGTTCAATTTCTGGTTACACTCGTTATGGTCCGGGTCAAATTGACCCTAATTGGATTCAATATAATTCCCCAAAATCACACCATAAAAAAAATTTAAATAAAAAAAAACATACAATCAGGTACAAACAATTAACTTTTAATATCAATACTTTTCAGACATTACAAATAATGAATATCTGAATTTATTTTTAACCACTATTAAGACTGCCCCTCCTCGACACTTGTGGGACATTTGCCATTATACATTTATAACAATAATATCTTAGTCTAAACCTAAAGTAATCTTGAAAGCTTTCAGACTCTAATTTTCATATTTGGTGACTGATTTCAAAAGAAATGACAGAGCAGTAATTAATAGTGATAGATTCTTCATTTGTGATGCGGTGCCAAACTACGCACGCTCTGACTCTTGCCATATGTTTTTTTATATGTGTTATGGGAAAATTGAATCATAGCTATACATTAAACATTGCGCATGAAATGTTTATTGATTTGCATATATTCATACAGAACCAGCTTACTAGGTAAAAGGTCATATACAGAATATAGATTTGAGCAAGTGCTGCTTTTCTTGTCATGTGTGGAAATTTACAGGAGGAGTGACTTTGTTTGGGAAACTGATAAAAGCTGAGTGCTGTTATGTCTAGTTAGTGCACTCTGCAGACATTGAAGATGGCTGTATGACTGTGACTCATTTCTTGCAAGAAATTAAATCTTTATAAAGACAATTGGGCAGGTTTTGTCTCTTATTCAGTAATGCGGAGTTAGTTGAAATTTTGCCACGACAGTTGGTGTCAGAAGCGGAGATTCCATGGATGTGCCTTCCGGACCCTGGGAGCGGATGGTGACTGATCATCCTGGACTTTAGAGTCACAGCTCTACCCCGACATACTGAGGGAGAGAGGCCAACCGCTCAGGGGGTCCGGAGGGTCCGACCACTGGAACAAACAAACCCGAGGTGGCAACGGGACGCTTCTGGTAAGAGACAAACTTAAAATTCGGGGAAGAATTTTTGAAATTGAAAATTGAGTAAATTGAAAATTGAAATTGGGGTGGATAAACCATAGTGGGGTCTGACTCTGTGGCAAATGCAACGTGGTTGATTCGTTTATGGGATAGAAACTGAAACCATGTGGGCGAATGCAACGTGATTAAAATTTAGAGAATTTTGAGATCTCACGTGGGCGAGGAGACCGTGCTGTAAGCCGGTTTTGGGCTATTGGGAGCCAATAAGATAGGACACTATTGGGAGTGTCCGCCCGTCTGGTCTTGGGTGAAGAGATCAGATCTGAACGGAGACGTCCGACAGATTCATTAGCGTACGCTAGAGGGGAAAAAGCCACAGAGACAGACAGCCAGTATGGGGAAGTCCCAAAGCAAGCTAGCTGAATATGATACACCGTTATTTTGTCAAATGAGAAAATTATATGGGAAAAATGCATGCAAGGCAGAGAAGTTAATTAATGATTTCCAAAATGAGGGAACACCAGACTGAAAGAGGTGAATGAGTCAGTTGAAGAGGGGAGATAAACTGAAAAGCTGAAATGTGTGTGAGAAATGCGAACAAACAGTGAAATGTTGGGGGAAAGAGGCAGATAAGAGAGAAAGGAAAATGTTGTCTTATCACGCAGAAGTCACAGCTGTTTAAAGATCGCTGGTGAGTATGAACGTTGACTAAATTCTGGCTAACATTTTGAGTAATATGATCAGTTATTTGATTAGTCGGTATAAAGATTTTAAGATGAACAAGAGCAAATGCTGTAAGCAGCTCCGCTCTGAAGCCCGGACTTCAAAGAAATTTGCTGGACTGGTGAAGGGAATGGGCAGAAATGCTTTTATTGTAATTGGACTTGACTGGCTACAAACAAAGAGAGAACAAGAAAATTCCAATTTCTAGATGTTTGTGCTTATTCATTAATTTATAAAATGGGTGAGGTGCCGTTTTACCCGAAGGGAAAATCCCAGAAGTGACTGAAATATACAATTGAGTAACTAAAAATAATGTTGGTGAAAAAGCAGATAGCACCATAAATTGCAAGCCATTGTCTGTTTTATTGGACAACGAGCGAGCTCTGTCCTCAGACAGACTGCCACTTTTGGAGCACACAGGTTGCATTGCTTCATAAGCTAAAGATGAGAGTGTTTAATTGTGCTCAGCGTGGCCATTTTGGACGTAATTGTGTCCGAACACCCATAAGGTGTAGAAAGTTTGGCAAATCAGGCCACCAGACTAAATTCTGTAAACGAAACCCAGTAAAAAGAAAGTAACAGAGATTTACACTGTGTCTATGAAAATGAGATAATAAGATTAATGAAGTCTTTAGTGATTATTTTTGAAGGAAGGATTTGAGATAATTTTAATATGAGGTTAAAATTAAAAATGAAGATGATAAAAGATGCTGCAAAGATATATAACTCCTGATTAACTGAGTTTTAAATGAAAAATATAGAATAAATATGTTCTTGCTCTTCTCACTTTTGCAAAACTCAGATAATGATGATTTGACTGAATATTGGGTTGTTGAAATAACTATAGGTGTTAAAATGTTGAAAACCCTAGAAATTGATGTTTTGGTTTCAAAAGATAAGCTTGTGCTGAGCTGAAGTAAACAATTTGTAATCTCAATCCGGCCACCACGTGGCCTAACCTGAGTAACAGAGACTCAATCTGAGTGGAAATTATAGTTTCTGAATTAGGGATGGGGCCGATCCGATCCAGTATAGGTATCGGGACCGATACCAGCTTAATTCACGTATCGGATTTTCCCGATCCAACCTGCGGAGAAATCCGATACCCATGAGCCACGTCTGCGCTTTCCAAAAGTGATTCCCGCCGGCTTGTCTGCAAACTATGGAATGGATTTTCTGAACGGAGGCACGGCTCAATGAGACACAGAGTTATGAGACACGCCCCACTCAGGAAATCCATTCCGCAGTTTGCAGCAGGATAGCATTGAGCAGCATTGTGGCTAGCCAATGTCAGCTGTGTGGAAATACTTCACACTGGAAACACCGCAGAGAGAGCAAGACAATGTTTACTAAACCGTATTTCAGAGAGGTGGAAGCTCCATCGCGTCGTACAACACAACGAACGCAATCAAACATTTAAAAAAGCAGACAAGACTAGGGTGACATTTAAGAGATAATAATCAGGGCTTGACATTGACAATCGCCATCTGCGGTTGTATTTCGGCTGTGTAACACTCACACCAGCCACTTTGAACTTATTATGGTCTTCTCAAAAGCCATCTGTTATAATCACGTTGCGCATTATAACCAAGCACACGTGTTTATATTGAGTTTATTAATATAATAATCAGAGGCGTTCAGATTAGCGGAGTTTTGTTCAGAGCGCGCGCGGTTTTCACGCTCGCTGAAATCTACACTCAAAGCAGAGATAAACGTGCGATGCATGCAGGAGATTAATTCATCATACAGTGATTGACAGTTTTTGTTCTATTTCAGCACCGAAAATAGTTTCAAACAAAACACAGCAGAACCACAGCGCATTTTATGACTGGCATTAGGTTGGCTTGACGTTCGCGAATCTAGGGACCGTCTCTAAAGTTACATACAACATTGGTAGGCTATACACGTTTCTAACTTAAATGGCATTTGAAGAGAATGACTTAGTCATAAAACTGACTGTAAAGTGTTCATCTAGGTGTCAGGTATGATGCTCACCTTTTGGATTTTTTAAATTTAATCAAATAAACTGTCAAATCATATGAAAATGCTTTATTTTACTAGAATACTGTATGGGCTCTTACACAAAATATGCTAGATTTAAATGTGTCATAGCTGATAGAACACTGATGAGAATATTGCTTGAGAATATATTTACAGAGATAACATTAGAGATTAGAGATATAATATTAGAGATTTATGCATTATACGTTGCCATTGACGACAGCCATTATAAGGAAGGAAATCCCACAGAATCTAGCTTAAAAAAATGCGTAGAGCTGCTTGATTTATTTTTTGTTTGTTGATTTTCAAATATAAATTGATAACCGTGATAATTTGGGTCACTATTATGTTCATATCATACTTGCCTGTTGAGTGGAGTTTATGTCAGCATCATATAAAATCAACAATAATGATAATAAGAATATTAAAGCAAACACAGCTCTGGTATCGGAATAGTATCGGTATCGGCCGATATCCAAATTCAGGTATCGGGATCGGATCGGAAGTGAAAAAATGTGGATCGGTGCATCCCTATTCTGAATTCATTGTGGGGGCAAAATACAAATATGAAATTATGATCATTTGAAAATGTCAATTCTGGCAAAGGATAGAGTTAAAAGGAAAATGTCTGATGTTTATTTGAAAACAATTTTAATTTCTAGCCAGATCTTACACTGAGCTAGTGTGAGGAGTGAAAAGTTTATGAAAATGCAGTGCACCAGCCCTGAAGGCCTCAGAGTCTCTCTCTCATCCCAGACCAGCTCAAAGCTGATATCTGACCCTGTGCCACAGATGATAGAAGATATTGATGAGTAAAGGCACAAGGCATCATGTGAACATAATAGACAGTTATTTGTTAAGATATAAAAAAAGGTGCCATCAAGAGGGCAATAAGACATGTTTTAAAAATACAGACTTTTAATGAACTGAAACGTTTGACGAATGTATGATATGACCAGTAACTTCTGTCTGCTCTTAGCCTTCACCATGTACAGAACTGATGGCCTTAGTCACAGATGTAGCAGAACATTAAATTGAATGGACAGGTGTTTTGACTAAATTCACTGAGAATAATCTAAGCACTGCTATGGAGCAGCTTTGAAGAAGTATGATGGATTTTAGTGATTAAGTTGTGTTATAATTAACCTGTCTCCATGTTTTTACTCATTTGAAAGCAGACCAGATGGCTCTGGTGACTCTTGAATGCACTTTCCAAAAGGCTCTAGAAAATATCGGATCCTGTTTAGGGTCAAAGATCTCAAGTGATGAGAGGCGAGCACGATGTGGTTGTTCCCGATGACGGGTAAGACTTCCTACGGCCTGACAGGTGGCAACCCAAGCCAGGGAAATCACGATAAGTCGCCTTGGACCCCCTACCAAAAAAACACATATGGAGGAGGGGGTTTTATGTGAGGTGTGTATGAGAGGTGAGGCAGATGTCTGTGAGGCCAGCAGCATCTCTGTGTTGGGGGGGAAAGCTGTGTTTCGTAGGGGCCAAGGTCAAGACTGGACACAGTAGCCCCTGCCCTAATAATGGCCCCTCTATACCGCTCACCAAATACCGCATAAATTGAGAGTCAGGAAACACCCTGAAGAAAAGAGCTATGATTGGCATTTAAGAGCCAGCGGAGACCATACTGTGATTGTGATTGATAACTGTTTGGAACAGAACAAAATGTATTTGTATCAGTAAAACTGTATGATATTGAACTAATATGTCTTTATCATAGTCTTGATCCTGTAGGTCATTAGGATGGCAGAGGATAATTCAGAGACATGGTGATGGCTTTAAGAGGACGGCTTTTGAAGTTTAAAGAGAAGTTCTGGATAACAGAGGTATCTAAACTAAAGATAACTTGAAACAATTTCACAGTATAACTTATTGGAGATGTTCTAATTTGAAAATTCAACAGTTAAATTTCTAAACTTTGTGAAGGATTAATGAATTAAGGGTTAGCATGGACTGTACTAGCTATAGCTAATAGCATGGAGCACGCTTTAACAATGGAAGATGAGGAAATGAAGCAAATCCGAGATGCAGATATCCAAAACAGACTAGTTTTAGACATGATAACAGCTGAGGAGGAGAGAGTTTGGAAAATTCTTAGGGTATCGTTTTGCGTTCATATTCCAGATTATAGTGACAATGTAACCAATATAATGGAGTAGCCTACATGAGATAGTCTGTAAGAAAACCTGAGAAAAAAGAGAAGAAAAAAAAAAAAAAAGGCTGATGACTCATGGTTTGGTTGGATGACAAATCTGAAGGGATGGGGATATTGATTATGTTTTAATGTATTGCAGGTTTTTGAAATTGTTGTACTGATTTGTATTTGTTCACAATGTATTTTCAACGCATTTCCAGGATGGTTCAACGAGTAGTGAAGTCCAGGGTATCACAACAGATGGTCAAATTAGACATTTATGACGAGTACGACGAATGGATGAACAAATTTAGTGATAGGAGATAGTGACTAGCAAAGAGAAGAATGAAACAAATTAGGGGATTATGTTTTCGTTGATTTAAATCTGGGCGGCCTTTTGAGGCCTCAGATATCTAAATATTATAACCATGTTTTTTTTGGTTGAAAAAAAAAAAAAGTGAAAGGGGGGCTTTACCCACAAAAATAGCTTATGCATATTTTCTTTCTTCACAAATTCAAGAGTGTGATGAGAATAGATTATAGAATTGGATTATTACTATTATTTTTCATTCAGTTTAGATTTTCGCTTTAATTATTTAAAAAACTTTGTTCTTACATTTATTCATTTTTCATATTTAGCCTTTTTAATCTTACTATTATGTTTACTTATTTTTGAGTTTTCAGTCATAAATATATATATATACATACAATGATAAAATTTTTCATTATGGTTTATCAATGATGTGATAAAAAGAGGGGATTGTTATGGGAAAATTTAATCATAGCTATACATTAAACATTGCGCATGAAATGTTTATTGATTTGCATATATTCATACAGAACCAGCTTACTAGGTAAAAGGTCATATACAGAATATAGATTTGAGCAAGTGCTGCTTTTCTTGTCATGTGTGGAAATTTACAGGAGGAGTGACTTTGTTTGGGAAACTGATAAAAGCTGAGTGCTGTTATGTCTAGTTAGTGCACTCTGCAGACATTGAAGATGGCTGTATGACTGTGACTCATTTCTTGCAAGAAATTAAATCTTTATAAAGACAATTGGGCAGGTTTTGTCTCTTATTCAGTAATGCGGAGTTAGTTGAAATTTTGCCACGACATATGCATTTTAGAGATTGAATTCAAATCAAATATTAACATTACTGCCCAAACTACTTCTGAATAGTATGTCTACTTCATAGATATTTTGAAAAGTATGAAAATATATGCTTCAGATCACTCAAACCATATATGGAAATCAAAGAGTCCAAATATGGTCACTGGTGGAGTCTGGATGTCTACTTTGGAAAACTTTGGTACTGAGAACAAAAAAAATCTTACTGAAAGTAATTTTGAGATATCATCCTAAACTTTGCACAGAACTTGATCAGATATTTAGCTTTGATTTTCTTGAAGTTTTAGAGTTGAACATGTTTTGTAAAATGTATATTTTCTATAAAATATAAACATGTATTTTATATATTTTACATTTTCATAAACTTAAACTTCTATAACTATTTTTAAACTTTACTTGTACAACTTTTTTTTTACTTCTACAATAATCTGTGAAGTGTTCCCTTTAATAAGATACCAAACTTAAGTCTGTGCTCTGAAGAATTAAAGATTTTTAACAATTTAAATTGGAAAAGTAATTTTCAAGTATATGCTCAAAAGTGGGACAGACAGTTAACAGGTAAAACAACTTTTAAAATAAAAAGTTATTAAACTCAGCAAGTGTTTTGTATTTTGGGTCTGTATAGTGCTTTTGAATAACTATTGGGTCTAGGGCTGGGCGATATGGCCAAACAATTATCTTGATAAAATCTTTTCATATCAGTCGATATCAATAATTATCACGATAAATGTAAAATATTTCTTTCTTTCAAATTTAAAGTCAGATTTTTGCTCCTAAGTGAAAGTTATAGAAACCAGACTGTTAATTGTGGTTTTAAACTACGCTTTATTGTCAGAATATGACAAACACTTTACATTTTTTTAATTCCTTACACTTTTCCAGTCATTTTTCCTTAAATAAATGTCTTAATAGAAAAAATGAATGTCTTAGTTTCTGCATGTGCTAATGGGTGAAATTGTTTCTAGTCATGAAACAGGTTTGTCGCCTGACTTTGGCATATATCTTCAGCTGCAGTATTAATAATATTACATGTTTTGTCTTAGAAATGCACATTTGACAGTGAGTTGACAGTAGTAGTAGCTTGAGTTAGGTGGATGCAGATGTACATTTATGTTCATCAACAAGGACATCTGAAAAAATTGTAACAACCTAATTTTTATATGGTAAAATTTAAATATGACTGAGTTTTATTAAAATGATTTAGATCATGATAACCACAGTTAAAAACACGCATATAGCTCTTCACTACCTTGGTAAAATGTATCTAGGCTATATGGTTTCTATGGTATTTGTGTGAAAAACAGTAGACCTAGCCTAAAAACATTTAGTAGCCTATAAATTGACAAATTCTATAGCTAAATAGAAATACTGGAATAATACTCCATTACTTCTTTAACCCTCAGAGCCCTACGGCATCGCCCACGACGTCACACGGCACCTCCGATAAATATCTATATTATTTCATGAAACTTTTATCGATTTTCTTACCGTTTTTTCCAGCAGAAAGCTAACGAGCTAGCCATCACGGGGGTGTCTTTGGTGTCTTTGTAGCCTTTACAGAAGGTTTTCTATCCAGCCTGGAACATGTGCATCTTTTTGGAGTTGTTCAGCAATAAATCAAAATGCTTACATCCAAGATATATCCACTTGATGTCCATAATTTATAAATTTTCCGTCATTTTTGCCGCTAGCGCGATGCTAGCTGCCATTTTGGATGAGGGTTTGACCAATGACAGGCTGATCCGTCATCCACGTTGGTGTGCGTCATTACGCATGAACCACAGCTCTGTTATTGTGAAGAGAGACAGACGCACGGCTAGTTTTGAGGATAGAGAGAGAGAGACGCGCTGCAGTTTTGAGTAGCTTTGTGGAGAAAGTTTGAGGAAAAAGTTTGAGGAGAAAGTTTGAGGAGAAGTTCCTGATAGGAACTGTTTTGAGGCTTGGCACCAGTAAATATCCAAAATCCAAAGAGGCCAAAAGCGCCTGGACTTTTTTTGGAAAAATGTAAATAGTTTTGGTTCTGTATAAGTTATCATGTTTATTCCTGAGTTCCAGGACTCCAAAGACTTGAACAAACTGTTTTCCAGAGGAAATATGCTTAGCTTTTATTTATTTGTGTGTGTTTTCAATAAATATTTGAGTGATTCAATTTCCGTTTTATGTTTTCATTTGTCTTTATGGTCCCATAACTTATTTTACATTCAGGTGACATCAATGCAACACAAATATACTGACAGTGCAGCTTGTCTTGAAAAAAAAGAGGTGTGTCAATTGTCTGTGCACAACAGGGTTGATGTTTTACAAGCTTTTTTAGTAAATAACACCAGGCGGAAAATTAATTGTAAAAATACCCTTAGGTCTCTGAGGGTTAATACATTTAATGCATTAATAATATAATACAATTCTATATGAATATCCCACATTTCTGTCACAGTACCATGGTGCAGGTAGTGTTACAACAGTAAATCCATGGTAAATTATGGATAAGATCGAAAAGCCTTCGGACTCCATCATTGCGCACAGTGTTTCTCCTGTTTGTCAGCGCTGTTTTGTCTGGCTTTAAAATAGTTTCAATCACAAGACATTTGTGTTTTTCGCTGAGTGAGCACGCTGCAGTTTGGACTTTGACCCGAGCCGTGTGGCGCGGTTCGAATGAGTAACAATTCGTGCTACCTTTTATCAACAAATTCGTCGTCTTTGGATAATAACTCAAGGCTAGTTTCACTTTTGATTTAACGTTCGTCGCCGCTAAATCGTTTCCTTCTCGTGTCCAGTTTTCTTTACCAGTAGAGTGTGTACTTTTGATGTGCAAGTTAAAAGCTACATGCTGACTGGCTCTGACTGGCTGTTGTTGCGTTCATCTCTGCTGTGTGATTGGGTGTTAGAGTAATCTATATCGAGTAAAAATGTCCATAGCTTATCATCATTATTGACATAAATTTTATCGCGATTCGATATATAGTTTATCGGCCCAGCCCTAATTGGGTCTATATGGGTCAAATTGACCCACGAACAGCAAGAGTGTATACATTTTTTTATTTTTTTTTAAATGTACATTTTACAATGCATCAGAAAGCTGAAACTTTGCATGCATGTTCACGACCCTAAATGAGGAAAAAAGGTCACAATTTTAAGATAAACAATGTAGGTAAGACACTAGTATTCCGGATAGATTGAAAAAATAAATTATAGCTAATTTTTACCATTTGTGGCATAAAAAAAAATATTTCTGTATTGAAATAAGTGGGGGAAAGCTATTTTTTTAGCTTCTTATGTTAGTAAAAAAACAATTTTTTTCAACCATTTTTGGTCTCTACAGTTGCCTTAGAACATTTAAAATATGCAGTCAAATTGACCCACGAAAATCATGAACGTAACAGTAATTTTGTGTGTATATGTCAAAACACATCAGCGTGTTGAAACTGCATGCATGTTCAGGACCCTAAATGAGGCAAAAAGTCATAAAAATAACAGGTTAACTGATATTTCTGACAACTTAAAAATCAATACAAGTCAAATTGACCCGCAACATAACACGAGGGTTAAGGTGCAAATAAAACCAAAATCTTCCTGTTAACCTGATATTGTTCAAATTAAAGCATTTCCACTTCCAGTAATTTGCAGAGCTTTGAAGATTGACAAAATCAGGAGTACAAAGTTGTTGCTGCCTCTGTTACATTGCAGTGGATAGCCTGTCACTGCCAAATGGTTAACGATGAAGGCCGGTCTCACATAAGAATGAGTGTGTCGAGAGAAAAGATATTCCACCAAGCAGAAGGTTCTGAAAGTAGCAGACTAGACACATTTTACACTTAGTTAAATATGCATGCTTTGCCACACTGTCAGCACAACGTTAAGAAGGCACGGAGGAGGGGAATAAGAAACACAGTCATGTAAACCGTTTAAATGAGGGTGGAGAACAGGACCCCCGATTATGCATTTGCTCTCTTTTTTACTTTATGTTAGAATATCTGATATCGCTTTAGACCAGAAAACATGAATAAAGAAAATGGTAATGAAGAGGGAAGTAACTATAAAAGGAAAACCTACACTATACAAATTGTTTTGCTTTAGTTAAGGTCCTTGAATATGATTGACTGACAAGCTTTCCAGGTTTTTCTGCAGGGCTTTATGAGCGAGTCATTGAAATCATTCGCTCAACCAGTCATTCAAAAATGCTATTAGCATGGCTAAAGTCACAGATGTGCTGATATTTAGGACAACAGCATTCTTGCTAGGGATGCAGGATACATCGTTTCAGCATCAACATCGTTATGTGCACATCTGCGATAGTCACATCGCAGGATGTGCGATAAGTAGGGTTGGGTATCGTTCACATTTTACCGGTACCGGTACCTGAAATTTGGTACCAGTACCCAACGGTACCTTTTTTCTGTACTTTAGGGATGTTTACATCAATAACTATAAATAACCTGTAACCTGTTTATAGAAGTGTTATTGACATTATGCCAGAGCTGCCCTGGTCTCTATCTGCCATTGTCTGTGATGCTTGTATACTGTAATATTTACTAGTAAATAGTAGGTTAGGTCCTTAATTTAATTCATAAAAACAACCATATTGTAATTTTTTCTTTTTAATTTCATTTCTATGAAAACATTTGATTACCAGAAAATACACAACACATAATTTGTAGGAAATAAAGACAAAAGACATTCATTTAATTGATCTTTTTTTGTCGAACAAAGTGTTGCACAACTGAGCTTTATACGTTTAAAATATGAAGAAAAATTTTAATATATTACTTAAAAAATAAAGTTTTGATCATTTATTATTATTACATTAGTGTTAGTATTATTATTACACTGAGACGTATCTAAATTATACTGTATAACAGTAATGTATTTGTCAAGTTATCCAAACTTTTATTTTGACGGGTTGCCATGAAGACCTTTGAGTTTGTGTGTTTATGACATGACGGTAGTTTTTCTCAAATGAAACGGTAAATGCTCATAAAGTGACTCTCAGTGGCTCTGGAGATGATGTTCGTGCGTTCGTTCATGTCCTCATATGAGACGGCAGAGATGGAAACATGCGACCGACACACGCGATTCTGAGTGTGTGTGTGTGTGTGTGTGTGTGTGTGTGTGTGTGTGTGAGGTAAACCGCACGTCTATGGCATTCATTCGCAGAGACACACAGGATTCGTATTTAAATAGTCGTACGGTTTAATATTCACAGACACTAGTCTATATCACCAGATGATTTCTCAGGTACCAAAATTTGGTACTCTGTAGTACTGACGTAGTTCGGTACCCAACCCTAGTGATAAGTATAGGGGTAGTACTTGATCAGTGATCCATACGGGCCAGGCCCCACGGTAAGGAACACATGTGATTCGTGAATTGCAAAGTTTAAAGGTCCCATGGCATGGCATTTTACTATTATTTTATAATGTTTCCTGAGGTGTACTTATATTGTTAGTATGATTTAGAAATAAAAGGCATTTTTTCTATACTGTTATTACCCCTCTGGCTGAATGCCCTATTTCAAGGGGCTTGTCTGCTGTGAGACTTCAGTGAAAACGCCCACTGTTGTGATTGGCTGACATCTTTGCATTTGAAATGAGTGTTAGATTATGTTGCGGAGGGGGCGTGGTTAAGCGAGGCACTGCACGCATGAGAGAGAGAGAGACTGACTGGGCACTCGTGAACCACGGAGAGCTGGAGGAAGTTTTATTGTACTGAATTGTTGAGAGCGCTGTGCTGTTAGCGCAAGCTTATTTGTAGCTGAGAGTTCTGAATAAACAGTCCCAGTCACGTCGACTTTGTCTTCTTCCTCCTTATTCTACAAACTTTGTAACACATGTAATGTACCATTACAGCCATCGAGATGAACAAATCGTCAAAGTGTGGATTATAGCATTATTTTTAGAGATGCTCCGATCAGCATTTTTGGGGCCGATCACCGATTACCGATCACCAAGATCATGATCTGCCGATTGCCGATCACTGCCGATCACAGAATGGCAGGGGAATGGGAATCTTTTATCTATAATCTTGCAGAGTTTGCACCATTTGTAGAAATGAAACTAACTCTAAATTAACTGTATTGAGGAAAAAAAACTGTAGAAATAGGCTAGAGTCAAGATCTTGAAGAACCACCAAGTGTTTATTTTAGAAAATGAGATAACTTAAGGCTACTGTAGGCCATCTTTCCCAAATAAATGTATATAATAAATGTGTATAATTATCTCACCTAAATATTTGATCATGCAGTGCATTTTTGTTTTTAAAGACAAATTTTCAGGTAGGTCTAACATTAGTATTGAGATAAGAAATACTAAAGACATTTAATAAGAAATCAAATGTAAATTTATATTGGTCTTCCCTGAATAAATTAAATTAGATTAATCCTTACACTTAAGGTTGCAAAAGTTAGTCATTCAAGAGCAGTGAGTGTCATAAAGGTTCATCAAACACCACAAGACTCAGAGACAGCAGCAGTTTATTCGACAGCTGTCACTTTAAGGGTAAACACGGTTACAGTTACATGCAGTTGCACAAACGTTCACTGCCGAGTCACGACGGGGTTTACGTGCATACTCGTCAAGACGGTAATTTAGTACATACATTTGTGTGTATCTGACCATTTCACCGCAATTTGTTCTCGCAAGCTTTTTGTGAGATGGCCTGTGTGTGTGTGTGTGTGTGTGTGTGTGTGTGTGTGTGTGTGTGTGTGTGTGTGTGTGTGGGCGCGCGCTCACGGTCTGGAGAGCGCGCGAGTGCTGAGCGGTTTGAACACTGGCAAGACTTAAAAATAAATGCAAATGATAAACTTTAGTGACGATGCGACTCGATTGTGCAAGTGGCAAATCCTGTCAACTGTGCAGCTTGATTTTAGTGCAGATGCGATGATATGAAGCCATTTGAGCAGTTTGAAAGGGAGAGAGAGCGCGCGCACGCGGTGATTCACTCGCGCTGTTTGTGAACTTACGCAGTCATTTGAAAACTTTCTGTGAGACACAAGTTATTTAATAGAAATATGAATTGTACCTCACCTTCAGCATTATAATTATTTTACCCGCGCTGGAAAGAGAATGAGACTGTGTCGCTGCATATCATGCCCTAGCTCTCACGGCAGGTGCGGGTTTATGTGTCGTCAGCATGAGATCGGTTCATGAGATCGGCCTTTTTAGAGACCGCCGATCAATCATCCCAAAGCGATTATCGGCCGATCGAGATCGGATGCCGATCAATCGGAGCACCCCTAATTATTTAATGATCTATTCCTATCACATGAAAGGCTGCAGTGATGAGCATTGAGTAGACAGACAGTCTGTTGATCGTGTGAATGCAGTGATCTCGTCATTGCAATGCGTTTTCTCTCACAAAATGCTTTCACCACAACTAACAGCAAACACGAGGTCGATATGAATACAGTAGGAGCTTCACTGTGCTGCATAACAGCGTCATTCATTATAATGGCAGTTTGGGCAAGTGTGCAGATACACTCAGATCTGAACATTACAAAGAGTGTTCTTTGATCGCTCTCTGTAGTTTAATCACTTAAAAAACGAATTTTTTGTTTCATGCTACTAACAGAAACGAACGTTTTAGTCACTGGCTTGATTCACTGATGCATTACGCTTAGGGCATCAAGACGGCGATCATTAAACGATCTAGAAAGAAAGTCTGAGTGAACTTGAACGATTAGCTACACATCAGAAATCACTGATCACAGATCAGGCATTAATGAACACCGTTACTTACTGTTTGTCGCGATGCTGTCGAATCCATATGGTAAAAGTCTGTTTGTAAAGCCTGTGCTGACATAAACTGAATCCATTTTCTCTGAATGCTCTGGGCGGCAAAGCAGAGGAAGGGGATGTAACATTTCCTGGTATGACGTCATAACAGGAAAATTCAAGATCATCTCGTCTGAGCAGTCATTTTCTCAAAGGCAGAGAAAGACAGCCAGAACTACACCCATCAAAATTTCTAGCCACTTGGGGACCATATACAGGCTAGGGGAACTCATATTATGTTAAAAAACCTCATAAAATGAAATTGTCATGCCATGGGACCTTTAACCAATCTCAGAGTGTAAGTTTATCATTTGCACATGTTTTAAGTCCTTTTTAAACATTCAATTGAGTCTTAAAGGAGAAGTGTGTAAATTTTAGAAGCATCTAGCAGCGAGGTTGTGAATTGCAACCGCCCACCGCTCACGCCTCCCTTTCGAAGCACATAGAGAAGCTACAGTGGCCGACACAGGACAAAGATGTCATCGTCTGAAAGTAGCTAGTGCCCTGTAGAGAAGTTTGTCTACTGTAGAAACATGATGGTGCAAAATGGTGACTTCACTGTAAGGGGACCCGCGGAGTATGTAGATAGAAATGGCTCATTCGAAGGTAATAATAAGAACATAACGGTTCATTACGTAAGGTCTTTTTACACCACTGAAAACATAGTTATGTATATTATATTGCATTTCTGTCAATAGATCCTCATAAATATTACACACTGCATCTTTAAAGGTTTGAAGCACAAGAAGATGCAGAACTGTTTTCTGTACACGCTACACGGAGCCACAGAAGTGGCATGCGAATACCAAATTCACTTCTCTTTCTTGTTTTTTTTTGTGCTTCAACAGACACATCATGGATGTAAAATTATGTAAAAATGCCCAACTTGGCAAGTATCCTCGTAAACACAGTCATGTATGTCTTAAACGAATGTAAACAATTGAGAAAGAAAATGGATGTATATCATTATAATGGATACGTGCATTCAGACTTAAAGTGACAGCAGCCTAATAAATCTGATGCTTTCTGTCATTAATGTTACTCAAACAACAAAAATATATATATTTTATAGCTTTAACAAATATGAATCATATTTAATTAATACAGTAAAGTATTAAGTAAAATAAAGACTATGCATTACATTTGATTATTCGATTTCTGTTAGACTTGCATGAAAAACTTAAAGCACTGTTTATTTCATTTGTATCTTTGTTATATTGTATTTGTTTTGTAGTATGTTTATTTTCTATGCAGATGCACTTCCCTCCAAAATCATCCCAATCATTCTAGGATGATTAGTTCTTTCCAAATAGAGCTATTCAAATCATCTGGTGAAATTATTTTTATAATCGCATATACACATGTACATAATATAACAGAAAAACTAAATATCGCAATGCCAGTTTCCAATCGCATGCAGTCAAACTTCTTTCACATACGATATTGCTTAATTATGACCAAAAAAGGTCAGAAGAATGGCTCATAGGTGGTTCTGATCATAAAGACAACATCTAACCTAGATCTGACATCATCACAGAAGTAGAATGAAGGACCACAACTAAATCTCATGGCTGAAAAATAGCAATTATCACTCTGAGAATATATCCGCTAAGGGCTGATGGAAGCAACTGTTGCACAAAGGCTCCTAATATAACAAAGGAAGGTCGAACGAGGAAGGGTTACTGAGTTTACTCTCAAATTCTGATTTCACTGTACCAAAGGAATCAAGTTCACTGCCAACATGAATGTCTTATGGTTTCTTGGTAAAAGAAAAAAATATATACATGATCTGTTCAATTATGCTATTGTGTTTCTTTGAGATCTTTTTAATTTTGTATACTTTTGGACATGTACAAACTTACATGATATAAAACAATATTATACAGCCAGCCAACCAAACTCTTCACATCAGGAATAAAATCCCCAAAGTCTCTACAACAGACTGAATAGGTTGTGCTTGTACAAATGCAAGTCTTTAATTACAATCAGCAACCGTTGCTACAGATATAACTGGCAGCACAGCAACAAGCCCTTTAAAAACAACAAGTTTCCATTAAACCGCATTGTGACTCCACCCATGCTCAAATACAAAAAGCATTGTTTTCACGCTCACAGCTAATTGTTGAAGTTCAAGGAGGACTGCATAATCCACTATAGACTGAATGTATAGTGCACAGTTAAACGTTGCTTGCTATAATTGTTTTTAAAGCAACTATAAACATAAAATGTATTTGGAGAGGCTGGTTGCGACCCAAGAAACCAGCGACCATGCCTGATTAAGATTTAATTTCTTGGTAGAATCTCTGAATAATACATGCACAGTCAGTCAACTAAGGTGCTGTATTTTTACACCTGTAACGTAATACGGATTTAAATCCAGACATTTAAATTTGCACTACTTTTAGGATTGCAAAAAAGTGGAATAACATTTAGGCAACATGGGCCCAACTGAACTAACTTATTCATTTGTACCAGAGGTAAACATTGAGTTTTTGTAAACAGAAATAGGTTCACATCAGAAATAAGGAGTGAAACGGCAAACAGAATATAGATAGTGACTATGCGTGACATAATCACCTAATTTTGTTTCAGCCAATGAGTTGTTACATGACAGAGCTGTTAGGAGAGAAACCCAACATATCCCACAACTTCTTACACAGTTTTGTAGGTCTGCTAAGAAAAGTTGCCTACCTTTATAAAGTTTTCCTTTATAAAGGCCCTTTTTTTTTTTTACATAATATTAAATGAATGTGCCATTTGATCAATAAATTAAATTATAATAATAAGACACTATAGGGCTGATATCAATCAAATGAAATTATTTACACTGCAAAATTACAACTGCAATAAATAACATGAAATATTAGGGGTGTAATGGTACACAAAACTGATGGTTCAGTACGTACCTCGGTTTTGAAGTCACGGTTCGGTACAGCAGTTTTACAAAATTGACTTTTATTTATTTTTATTTAACAGTGGTTTACTGAAAAAAAAAATTGTGTCTGTCCTTAAATTAATTCAATTATAACTAAAAGTTTCTTAAAGATAATACTGTAAACTATATATGGAGCCCTTACTTACACATTGCTATTAAAGATTAACAACAGAGCCCAAACTATTAGCCTAAATTCAGTTGCTATTTCTCTTTAGCTCAACATACCTTAAGAGATGTTATTTTATGTTTATTTTTATTTTTTAGGAAGAGATGATCACGTTCACTCGCGCGCCGCCACTTGAAGTTGAACTGACGCGTCTATACAGCGTCTATACAGTCATGTCACATTAAAGAGCGTCAAAATGGCATTTATCGTTTGAATTTCATGATAAAATGGACTGAATTCTTAATATGTTCGTGTGGGAACTCGGATTGAAGTGTTAAAATCTGTTAAACAATTCTGAGATTTGTTTCTAAACACATTATAAAATGTTAGAAATGTATTGCTGAAACATATTACAAATACTGTGAACTATGTAGTACTGAATTCAGAAGTTAGACCGCAAAACAGTTTTACACCGTTGCTGTGTTCAGGATTTTCTGGGCGGGGCTAAAACGGTGGCTTGATGACGCGCTGGAGCCACCGAGCCTGGCTCCTCCCCTAACACGATCATAACTAGAGCACATTCGCATCAGTTCGCCCGCTCGATCGCGAGTTACTGTCAGTACTGTTAGTTACTATAGCCTACAACTTACAAAACAGCTTTCAAAACAAAAACGATGATCAAGAAGAGGTGGATTAATTTTGTGAACAGCAACCTTGATGGAGAGCTGAGGATCACCACCGACACCCGCCTCTGCAGTGACTTTACACAGGATCGTTTTGCAAACTTTCACCGGCGACAACTGGGATTCACTGATAATCCGCTGCAGAACTGACTATCCCCCGCCCAGGCCTTCATCCTCCCGTCCCGCCGACATCTGGTGAATCGTGATCATAGACGGTCGTGATCAGTACGTGA
This sequence comes from Romanogobio albipinnatus, assembly GCA_023566225.1. Lineage (NCBI taxonomy): Eukaryota > Metazoa > Chordata > Actinopteri > Cypriniformes > Gobionidae > Romanogobio > Romanogobio albipinnatus. The sequence continues at coordinate 17,221,254 of CM042244.1, read as the reverse complement.
GTGTTGTCTTGTGTGCTACGGCAGCTTTCCCGCAAGTGGGCGTGGTTTCGGTGCCGACAGCGGACACCCCCCCAGCGTTTGAGAGCAGAGAATGCTGCTCATTTTTTCAAGTTTTTGATAAGCTATTTTATGTACTTGCCGGATTTATGATTCAAATTTGGCTGGGTGGTTAATAACACATTTATCTGTGGTGTGAGGAACTCAGAACACATGTTTAGTTTTGACTTTACAGGGACTTTAAAGACTGCACTCGGAAACCGCTCGGTACAAAAGCCCTGTACTGAAAGGGATGGATACGAATACGTGTACTATTACACCCCTATTAAATATACAAACTATAAGAAATGTTGGAAAAAATGCAATGATACTTTTAAACTAAACCACCAGTAGGTGGCGGCAAGTCACTTAACGAGTGAGTCATTGAATCATTCATTCAACAGATTCGTTCAGCTAACAAAAACAAAAACAGTCAATATTGTGTCTAAAATGTAAGTAACTTAAAGGCACAGTATGTAAGTTAGAGGTCGCTGCTAGAGGTCGCTTATTCAAAACAAAGGCGTAGCTTGATGCACACGGACCTCGATGCACACCGCCGAGCTCCGCAGCAGACTTCTACCATACAGTCAAAGCAGCATTACATAACAGGAAGACCGCAAGTGTTTAGGGTGCCATTTGGGACAGGGCCTAAAAAGTATTTTACTTGATACAAAAGTATGACCTATCAATCAGAGGGCAAAAGGCACGAAGAAGATTGTTTTCAACAAGTTTTTCAGCAAAGTTTGGATCATGTTAAACATTTAGATGCCTTATTCACATCTCATGATACTGTAGGCTTCAAAGAGTTAAACATGTTATTTTACCACATTCCTACACATCGGCACACCCTGTGTTCCCAGTAAAATCTATTATCCCATGTAACCACTTAAATTTGAATAATGTCATGTGACTAGTTCAGTTTGGACTTGATAACTTTTGCGAGACTCTGGAATGTTGGGATATTGCACTGTAGCTTTTATTTTTCTTCCTGTTATTGTTCATTTTGCAAAGCATCTTTCTGCAGCACACTGTGCCGCTAAGACTGTTGACATGAAGCTCAGTTTAATTGCTTCCACACCCCAGGAATGGTTTCGCTGTCACTTTCTTGCTACTGCCTGGATAAACTTTAAGGCCTGCAATGGCATTGCTTATAAGTCATCCTGAACATAAAGCCGCATAAAGTAAGGAAAAATACAGCGATGCTCCAAAAGCTAGGGAAAACTAGAGCTCACAGCTGCCATAGTGACTGTGACAATTTGAACATCACAGTATGTTTCTATTACATGATTTTACTTTCATCTACTCTTAAAGAAGAATGAAAGCAAGCAACATAAGGAACTAGCCTTTGTTCCCACGTCAGTGTCATATTTACAAGTAAAATCATTAGAAGGAGCTCAGATGTCTTGGACAGGAGGGCCAACAACATAACTATCTGTTGCTGAAGGAAGCAGGAATCTGTCAACCTGTCTCTGATTTCAAAAGCTTCCACTGCATAATTTCCTCTCTTCCTAAATGCATCTCAAACAAGTGCATTAAGTCACACATTAGAAAGCTGAATGAGTAACTTTAACTTCTGCATTACAAGTGTTGATTCACTCTGAAAAGGCAAGAACCAAACCCTTGATGACTACAGGCCTACTCCCGCCCTACCATGAGAAAGAAAAAAACTGTCAAATCTCCATATAAACAATTTTTAGTATGATGGGTTCTTGACAGTTGGTCATTACAAACTATATTCCCAAAGCATACCAAAACAGACAAGCTTTTTTATGAAACATGTGGTTGATTACTGCTAAAAGTAAGCACTTTATAAAAACTTTTAACTGCTCATAAGTGTCATAATCTATATTAGACCGTGTTAGAAATGTTTTATTCATATATTTGTATGTGCCACATCAGTAGTTAAGCAGGATATATATTGATTAATTATATATTAATGTTAATTGTTCTAACGTGTTACCTCATGAATAATTTATCGAAAGCTTCTCATTATGATAGCGTAACATAATATTAAAGCAAACAAACTTGTATTAGGAGCCTATTCAAAAGTCACATGTAGCTATAACAGATTATTGAAGTTCATTCTGCAATCACAAAAGACTATTACCGTTAGCTAACTAACATTAGCCTGTCAAATAACCCGCTCCACTGCATTTACTAATACTAACCTGCTTACCAGCTATTTTTACTCGCTTCACAAGCAGTCAGAGGCTAATCGTGGAGATTTAAATGTGAACACATAAGATACAAATTCGCAAGGCTAAAATTAATCTTTGGCAAGAAACACACGTTAAAGAGTCAGTTTACATCTCGCAAATGATCCGTCTTCAATCTCTTAAGTAGTATTAAATGCTGCATTCGTTGGGTTTCTATAGTAAACACATCACAGATGTCATAGGCGAAAAACAGTTTGTGGGTTAATCGTTTACTCACCGGTGGAATCCCCATCATCATCATCATCATTACCATCATCTTCACGCACGATTCAGCCATGTAACTCCCCGGGTAAAATCCGACACACTTCGCGTCTTATAAGCAAGCGATAACGTCTTTGACATCTGCGGGATATCTCCAGGAAAGAGCTAGGCCATTTTCCAGTTTTACACAGAAGTGTAGGAAGAAGTAGTTTGCGCGACAGCTCTCGTATATCCCTCCCCTAAAGGTTTAATGGAGAAGGTTACTACGAACTGCAGCAAGGGTGGGACATTTTGGCTCAAGCAACGCTGAAGTGGCGTGAGATTCCCACGCTAGAGACTTGCAGTTGAGCCAAGATGGCGTCTGTTTCGTAACCTTGTGTGGTAAGCGTTTCACAGCGGGTGACACCACCGTGCCTCTGGATCCAGAGGAAACATTACCGCGGGGCGGCACCCGAGTCCGCGTGACGTCATTACAATGCAACAACGTGCAGTAGCGATCACATTCTTCTTTTGTACTGTATGCATTAATGGCATAAATGTTTAATACTTGCATTTGTACGAAAGTGTATATTTTATATGGATCAGATTCAACTCAGATCTTGTGATTATTTAAGGACACGTTGTTTGATTGACTTTAGATTTCAATTTCATATATTTTAATCATACATTTAACTGAATCAGTAGTTGCTTCAAATAGCCTATGTCTTTGTAATTACAATTTCTGAATTAATTTCTGAACATTTCTCTGTCATTTGCAATTGTAGGCTACTGTATAGTTTAATTTAATTTGTTTTTATATTAGTATATTAAACTTTAAGATTTTAATTGAATTAGTAGGCTCGTTTAAAATCTTTTGAGAAAAAATTAAATAACTTGCAGTTATTTTGCTTCTGGAACGCCACCACCAGCAACGTCAACATGAAACAATTAATATTCATGATCTGTTAACGTTCGTTTAAGTTCCCCTAGTTGCACTCTCTGTTTAAAGTGCGACACCAAGTGTTCATTGCGATAAGCTGCATGCTGCGTAAGATTTTTCAGTCAAATGCATATTGAGCATATATTTAATATTTAAACCGTTTCCTTATGGAGTATGTGTGCAATGTAGTCACTTGGTGGCACTATAACCTACAACATCGGACTGCCATGATATTCTTTCCCTGCTGCAACAGCATTATAATGTGTGATGAGGCCAAAAGGCACATGAGAGCTCCACATAGCCTAACTGAACTCACTGGACCTCCTGCAACAACCTTACATTTTCACTATCGCAATCAGTGGAAGTGAATGATGTGAGCGACATGATACAGAAGGCTCTTTGATTGACACTTTTGGTGTCCATAAATTTGAAATATGAAAGAAATACATTGTCCTCATCACAGAAGTCCAGAATCTGAAAAGAAAGTAAACAATCTTCTGGAAATTACCAGAATTTGACCATTAAACTAAAAAATGATTCACAAGAACTTCAGTATCACACTGCAATTAAAAGTATATTAATCTACATATTAATTACGTTCCATTTAAACTAATAAATATGAATACAAGCTAACAAATTTTGACCTCATATAAGCAGGGTTTCAAGAGCCATATTCGACACTGATTAAAGTGTTGGAGGTAAATACTATATACTTGATGAAAAAGCCTTAGAGATGTAGCCCCAGCTGCTAGTGAGACAGAAGGAAAAGCAGCATGAACACAGCACTGATAGATGTAGAGATGGCATTAACGTTACCTTAGTAAATAAATGTTTTTGCCAGACCTAAGATATATACTGTATATATACAGTGTGTGTGCGTGCGTGCGTGCGTGCGTGTGTGCGTGCGTGCGTGTGTGCGTGCGTGCGTGTGTGTGTGTGTGCGTGCGTGTGTGTGTGTGTGTGTGTGTGTGTGTGTGTGTGTGTGTGTGTGTGTGTGTGTGTGTGTGTGTGTGTGTGTGTGTGTGTGTGTGTGTGTGTGTATACAGCTCTGGAAAAAATTAAGAGACCACTTAACATTGATTTCTTTTAAGCGGTCTCTTATTTTTTTTCCAGAGCTGTATATAAACACACCGCCGATCAGGCATAACATTATGACCACTGACAGGTGAATAACACTGATCTCTTCATCACGGCACCTGTTAGTGGGTGGGATATATTAGGCAGGAAGTGAACATTTTGTCCTCAAAGTTGATGTGTTAGAAGCAGGAAAAATGGGCACGAGTAAGGATTTGAGCAAGTTTGACAAGGGTCAAATTGTGATGACTAGAAGACTGGGTAAGAGCATCTCCAAAACTGCAGCTCTTGTGGGGTGTTCCCGGACTGCAGTGGTCAGTATTTGTCAAAAGTGGAACAGTGGTGAACCGGCGACAGGGTCATGGGTGGCCAAGGCTCATTGATGCATGTGGGGAGCGAAGGCTGGCCTGTGTGGTCCGATCAAACAGACGAGCTACTGTAGCTCAAATTGCTCAAGAAGTTAATGCTGGTTCTGATAGAAAGAATACAGAATACACAGTGCATCGCAGTTTGTTGCGTATGGGGCTGCCTAGCCGCAGACCAGTCAGAGTGCCCATGCTGACCCCTGTCCACAGCTGAAAGCACCAACAGTGGCCACATGAGCATCAGAACTGGACCGCAGAGCAATTGAAGAAGGTGGCCTGGTCTGATGAATAACATTTTCTTTTTACATCACGTGGATGGCCGGGTGAGTGTGCGTCGCGTTCCTGAGGAACACGTGGCACCAGGATGCACTCTGGGAAGAAGGCAAGCCGGCGGAGACAGTGTGATGCTTTCGGCAATGTTCTGCTGGGACACCTTGGGTCCTGCAATCCATGTGGATGTTACTTTGACACGTACCACCTACCTTTCATAGAAACGGTATTCCCTGGTGGCTGTGGCCTCTTTCAGCAGATAATGCGCCCCGCCACAAAGCAGAAATGGTTCAGGAATGGTTTGAAGAGCACAACAGCGAGTTTGAGGTGTTGACTTGGCCTCCAAATTCCCCAGATCTCAATCGAAATGAGCATCTGTGGGATGTGCTGAACAAACAAGGCTGATCCATGGAGGCCCCACCTCGCAACTTACAGGACTCAAAGGATCAGCTGCTAACATCTTGGTGCCAGATACCACAGCACACCTTCATGCTCCATTTTTTTAACGGCAAAAGTGGGACCAACACAATATTAGTCATCATAATGTTATGCCTGATCGGTGTATACTTACAAATGTAGTTAGTAGCATAATTGGTCATATAATTACATTCTATGGATATAATTGTATTGAATTACACATATTAAAATATAACTTTTTGTTTACTTAGATTACTTTTGCCAAAAGTGATGTCCGTAGTGGATATTTTTAATGCCCCTACAAGTTCGATTAAACCTTCGAAATATTTGGAAAATATTTTAAATATGAGGAAAGAACAAAACACTTAACTGTCAGTATCTGACAAATTTACAAATTATTTTGTAAAACAAAAAATGCAAACTACAGCTACAGGTTTTATTTAACTATGCAAAAAACTCAGAAAATCGAAAAGCTCAGAAAAACATGCATTAACTACATTATAATCGGTTAATATTTTGTTGTTTCTCTCTTTTATTATTATTAATTCTTTCTATGACAGCCACACAATTTGGCATATTATCACAAATAAAATAATTGACAATTCAAATCTTTTCATCTTTGAATCTTTTACAAAATTTGAATAATGGGTGAATTAAGTGTGAAGATTGCAATTTTCCTAGGCCGGACATCACTTTTGGCCACTACTGTAGATTTGAATTGGGATTATTGTTTGTTTACCATATTTGTTTTAAAAAAATCATGGTTCATGGTTATCAACATCATGAAAGTCATTAAACATTACATTACTCCAGTTTGTGAAAGAAATACAGGTGGTTCATGAGTTGATGAAAATCTAACAATCAATGAAATCATAAAAATGTAAAATTAAAATGAATAAATACATTTTAAACAGTCAAAATAAAACACAGTAAAAATAGAGATACATTATTTGTTTACCAACATGTCAGTGTGACTATTACCTGGCATTAGAGAACCGTGAACAATGAAAATGTGTTATTAAATTATTGAAATACCAGCTTAAAATATCAGGGGGACTTCAAGTAAAAATTTAGGTCAAAGGGGATTGCCTGACAAAAAAAGGACCTGCATTGCATGAGCAAACATTAATAAACATTAAAACAGCAATGACATTACATTAAATATTTTGTCCAGACTGTGGTTATAAGGAAGGCATAGTATTTCACAGCTGTACATCAGCAGTGTTTAGTAACTTGTAATTGATTGCATTTTTCCACAAAACTTCAGAAGTCTGAAGTTTTTAAAAAGGGTCTCACCAAAGACAACACCTTTGGAGTCTTTTAGCATTTTTTTATATTCGCATTCAAGGTTCCTAGCAATCTGTCAGCTTTTGTATGGCACAATCAATCACAAGCTTTGCCTGATGTTCTCTCTACAGCTCATTTTATTTCTGAGAATGGAATTTATTACATAAATTACTCATTAGGGTCTCCACTTTAAACTTCCCTTGCACATCATTTGAGTTCTCATATATAGAATAAAGACTTACAGTACCTACAATAATTGTCTCTAGATCTCTAGAAGCATCTGAACCTGACCAGCTACTGTCCAGAAGTTGAGAATTTTTTTGGTTATATATTTTGAAATATGTTTACAATTGAACTGGTTTCAATTTTAATTTAGTTTCAAAAGCATAATTTATTCCTGTGATGGGGAAGCTGAATTTTCAGCATCATTACTCCAGTCTTCAGTGTCATGATCTTTCAGATATCATTCTAATTCGATGCCCAAGAAACATTTCTTACTATTATTGATGTTGAAAACTAGCCTGGCTCCGTCCTCCTACGTACTTCCGCTCAATTTTCATTTTCCTTCAGTACTACCTATGTACAAATGAAATGTACGAGAGTCTGGTAACACCAGGCTAGTTGAAAACAGATGTGATGCTTAATATTTTGTACTGTGATAAATCTTTAGTAACATTATAATATACACCGATCAGGCATAACTTTATGACCAATATTCCTAATCTTGTGTTGGTCCCCTGCCAAAACTGCACGGCATGGACTCCACTGGACACCTCAAGGTGTGCTGTAGTATCTGCCACCAAGATGTTAGCAGCAGATCTTTGATGTTTGATTGGATTGAGATCTGGGGAGGCCAAGTCAACACTTCAAACTCATTGTTGTGCTCCTCAAACCATTCCTGAATCATCAACCTGAATACCGTTTCCATGAAAGGGTGTACACGGTCTGCAACAATGCTTAGGTAGGTGGTACGTGTCAAAGGAACATCCACATGGATGGCAGGACCCAAGGTTTCCCAGCAGAACATTGCCCAAAGCATCACATTGCCTTCTTCTTGCTTGCCACACACACACACACATGGCCATCTATGTAATGTACAAAAAAAACGTGATTCATCAGACCAGGTAACCATCTTCCATTGCTCCGTGGTCCAGTTCTGATGTTTCGGCGGTATATACAGGGGTCAGCATTGGCACCCTGACTGGTCTGCGGCTATGCAGCCCCAATATGCAACAAACTGTGATACACTGTGTATTCTGACACCTTTCTATCAGAACCAGCTTTAACTTCCTGAGCAATTTGAGCTACAGTTGTTTGTCTGTTTGATCAGACCACACGGGCCAGCCTTTGCTGCCCACGTGCATCAATGAGCCTTAGCCGCCCATCAACAGTTCATCACTGTTCCTTCCTGCTTGGACCACTTTTGATAGATACTGACCACTGCAGACCCGGAACACCCCACAAGAGCTGCAGTTTTGGAGATGCTCTGACCCAGTCGTCTAGCCATCCCAATTTGGCCTTTGTCAAACTCACTCAAATCCTTACGCTTGCCCATTTTTCCTGCTTCTAACACATCGACTTTCTATCAACTTTGAGGAAAAAGATTTTCACTTGCAGCCTAATATATTCCACTCACTAACAGGTGCCGTGATGAAGAGATAATCAGTGTTATTCACTGTCATAATGTTATGCCTAATCTGTGAATATTGTATTTACCTTCATTTTTGATCAAGTGAATGTGTCCTTGCTGAAAATTTTTTATTTCTTTGAAAGATCTTACTGACCCCAGACTTCAGAACAGCAGTAGCCTATATATGTCTTCCCCAATTAAATCCACTTTAGTTAACATTGCCTGCATAATGCATACGTTAAAGACATACGTTTCAAAGTAGTATGTGATGAAACACTGTAATCTACAAAACAAATTAAAGGAAAATATATTTAAATATTTAGATATGTACATTTAATAGTTCTTATTTACATTTGACAAAACTGGGGTAACATTACAAGAGAGGACATCATATTAAAAAGAGAATATATTTAGTGAAATAGATATTACATATTTTCACATTGTGCACTTTGTTCATTTACACTGTTTTGTGTTAATGCATCAGTGTTTCAATTTAATAAAAATATTGAATGAATGGTTTGTTTGTTTTACAAAATATTGCAAATACTTTTTTTATACAAAATATATTATATGCACAAATATCACATAATTATAACTTGGAGTGGATAGATAAAGTGACCTTTCTTGTGTGTGAACTGCATTTCCACACATTCTGCCCTTTTTATTGGCTTCAGGTTGTCTTCCATGTCCTATCACACCAGTCAATTCAACTTTCATGCAGCCTATAAAATAAATAAATATAATCTGTGGTATAAAATAACATTTAGGACTCACAGTTTTCAGTTCGTCTGTTTTAAAAGTTCTAGTGGGTGACTGTCAACAGGTGAGTCAGTTCAGCTATGATCCAGTAGATGGCAGAATCTTGTCTTTTACACGTCATGTCATTTTCTTCTGTAAATCTGTGGTCTCTGGTAAAGTGCCTGGCCCTCCATCGTCTTGAAGGTGGACCATCGTTCAAATTGATTGGGCCTGTCTGGTCCCTTTACACAAGCTTGAAGAAAGGCTGAGATTAGAAGTCAGTTTTTCAGTCTATCAGCACCCCTTTGCCATCTCTGCAATGAGCCACTCCAGCTTGCCTGTGAGAAGACTCCCAAATTTCTTCAACACCAAACCCAAATCCTTAGAGGGCTGAGACGGGCATCTCTCTGCCTGGGGCACTACTTGCTCTCCCTGCAGGATGAGACAAAGATGGACATATTAAATGGTGCTCAAAATAGAAATAGTCATAGTATGTTGACGAGGGAAGAACAGAAATTGTTTTTGCTCTGTGATAGAAATAAATGAGCTACATTTTGGAAGATGGTGGGTCAACATTGAGATCAGTGAAAACACCGGCATAATTATGTTTTGCAAATACATCAGAAATCAGCAAAACTACAGTCCAGCATCCCCCCACAGTACGTGCTTTAAGGAGTGGCGGCATGTATATTTTATCAGCAGGGCATGGCTGTAATGCACTTCAGAGAGCATTATGTTCCCAGCCTTCTCACGGGTCAAGTATGAGTCGCTATCTCCCCTTCTTTCCTGGGGAAGGAAGGCAGAGGTCACCTGGAGTCAAAGTCCCCAAGATGACGTGACGAACCAACAAAGATTCCGGGAAGGCAGGATATTTTCCTTGAGAACTACGTAGTCCCACAACCACATTCAAATATGGGGAAATTCCATTCACGTCTTTTTAAAGCATTTAAAAATATTAATAATAATAATAATAATATGAAAGTACATCTAACATGTTGTAAAATCGATTATTATTGCTATGACATTATTAAATAATTAATTTTGAATCAGGTGCAATCAAGTCTTAAAATGTAATACATTTTTATATTTTCATTATCTATACTGTATATATATATATATATATATATATATATATATATATATATATATATATATATATATATATATACAGAGAGAATACCGTTTCCATGAAACATGGTCTGGTAGGTGGTACGTGTCAAAGTAACATCCACATGGATGGCAGGACGCAAGGTTTCCCAGAAGAACATTGCCCAACGCATCCCTTTCCTTCTTCCCATAGTGTATCCTGGTGCCATGTGCTCCCCAGGTAAATGAAGCACACGCATCCAGCCATCCACGTGATGTAAAAGAAAACGGGATTCATCAGAGAAGGCCAACTTCTTTCCAGCATTAACTTCTTGAGCAATTTGAGCTACAGTAGCTCGTCTGTTTGATTGGACCACACGGGCCAGCCTTCGTTCCCCACGTGCATCAATGAGCCTTGGCCGCCCATGACCCTGTCGCTAGTTCACCACTGTTCCTTCCTTGGACCATTTTTGATAGATACTGACCACTGCAGACCGGGAACACCCCACGAGAGCTGCAATTTTGGAGATGCCATCAATTTTGTCCAGCCATCCCAATTTGACCCGTGTCAAACTCACTCAAATTCTTATGCTTGCCCATTTTTCCTGCTTCTAACACATAAACTTTCTATTAACTTTGAGGAAAAATTTTTTCAGTTGCTGCCTAATATATTCCACTCACTAACAGGTGATAATCAGTGTTACTCACTGTCATAATGTTATGCCTGATCGGTGTATATTCTCTTTCCCTTCATTTTTGATCAAGTTAATGTGTCCTTGCTGAATAAAAGTATTTTCTTTGAAAGATCTTCAAACTTCAGATAAACTGACCCCAGACTTCAGAACAGCAGTAGCCTATACTCACTGTATATGTCTTCCCCAATTAATTCCACTTTAGTTAACATTGCCTGCATAATGCATACGCATTACATATATATATATATATATATATATATATATATACACACACACACTGAATTGTCTATATTTTATCGTAGAATATTTATCTTTATTTAACTTTCATTTCATTTTAGTAATTAAATTAATGTGAATTACTATATATATTGTGCTGAACTTTTGTAATATATGCTAAACATATTACTAATTAATATGAAATAAATATATATATACATGTATATTATTCACTTTTCTTTTTTTTTGCTTGTACGCTGAACTTTTGTAAAATGTACTAAATATTACAAAATGATATATACAGTTGACTATATTTTTATATTTCTTTATTTTTGTAGGGTCAGATGTTGTAGCCTGACCTGTGGTAAATCCTATGACTTCATTCTTCATTCTGCAAGTCAATATCCTATGTGAGTGAATTCCTCAAGAGACTCGCAATCTGTCTGTATGCAATTTGTCTCTGTGCCAATATGTATCTGAGCTGCGGCACAAGGTTGAACTGATCATCCTCACCTCAATGTGGAGCAGTCTGACTACATGCAAGTAGTTGTTGATACTGTGTTCCAAGCGCTCCAGCAGAGTGAGTCTACAGCCAGGTTGGCTGAGTGTCCTGGCAGACCGCACATCCTGCGCTAGAGTCCCCAAAGACAGCAGGATCTCAGCCCTCCACTCATGCACCTGGAACACACACATACAGGTGTCTCAAAGAGTGCGTGCCCGAGAGCAGCGTGAGTGGGTTGATGCTGTAATAGAGGGAGTGTGTGTGGGAGTGGGCTGCATTGAACGACTCACAGATTTTCTCTCCCAGGTTGGTTTGTTAATGCCGACGCATGGTAATTGAATAGAAGAGGGTAGAGCATCTACAGCACTGCAGACTTTCTGTAAAGGGAGTGAAAAGCACAGCCTATCAAAAGTCTCACCGGTGGATAGACAAGCAGAGATGTAGACGCTGAGGAGTCAAAGTGGCAAACTGTCAAACAAACATAGAGTCAAGTCAATAAGATAACAGATGACGCCAAGACAGAGGATGACAGCAGAGAATCAAGCGAGACAGTCAACATGCAAATAAGTAAACTGACAAATATCTGTCAAGTGAAGTGTAGCATGCAAACAACCTAATGAGGCTGAGCTATTAATGCTTAAAGAAATATGAAGGGCAGTGTTAATTTTGACAGCAAATTTTGATTTAGTTTAAGTCATAGTCTTTTAACTAAAATGCCATTTAGTTTTAGTCATATTTTAGTCACCTGAATTGTTTTTAGTTTTAGTCTAGTTTTAGTCGACTAAATATCATACGATTTTAGGAGACTAAATCTACTGTAGATTTAGTCTCCTAAAATCGAATGAGCTTAGTTAAATTGTAATACATTAAGCATTTGAGCTCCATTTAATTTTGACATCATTTTGGTTTTGACATTAAAAATACACGAAAGAGAGCTCAATTCACTTTTTTGTTTGTTTTTTAAAAACATCTATTATAGTTTTTATAACTTTGTATTTCCATTTTAGTTAGCTAAAGCTTCAAATAAGTTTTTTTTTTTTAAATTTCAGTTAACATTTATTTAATTTCAAGTAATTCTTTTTTTTTTATGGTTTTACTGAACTATTATAACCCTGATACGTTATTGAATATGTGTCAAATACTGGTCTTTCCTCCTGACTATGAATTAAATGGGAATTAAATGAAATACAGTTTATTGTGTAACCAAAAACGAATATATAATGCGTGACTTTTAAATTATAAACAAGCTCGAAATACACATTGACTCTTATTTTGAAACGTCTGCGCCTCTATTGCAGTTGCAGGAGCTCATTCAAGTTCAGGAGATAAAATATGCATTATTACAACCGTCTAAACATATCACTATATAAACAACGTAAAGTAAACATTGTCATTATTCATCAGCATTAGTTCATAAACAATTGCCTGGCATAAATGTGCGCTATTCATTGATTGTGAGCCGCTCTGGAGCGCTGTATTGGGGATGAGCCTGTAGAGCGCGCAACAGCGCCGTGTTCTCCAGCGGTTAGATCGCACGTTCAAATCAAATGTGCGCATCTGTTACACGTACTGTCTATGGTTACACGGGACATCCGTTCTGACTGGATCTCTTCCCTAATCGACCCTCCCTAACATTTTCGTCCCGTTTTTATTTGTTGACGAAAATGACAGTAAGTTTTCGTTATAGTTATAGTCATCCAACACTAGTTTTTATTTAGTTAGCTCTCGTTTTCGTCAGTGAAAAAAGGTCGTTGACACTGATGAAGGGTAACTTGGTATTGATTCCTGCAGTTCTTTACAAACAAACGCAAATAAATGGTGATGACTTGAAGAAGTATTATATATAACCTATATTCAATTGAAGGTTATTTGGGTATAATTTGATTTTAGCCCACAACATAGGCTAATTTTGGAGTGGAAAGTCCATTCACAGATGAATATATTCTCACTCCTTGTGCCTACATTTAAATGGTTTCACTGTCCTTGTAATATTATCTAATATCTAATTGTGGCGAGGTGGACGAGCGAGAGACTTGGGAGGAGCGAGCAAGATCAGTGTGCGTGATTGAGAATGAGCGTCACCTGCGAGGCACACCGGTCTCGAGTCCTCTCATGAGGGAGCACGGAGGCATATAAAGGCCCGGGTATACTTCGGCCGTCCGCGTTCGTGCACCGTCCGCATGACGTAATTTTCGTCATGCGGAGGGCTCGAGGCCGGCCGCACACCCCGTCCGCGCGCAGCCCAAATTTCGAGACCGCGCGGACAGTCCGCGTGCAACAGCGCATGCGCCAGCAGTACAGAAGAGTCCACTAGGTGGCAATACGCACAGTATTGAGCACAGTGTTCAGCCGTCGAAGAAGAGTGTGAAAAGACCAGTTTAAAAACAACACGCTTGGGGAATTTTTTTTTTTGATTCTTCAGTGTTTCTTCCAAACTATGTTGCAATGGTGGATGCACACCTGATGCACTACAGTTCTTCTCCGATCATGCCCAGCGAATGTCCATTTGATGGCAGGACTCAGTGCTGCCCTCCGATGTCTGGTAGAGCATAGAAAAAAAATTACTGCGCATGTGTCTTTGTGGATGACGTTGTCGTGTTGGCCCCTTCTAACCAGGACCTTCAGCATGCACTGGGACGGTTTGCAGCCGAGTGTGAAGCGGCTGGGATGGGGATCAGCAACTCCAAATACGAGGCCATGGTCCTCAGTCAGAAAAGGGTGGCTTGCCCACTTCAGATTGGTGGAGAGTTCCTGCCTCAAGTAGAGGAGTTCAAGTATCTAGGGGTCTTGTTCACGAGTGAGGGGAGGATGGAACGGGAGATTGACAGACGGATCGGTGCAGCTTCTGCAGTAATGCGGTCGATGTATCGGTCTGTCATGGTGAAGAAAGAGCTAAGCCGTTAGGCGAAGCTCTCGATTTACCGGTCAATCTACGTTCCTACTCTCACCTATGGTCATGAGCTTTGGGTCATGACCGAAAGGACAAGATCCCGGATACAGGCGGCCGAAATGAGCTTTCTCCGCAGGGTGGCTGGGCGCTCCCTTAGAGATAGGGTGAGAAGCTCAGTCACTCGGGAGGAACTCGGAGTATAGCCGCTGCTCCTCCACATCGAGAGGGGACAGCTGAGGTGGCTCGGGCATCTGTTCCGGATGCCTCCTGAACGCCTTCCTGGGAAGGTGTTTCGGGCATGTCCAACCGAGGAGGAGGCCCCGGGGAAGACCAAGGACATGCTGGAGGGACTATGTCTCCCGGCTGGCCTTGGAACGCCTCGGTGTCCCACCGGAAGAGCTAGAGGAAGTGTCTAGGGAGAGGGAAGTCTGGGTATCTCTGCTTAGACTGCTGCCCCCGCGACCCGGCCCCGGATAAAGCGGAAGAAGATGGATGGATGGTGTCGAACGCGATCATCCGCTCGCATCCGTGGTGTAGTATACTTTGAAAGACGCGCGGACAGGGCTGCGCGCGTGACGCGTCCGGGCGCGGAAAGTGAAGTATACCCCGGGTTTAAGGACGAGAGAGGACCAAGCCTGGATTTTAAGTTGTGTTTGTTATGTGTGTGCGCGGCAGTCGTCCGTGAGGGGCTGCCGCTTTTACTTTCATTTTGTGTTCATTTATTTTATTAAAGTTGTTGAATGTTCGCCGGTTCCCGCCTCCTTCTTCCCATACGAACTAACTACGTTACAGTAATGATGTAAGATAAGAATTTAAACAATATGGTAGGCCACAGATAAACATCCCAAGAAATACACAAAGAAGTGAAAGAACAATTTAGATCTGCCACAGTCTTACCATTTCCTCTTGCAAGTCCTTCACCTTGTTCATACCTCTTCTGGCCTCGCTGTTACACACAAAGTCAATTGGTCTAGTGTGAACGTGAGACAGTTCAGAGGCAACCATGCTGAAGACAACTACAAGAACTCCTATAAGACAACCAATCCAATGAGAAAATGTGTGACTACCACAATGAATTACATTAGTAGATCCATTAAGTCACAAATTTGCAATATTCATTGTTACTTAACATTAATAAACATTATGACATTATACATTTCTTAAATCAGAAGGCAATAGTAACATGAGACAACTCTCTGGAATACTCAACTCTGGTTGGTCACAGCACTGAACTGTCAAATGTTTTTAAAGAGTGCAACAGTGCATGGCAACTTTTTCAGCTGCCTTTTTCCCATTCATTTTGCCCATAGGGATTTTTATGGCCATGAGCCAAACCAACCAGCTACAAGTGAATCATAACATTACAAACTTTGATTAAAGCAAAAAAGTATTTGAGGATCAGACAAAAAGACAAAGGTACAAAATCTGTGCACTCAATGGCTTTAATGAAGAAAAGAACTACAATCCCGTGAAGCATTGCAAATTAAATCAAATTAAAATCCAATGGATGAATATAGAACTATTGATTTAAAGATGTTGATCTTAAAAAATATGCAGAAAATGCAAACAAATATTTAAGTATTTTGAGAGCATAGGGAAATATGCAAGCATACCACTCTTACTACTTTTACCATATATGTCTGTGACAGAAATAATAAGAGTATGCTACTATATGGGAGTAAACGGCTCTGTTGGCGCAATTTCCTTTTCGCGATTCTCTGACTGGTCGAGATTTGTATTTAGAATCATGGGTAATGTAGTTTTTCACCAGGAATTCTGCTTTCAAACACAATTATTTAAAAAACAATTGGATCTGGGCTAATAGCTTCAACAAAAGCATACCATCAATTAAAAACCTCATAGCTTACAGTAAGCTTGTTTTTAAAGGTTTATGAGCTACATATTAAAAATACATTTCCTTATGGAAAATATGTAAGATGTAGGAGTGGTGACGGCCATTTTTAACTTGAATGTGTGAGGCTTTGGTGTTATCCGTTTTTAGTTATGCCTATTATTAGCTGTTCAAAAACAGTCCATAAATGCTGCTTGATTTTGCAAACCGTTATCTTAAGTCGGCATGAAACGAAAGTTGCAATCATCATTTCATTGTTATATTAATTATAATAAACACTCCAATATTCCATAAAAAACAATAATTGTCCATTTTGATTTCATGGAGACTTTTATATAGGCTATTAGATTTTTTACATTTATTATTTTTAATCATAAACACACTGGTTTGTAGTTTAATCATTTTCAAATTTACCTATAGCGAATAATGAACACAATCACCAAAGCTAACTTCCATGTTGCAAAAAAGGCAGATAACGCTAACATGTAACCGCTGCCTATAGCACCATTCTGGCTTTCATATCTCTAGTATCACGCTGAGGTCGCTCTCTTCTTCTCATTAATGCAAGATAGAATCAAGTGTGCCACATAAAGGCCATAAAATACTCCGCAAGAACAGAGAAAAAAGTTCTCGCTCCCAGGGCAGAGAATCGGAAATGTTCGGCACCTGCTTTTCTTGTGAAGTATGGAATGTCCTGGTCAGAGCGAACTTTGTTCTTGCCACCTCGAGAAAACAAACAAATTTATTTGTTCTTGCGGAGTATGTACCAAGCTTAAGTCATGAAAAGTGGAGCCAAAGCGTCTCAATCGCCCCCAAGTGGTAGGTTTCAAATCAGCACAAGATGTCAGCGCCACATTTTCTACAATGGAAGAGAGTGAAGGTGCGTCGTCCATTTTTTTTTACAGTCTATGGATAGAATAGACAAAGGCGCCATCTTGTGACTAAAAACGGTTGACAAGTGTAATACAAAATTCCTCGAAGGAGAGAATATAATTTATTTTAATGTAGGGATAATAAACCCTTTAACAGACTAGGAGGAGTCTGAAAGGAAAAGGAGTCTAAAAATCGAACACATTGAAACTGATAAGAGATGCAAAGTAAAATACGCTGTCCCTTACGAAAATTAACCATGGTTTTATTGTAGTATAAATGTAGTAACCATGTTTTTTTGGCTAATTGAATACCATTTATATAACTACAGTTTTACCACAAATACCATGGTTAAACTGTGGTTAGAGTAGCAAAACCATTTTAATAATTGTATTTTGTTGACAAAATATTTTAGTTTGTCTTGGATGGTTTTTTTTAAAATTATTATATCAGAGAACATTTTAAGCTGTTATTTGGTCATGTTACATTGTGCCCCTCACATGTTACAATGTACCCCACCTACGGGGCATGTTGTCACATTTCACTTCCATTCTTTCGGGGAAAATCAAGAAAAAAGTGTACACTGTATCACTGAACCCCAAGTGGATTTACACAAACTGAGAAAAAGCGTTATGTTGTGCCCCGCTCTCCCCTAAACTATGTCCATAGCTTTTTAATTGCCTACCGTTAATTCAAGATAATTCAAACAACTGGTCATTTCAGCAAAACAACCCCCTTTTGTCTCCACATAGCCTACAAATTCATATTTGAACGTAGGCTACTGTAGCCTACATTAATTGCCAATAAAGTTTTAATGACTACTTAAAACTCAGACTTTCCTCATTTTGAAAATAACTGCGCAAACGCACATTTTTATATGGCTACACACAGAGAGATTGTGAGTTTCAGAAGCGTTAACACAGATCTGTATTGCTCAGTTCGGTAGAATGGAGACATCATGCATGCATAACTACTTACTACTTAAATCCATGCCCTGTGACAATATAAGATCTTCAGTCGCGTTGCTTTCCATTGGAGAGCGTCTTTTCTGAAGAAGTAATGCACAAACGACCACCGAGATGTGCTACATTAACTATTATGTGCATCGCCCCCACACTTTCTGACTTCTGAATATTCCTTTCCCGGCTGGGACGATTTTTATCTCGTCTCTGAACATGCCCTGACGTCCCTTCAGTGAGTCACTGTACAGATAAAAATGGTAACCCATGAGGTTGTAATGGATACTTCTGTAAGCCTAATTCTAAACAAATTAACAAATCTTGTAACAAGACTGAGAGCAAAAAAGGTAGGCTAAACAAACACAAAGAGACCACATATTTTAGTTCGGGTTAATATTTTATTACATGATCAATGCTTTCAGTGGATTGCCTCATTCATATGTGTAGCTATCCCTCCACTACCATTCATACATATCCACACTAAATATTTTACTCTCTATTTTTTCTTTTTATTCTTCATTAATTGTTCTATTAAATATTTATTGTTTTAGCCTATGCATAAAATTCCATTGTACTTGCATATGACAGGAACATATACTACCTGAATGTATTTAGCCTATACGCCAGCCATGTATATTACAGTTTTTCAAAAAATCTTACACAAAGTTTTTGAAACTATGGCTTAATTTCTAAAAACTCTACACACACACACACACACACACACACACACACACACACACACACACACGCACGCACGCACGCACGCGCGCGCGCACGCACGCACGCACACACACACACACACACACAAATGCAAACAAACACGTGCACAAATACACTGTATGTACAGTATGTATGCACAACTGATGAATTTTACACAGTTATGGAACCAAACTGAATCAATACTGAACTGACTTGAGCTGAATAATGACACTATTGGCTTGTTGGAGCTCCTTCACAGTAGAATATGAAATTGTTACTATTGTGAAGCTGATGTGAAACAATCTATATTGTATAAAGCGTTTCAGAAATAAAATCGACTTTTTAAATTGGGTTGTATTCATATTCAGTGTACTCTATTAGGGGGTAAAATAATTATATAAATAATTTCTCTCTCATAACACAGAGTTTTGATTTCTAAGTGATCATACCTGTATAAGAGTTTCACACATGATCATTGAGTGTTGGTAATCAGTAAATGATTGAGGCATTTGAATGGCAGTGTTTTCTAAATGAAACACAAGAGCTGTTAGTTTTGAGTGATGTGTCTAATGTAGAGAACTGTGTTTTGCACAAATGGCAAACTGTTTGTTTATTTTACAATAGCAAACTGAGTTTAAAGCACGTAATGTGCTTATAGTTTTGCAGAATTGGTCTAAAGATTAGGTATGAGAGGGGTAGAGAGGGGTCTTCAGTAGACTGTAAATTTATATCCATAAAGATTTTAAATTCACTGGTCATATAAGATTCAAATTTCTCATCTCTTAGAAGACGTGAATCAAACCTCCATCTCCTACTTCCTGCAAAATGTCCAACAGTAGTCAATTTCAGACAAACCATAGCATGATCACTAACAACAATGTTCCCGATTTCGCAAGATGAGACATATTGTATGCGGGACTTCGGGACAAATAAATAATCTATACGAGTGTGGCATTTATGAGGAGGGGAGTAAAATGTAAATTGTTTGTCCGATGGGTGCAAAGTTCGCCACACATCGAGAACGCTCATCTCTTCTCACTGTAAGATTCCCTTAATAATAACATATCTTGTGTTCTTGACACACGTCTTTAAATTAAATGATATTTTCTTACTTATAAGTATTACAAAACCCCTACTGCTGGTGGTAAAAGAGGAAAAGTAAACCTGGCTAACTCAAGCAGATGCTCACCATCATTAAGATGCGATTCCTGAAGCAGCGCCACGTCAACTTTCTCCTTTTTTAGTAAAGCAAATACTTTTCTCTGCTTAACCTTGCCTCGCAAACCCCTCACATTCCATGAAAAAAAATTTACGTTACTATTTGACATTATCTAGATTATTAGTATACAGGAAAATAAATATTTGAACACCCTGCTATTTTGCAAGTTCTCCCACTTAGAAATCATGGAGGGGTCTGAAATTGTCATCGTAGGTGCATGTCCATTGTGAGAGACATAATCTAAAAAAAAAATCCAGAAATCACAATGTATGATTTTTTATCTATTTATTTGTATGATACAGCTGCAAATAAGTATTTGAACACCTGACAAAATCAATGTTAATATTTGGTACAGCAGGCTTTGTTTGCAATTACAGAGGTCAAACGTTTCCTGTAGTTTTTCACCAGGTTTGCACACACTGCAGGAGGGATTTTGGCCCACTCCTCCAGATCTTCTCTAGATCAGTCAGGTTTCTGGCCTGTCGCTGAGAAACACGGAGTTTGAGCTCCCTCCAAAGATTCTCTATTGGGTTTAGGTCTGGAGACTGGCTAGGCCACACCAGAACATTGATATGCTTCTTACAGAGCCACTCCTTGGTTATCCTGGCTGTGTGCTTCGGGTCATTGTCATGTTGGAAGACCCAGCCTCGACCCATCTTTAATGCTCTAACTGAGGGAAGGAGGTCGTTCCCCAAAATCTCGCAATACATGGCCCCGGTCATCCTCTCCTTAATACAGTGCAGTCGCCCTGTCCCATGTGCAGAAAAACACCCCCAAAGCATGATGCTACCACCCCCATGCTTCACAGTAGGGATGGTGTTCTTGGGATGGTACTCATCATTCTTCTTCCTCCAAACATGTTTAGTGGAATTATGACCAAAAAGTTCTATTTTGGTCTCATCTGACCACATGACTTTCTCCCATGACTCCTCTGGATCATCCAAATGGTCATTGGCAAACTTAAGATGGGCCTTGATATGTGCTGGTTTAAGCAGGGGAACCTTCCATGCCATGCATGATTTCAAACCATGACGTCTTAGTGTATTACCAACAGTAACCTTGTAACTAACCTTACCAACAGTGGTCCCAACTCTTTTCATTGACCAGCTCCTCCCGTGTAGTTCTGGGCTGATTTCTCACCTTTCTTAGGATCATTGAGACCCCACGAGGTGAGATCTTGCATGGAGCCCCAGTCCGAGGGAGATTGACAGTCATGTTTAGCTTCTTCCATTTTCTAATGATTGCTCCAACAGTGGAACTTTTTTCACCAAGCTGCTTGGCAATTTCCCCGTAACCCTTTCCAGCCTTGTGGAGGTGTACAATTTTGTCTCTAGTGTCTTTGGACAGCTCTTTGGTCTTGGCCATGTTAGTAATTGGATTCTTACTGATTGTATGGGGTGGACAGGTGTCTTTATGCAGCTAACGACCTCAAACAGCTGCATCTAATTTAGGATAATAAATGGAGTGGAGGTGGACATTTTAAAGGCAGACTAACAGGTCTTTGAGGGTCAGAATTCTAGCTGATAGACATGTGTTCAAATACTTATTTGCAGCTGTATCATACAAATAAATAGTTATATCATATATTGTGATTTCTGGATTTTTTTTTTAGATTATGTCTCTCACAGTGGACATGCACCTACGATGACAATTTCAGACCCCTCCATGATTTCCAAGTGGGAGAACTTGCAAAATAGCAGGGTGTTCAAATACTTATTTTCCTCACCATAAAGCAATTTTGACAATCTAACGATGCATCGTAAAATACAAGAAATAACCAGATCAGAGCTGAGCATAACGACCAACCAAACCTCACTAAACATGAGGGGGAAAAAGAACAGCAAAGGACAATAGTAGAAGAAAATGAAAAATGTAAAATTGTAAAGTTCAGTAAAAAACTATAACATAAAAGTTCTTTTGAGGGGAGACTTCCCCCAGGTTTTATGGGGGCCACCTTTTTAGAATGCGCCCTAAAGAGGTGCATAAACACTTGCCAGAACTGATACAAAACATGGTAGGGACAAAAGCAAGCGCCCGCGAGTAAATATGTAATTACATCTTAATGCAGATCGCTCTCTCAACCAATATTAGTAATATAAAACACATGCAAGCGGGTTATATAAATGAAATCTTATACACAACAGGGACTGACTTACAGTCTTCATAAGATGGATGTGTGAACACACACATGATATAACCCAACGCATCATAGTAAATAAACATTCCTCAACCTTGGTTTGCAACACTGGACACAAAAGAAAAAACATCGGCTGGCGAAAGGAAGGTTTTCTTTATCCCGTTGAACGACACCTGTAGCTTCGCTGGGTAGAGCATGGAGTATTGTGCACCAATATCTCTGAGACGCTTTTTAGCCTCCGCAAACTCTTTTCGTTTCCGCAGCACTGCAGCAGAGAGGTCATTGTAGAAATAAATCCGCTTGCCGCCCATAGTAATGTCGCCTTCCGCCGCTTTCCGTCACGCTGCCGCCATCACTCTCTGCTTATCTGGAAACGAGTGGAATCTGACAATGACCGTGCCCGGCCGCTGGCCATCCCCGGGTTTGGGTGCGAGGGAGCGGTGTGCACGTTCAAGCTTGACACGGCCACCCTCCATATCCACGCCGAGGAAAGTTGGCAGCCAGCGTTAAAAAAAAAACTAGAGCATTTTCGCCTTCTGTGTCTTCAGGTATATTAAATATACATATATTCTTTCACCTTCCCCTGTTTTCCAAATCGTCGATATGGTCAGCGAAGGCCTTGACTTTCTCCTCCAGGGCCTGTGTTTTAGCAGCGAGAGGCTCGGTAGCCGTTTCTAGCTGTAATATTCTGTCTTCCGCTTCGTCCAGGCGCTCATTAGCTCGGGTCAGCTCGGTTGTATGCGACCCGACTGTTTTCGCCAAAGGATCCAGCTTTTCGCTGATTTGCAGCATGATCTTTGTCATTTCCTCAAAAGATTTAGCAAGCCCGGGTTCCAGTTCAGGTTCAGACGGTTTGCTGCTGTTTTCGACGTCTTGATCGCCATGTTGAGCTAAAACTGTGGCCGCGGTGTCCGTAGCCTGTTGATCCAATTTGATGTTCTTTCGCTTACTGGAGGGCATCGTTTCGTGTTGTTTAGTCCAAAAGTGTTCCAAAGTCATAATACAGCGTCAGCATTTGCAAAAAGAGGAAAAGATCTAACGGAATATTGCAAAATGTTTGGGCGCCCGCGGAACTCCCGCAAACACGTCTGTCTCTTATGCCGCCATCACGTGTCTCCCCAGTGTGTAATATTTATGAGGATTTATTGACAGAAATGCAATATAATATAATTAGGTTTTCAGTGGTGTATAAAGACCTGCTTACATAATGAACCGTCATGTTTTTATTACCTTAGAATGAGCCGTTTCTATCTACATACACCGCGGGTCCCCTTACAGTGAAATCGCCATTTTGCGCCGTCATGTTTCTACAGTAGCCCTAAACGGAGCTAGTCACTCTCTGCTCTCTGTGACGACGACATTTTTGTCCAGTGTCTGCCACCGTAGCTTCTCTGTGTGCTTTGAAAGGGAGGGGTAAGCGGTGGATGATTGCAGTTCACAACCTCACCGCTAGATACAGCTCAAATTTACACACTGCACCTTTAAGTTTAATTGTGCTTTTTTAAAAGTAAAATCAAAGAGGTGCCAAAGTCACAACCTGTATTGATATAGATTATACAGTATTACAGTTTTTTTTTACGATTGCTTAAGCACAATTTTAAAAACAAGGCTCGTTTTGTCAAAACACTACACACAATTCACACATGCACACACACAAGTAGCAGATCACCTCAGTTCTTTTGCAAAATGAAACACCCAATTTTGACACCGTATGGCACACACATGGTTCATACAATCTGATTCTGTTTGATTCATTTACACACTGATGTTCTCGATCTGAAATACTTGTACAATTTCTACTTTTCTAATGATATAGTCTGGGTTTGATTTTTTTCAGAGATATTGTTAAAGTAAAGTATATGAATATATTGACCAAACAATACACACAATACCAGGGGCCTGTACCATGATGGTAGTTAAACAACTCAGGGTTACAGGATTATCAAATCAAATCAAATCAAATCACTTTATTGTCACTCTACCATATGCACAAGTGCAACAGTAGGTGAAATTCTTAGGTGCAGTCCGAGCAAACATAGTAGTCATGACATGACATGTACAACATTTAGCAACAACAGATTACACATCTGATGCGCACACAATTACTCACAGCACAGTATACACTACAATAAACAGTAAATAATTTACACAATGTGAGTGTAGTTCTCACAGCTTTAAACAATATACACATACTTACAATATACATATGCTTTAAACAATATACACTAAACATACACTAAACAATATACATTACGCTATAATAATAATAATAATATACAATGTATAGTATACAATATTATTCACAAATTAAAATCCGAAGTGCAATAGATGCTGTATGATAAATAAATGTGTATATAATGTGTGTGTATCTACAGTGGGTTGTGCTGAGTGATATTCTGTCCAGTGTGTGTTATGATACTGATGGATCAGGAGTTAAGTAGTCTAATTGCTTGTGGGAAGAAGCTGTTCTGGAGTCGGCTGGTGCGTGTTCTGATGCTGCGGTACCATCTGCCTGATGGCAGCAGTGAGAGCAGCCCATGGCTCGGGTGGCTAGAGTCTCTGATGATCCTCTGAGCTCTCTTCACACACCGCCTGGCGTAAATGTCCTGGAGGGAGGGAAGCTCACCTCCGATGATGCAGCTGGCCATGCGCACTACCCTTTGCAGGGCTTTGCGGCTGCGGGCGGTACTGTTGCCGTACCAGGTGGTGATGCAGCCAGTCAGCAGGCTCCCTATGGTGCTGCTGTAGAAGCGTGTGAGGATGTGGCGGTTCATTCCAAACCTCCTCAGCCGTCGCAGGAAGAAAAGGCGCTGATGAGCCTTCTTCACAACGGCCTCGGTGTGGACGGACCATGAGAGTTCCTCTGTGATGTGGACACCGAGGAACTTGAAGCTGCTGACTCTCTCTACCGGTGCTCCATCGATGGTGATGGGGCGGTGTTCTCTCTCATTCCTCCTGAAGTCGACCACCAGCTCCTTGGTCTTGCTGACGTTGAGGGAGAGGTTGTGCTCCTGACACCATCGTGTCAGAGTGTGCACCTCCTCTCTGTAGGCCGTTTCATCATTGTCAGTGATGAGACCTACCACCGTCGTATCGTCAGCAAACTTGATGATGGTGTTGGAGCTGTGGGTTGCCACACAGTCATGTGTGTACAAGGAGTACAGGAGTGGGCTGAGAACACAGCCCTGAGGGGCTCCAGTGTTGAGAGTCAGTGATGAGGAGATGTTACTGCCCATTCTGACCACCTGGCGTCTGTTTGACAGGAAGTCCAGGATCCAGCTGCATAACAAGCTGTTTAAGCCTAGAGCCCGGAGTTTCCCGTCAAGTATGGAGGGCACAATGGTGTTGAATGCTGAGCTGTAGTCTACAAACAGCATTCTCACATATGTGTTCCTCTTTTCCAGGTGGGAGAGAGCAGTGTGAATTGTAGATGAAATGGCATCATCAGTGGAGCGTATTTTGCGGTATGCAAACTGCAGTGGGTCCAGTGAGGGGGGGGAGAACAGAGCAGATGTGGTTTCTGATTAGTCTTTCAAAGCATTTGCTGATGATGGGGGTCAGAGCAACAGGACACCAGTCGTTTAAGCAGAGTGTTTTTGATTGCTTCGGTACAGGAACAATGGTGGACGTTTTGAAGCATGTGGGGACCACGGACAGGGAGAGGGACAGGTTAAAGATGTCCGTGAAAACTCCAGCCAGTTGGTGCGCGCACGCTCTGATGACGCGGCCCGGAATGCCGTCTGGACCCGCGGCTTTACGGATGTTCACCCGCTGGAAGGATCGGGTTACATCCGCTACAGATACGGAGAGTGAACTAACCTCTGTATCTTCAGCCACGAGCTCTCTCTCCGCGAGGGCGGTGTTAGTTCCCTCAAAGCGAGCATAGAAGGTGTTGAGCTCGTCCGGGAGAGAGGCAGCGGTGTTCACGGTGGAGTTTGTGTTCCCTTTATAGTCCGTGATGGTGTTAATTCCCCGCCACATGCTTCTGGAGTCGGTGGTGTTGAACTGTCCTTCAATCTTGTCTCTGTACTGGCGTTTTGCTGCTCTGATGGTTTTCCGGAGGGCATAACTTGCTTGTTTATGCTCCTCCGCATTACCGGAGTTAAAGGTGAAGGTCCACGCATTGAGTGCCGCGCGAACATCCCCATTTAGCCACGGCTTCTGGTTTGGGTACAGCCGAATTGTTTTGGTCGGAACAACGTCTTCTACGCACTTCCTGATGAAACACATTACGCTATCAGCGTAGACCTCGATGTCGTCATCAGAGGCCGACCGGAACATTTCCCAGTCCGTGTGATCAAAACAGTCCTGTAGCATAGAGTCCGATTGGTCCGACCAGCACTGGATGGTTCTGAGGGTGGGTGCTTCCTGTTTCAGCCTCTGCCTATAAGCGGGCAAAAGTAGAATGGAAGCGTGATCTGATTTGCCGAATGGTGGGCGCGGGAGGGACTTGTAACCATCCTTGAAGGGAGAGTAACAGTGATCTAAGACACGGTTCCCTCGCGTGTTGAAGTTAACATGTTGGTGGTATTTTGGTGCAATGCGTTTGAAGTTGGCTTTGTTAAAGTCCCCGGTCACAATAAACGCAGCCTCAGGATGCGCGGTTTCCTGCTCACTCACTGTCCTATACAGTTCCTTTAGTGCCCGGTCTGTGTCGGCTTGTGGGGGAATATACACAGCTGTGATGACGACCGCTGTGAATTCCCTCGGTAGCCAGAATGGTCGGCACAGAACCATGAGAAGTTCCAGATCAGGAGAACAGAAAGACTTGATAGAATGTACGTTCCTCTGATCACACCAGGATCTGTTGATCATAAAACATACACCCCCGCCTTTGCTTTTCCCTGAGAGATCTTTTTCTCTGTCCATCCGATGCACGGAGAACCCCGTGGTTTCGATGGCCGAATCTGGAATCTCAGCAGACATCCAAGTTTCTGTAAGGCAGATAATACAGCAGTCCCTCGTCTCTCGTTGGAAAGAGATCCGTGCTCTCAGCTCGCAGAGTTTATTGTCCAGAGACTGAACATTTGCTAGTAAAATACTGGGAAGCGGGGGTCGGTTTGCGCGGCGTCTTACTCTGATGAGCACGCCGGCTCTCTTCCCCCTTCTCCGGCTGCGTTTCCGCGGTCGGGCCGCCCACACAAAAGGTTCCGCTGCCGTGTTTGTAAACAGCGTGTCGTCGTTGAAGAATTTAAAGTCCGGTTTTCGGTGTGCGATTGCCGAACCAATGTCCAAAAGTGTCTGTCTGTCGTACAGGCAGACAACATCCAAGATAAAAAACACAAAAACTGTAAACAGAACAAACAAAAAACTACAATGATTCATCGGAGCTCGCGACGTAGCGGCCATCCTCGGCGCCATCTTGAGAACGATTAGTTTAGAGTTGACAAAACCAAACCAATCTATTCAGGCTTTGTTGGTCCCATGATGCTGATCATCAGCTTTCTCTGTCAACTCAGACTTTGATCCTGAGTTTAGGAGTTTAGCTGTGACATCAGTAGTGAACAGCCAATCACACGCTGTGGATCAGTGAAATTGAGATTCATTTCTCGCGAGAGAAGCAACGAGATTCATTTCTCTCTTCTGCAGAATATTACATGATTGAAAAATATTAAGAATTTAAACTAATTTACACAGCAAGAAGAAAAGAGCTGTCTATAAAAGAGTACAACTTAAAGAAATATTCACTACGTCAATGCAAGTAAAAGTTATGAAGTTAGTTTAGTTGATATATATATAGAGAATTGAACATTTAAGCTTGCATGTAGTAATTTTTATAACTTTATTTATTGATTTTAAAGCTTATTTGTATGACCTTTATATAGGCTATTTATATT
Organism: Romanogobio albipinnatus; assembly: GCA_023566225.1. Taxonomy (NCBI): domain Eukaryota; kingdom Metazoa; phylum Chordata; class Actinopteri; order Cypriniformes; family Gobionidae; genus Romanogobio; species Romanogobio albipinnatus. The sequence goes on along the minus strand of CM042244.1, from coordinate 17,193,139 downwards.
AATTTCAACAAAGTGCCTTTTAGTGATTGATAAACTAAAATGATGCATGTGTAATTGATTACGGGTATAATAATTACATAAATGATATATAAATCATTCAAAATTAGTATTATTTTTATAAAAAACCATTGTTAAAAGCCAGGCGCTTTAGTCTTTAATAGCCATTTGCTCTGTCGTGACCTTTAATTTGGAGTAGAAACAGGGGGAGTGACATCATTGCATCAGAGGTGTGTCACTTTGCTCACAGCTGTTTGGTCCAATTTCAGTTTGATCTCTTATCCAGAACATAACCTGCCCTGGAGCAGGTTAGCCGTGGAGCGTAAATTACTATGGAGATGAACACTGCTAAAAGCCAAAACCCAGGATTAGCACAAACTAAGCTTAAACATATCTGGCCAGCCAGCTAAACCAGCTTCATGGTATAGGCCCCAGTACTGCATATTGATGAAAATATTTATTTCTCTCCACATTGTAAAATCATTCGATTCATTCATGCATTTTCAAAGGTTTGTTTTTTATATCTGCTGAGGTAGGGCTGAACTCTCTGTCCAGCCTCTCTAAATGTCAACTCATGGGTACTCAGTACTCATGGTCATGGTTGCCCGAATCGCATCTGTTACAGTTTTTCTCAATTGTTTACACACAAATACTGGTAAATGAGGCACAATGACCACAACATGCTCATGCACCAACCCCCTGAACCAATTCTGCTAAACTACAAGCACAATTCCGGCTTTATACTCAAATTGCAGTTCTAAAACACACTTTTTTCATTTGGCACAGTTTTCATGCAGAAAATCTCTTGTTTTCACAAGGAACACACTGCCATTCAAATATACACACTGACTCTTCACATGGGCAAACACCTGTCACGCAGTTTTACAATTAGCAAACAGAGCTTTAGCATAAAAGGGCAACAGGTGAGAAACCGAAGAGAGGATGCAGCATAGTTAAAAATTTGTTTTATACTGTAACTGTACAGTAAATTCTTCTGTTGTTTTGTGTAGACCACTGTATGCGCAACTTTGTGATGGTTGGGATGTACACTGTGTACATTGTTTTTGTTGGAAAAATATATTTGCTACCGTGTATTTGTGTATTCTGAGTATGAAAACAATATTCTCAAATATTTTACAACACACTTATGTATGTAATGTCTGTTGTAAGTGTAACACTGAACCAAAAAAGACCATTATGATGAATGGTGAAGAAGTGTTTTCCATTCATCATAGTGTTTTACATTGAGCACATCAGTGTTCAACTGGTTCATATAAATGTCTATTCATATGATGGTTTGTGTGTGTCATTTGGAAACAAAATACAATTTTGAAAAGAAATAGCATTGTTTTGAATGTAAAGTTTCATCTTGCAGGAGAATTGAGGGGTTTTGCCCATTGTGTGTGTGTGTGTGTTTGGATTTGTGTGTAGAGTTCTGAGAGTACGAGGCATGCTTTCAGAAAATGTGTGTAAACAATCAAGAAAAACAGTAAATTTGGTCCTTGTCTTCTTTGTCCATGTCCTACTCCAGGTCTACCTCTTCCTACCCCCTTTCCCCTCTCTTCCTCCCCTCTTCTTCCCTTCCTCTCTCTTCCTCCACTGGCTACCCCCCTAATCCTCACTGTTCCTCTTACTGCAACGTTGCCTTCAATTTTTGTTGAAGACGGGTGAACTTACCTGTTGCCTTTTTTTGTGCTTAAACCTGATTGGTGTGTCTGCAATTAAGCACCAGTGTGTGTGCACACCTGGTGGCTGTGTTTAAGCAATTGGTTCATGGGTGTGTTCATTTGAAAGCCTTTGCGTTGAAATTGCAAGGAAATGACATCATGATTCATTTCTGTGTCAAATGCATGCAAGTGTGTTTAGTGTTTTGCAAATCACTGTGTGTAATGTTTTGCAAAAAGTGTGAAGCTGACAATGTGCTTACAGTTGTGCAAATCCAGGCTGGTGTTTTGCTCCTTGAGTGGAAGGTTTTGTAAATTGTGGGAAAGTTTTCATTTTAGTGGGTAAGCATTAAGCAATTGAAAAAAACTGTAAATGCACTTACTGATATCAGGTAATAAAACAAATAAATAAAAAAAGGAATATACCGGTAGGCTAATCTAGTGCATTTTATGTAATCAATATTTTCACAAGTAAGGTGTACATATAAATTGTTTTCAAACATTTCAGCATACTTTTATTTGTGTTACTTAGTACAATCACAAGTTATCCTTTTCACAAAATAACAGTTTAATCTATATAAATGTTTCATTCCCAGTAATAAAGCTTTTACTATCAAATTTTTGATTTGCATCTCTTCTTGTTCAGTTTAATACATTTGTCTATTATTTAATCCAACTGAATCAATGAATCATTTGGTACACTGATAGATTACTATAGATATTGATTCTATAGACATAGTGTCTATAGAACTAGTTAGCAATTTCCGATACAGATTACCAAATGTAATGAATTCCTTTTACATAAGTGATTTATCTTAGATGATAACCACCACTATGTTCAAAGTTTGTGCACGAGAGACTGTGTGTGTGTGTGTGTGTGTGTGTGTGTGTGTGTGTGTGTGTGTGTGTGTGTGTGTGAGAGAGAGAGAGAGAGAGAGAGAGAGAGAGAGAGAGAGAGAGAGAGAGAGAGAGAGAGAGAGAGAGAGAGAGAGAGCGAAAGAGAGAGACAGACAGATACATTTGCTATCTGTTAACATAGAGCAGGATTAAGTACAAGGGAGAGAAAACAGTCAATGATGGCATACAGTTCATCAGATTGACATCAGTAAAAGGGAAACAGATGTCATCATTTCATAACATCATCACAATTTTTGATAACACTAGATATATAACATTATGGATTCAATTACATAAATGTAGGTAATTTTAGTTTAGAAAATAAGTTCTCTTTCATCATCTCGTGTTCGAGATCCACCTATGGGAAGGGCATCCGTACCTGACCTCTGCAGAAGCATCCAATTGCACCAAGTCTGACAAGACAGGCAGGAGCGCGCAGCCAATGCCCGGTAAGGCCCCGCCCCTTACCTGCGGGCATATATAGCCTGCACGCGCTACTGTACTCCAGTTGACATTCGCTTCTCGCGATCTCTGCACTGATACAGCTCGGTCGAATTTGCGCTGCTCACTTATTGCCTGCAGGAGGAAATATCTTCGGATCAGCCTCCGCCGGGCGTGACAGTTCCTATTCTGCCAGTTTCTCTGTGTCTGCTCTCGGAGCCGCCCACGCTCTTCCTCGTCATTCCTGTTCCACGGCTGCCGCCACAGATTTGTTCTGAGTTCTTCGCCGGTATGTTGCTCTCTATTCCTGCTTCTTTCCGGCGCTAGTTTATCACGGGCCTGCCCGGCCGCGTGTGGTGCTCTTGCCGCTATGATATTCACCCTTTCTGCGCGGTCTGCTTGGGCCTCAAGCACGCGGAAGAGGCCATAGAGAATCCGGAGAACTGCAGTCACTGCCTGGTGCTGCCTAGTTACTCCTGTGACGCCACCATAAGGTGCTGCTACCCAGTGGGACATAGTGACGACAGCCCGCCACCGGGGACCTCCCGGGGCGTGACTGCTCTTGTCTGGGCTGACCAGCCCAATCCTGAGTTCCCCGAAGAGGACATCTTTGCGGGAAACCCCCCGCTCGCCAACGATCCGGCAGGGTCCGGTGATGACGACGTGCGGGACTTCTCATTCACGCGAATTGCGCTGCAGAATGCCTATTCGCGTCTTTGCATTGACTTAACATGAAATGTAACTTAACATGTAAATCACTCGCGCGAAACGTTTCATTCGCGTCCGGTGTGAACGCACCATCAGAGGACGAGGAGGCCATCCCGCCCTCTGGCATTCCCCAGGCTAGCGCCCCCGCAGCCTTGCCTCAACCCATCTTCCTGGATACGTGAGCGAGCGGCCGCTTGTCTCAACATCGGCTCCACAGAGCGCCATCGACCAGGAGAGGGATATTTACGACAGTAAAATGCTGGGAGCTCCCCTCGGCCTGAGGTAACTTTCACGTTCTCCTAGTGTGCGCTAAGCACACACGGCATTACTGGAGCGACCCGCTCGACCTTAAACACGGTCTCGCGGGTCTGGAGGTTAAAATATGGCAGCTCTCGGCATGGGTTAACCGCCCGCTATTGAGCGATCGCCAGGCACCTCAACCCAGTCCAGGGAGGGCTGCTCGCCCTGATGAACCGTTTTCTGCTTCGGTGCACCAGGCCAATCCTCGGCCTTGGCTGTTAGGGCCCTAAAATGTCTCCTCCTCTCCGCTTACCAGGCGGAAATTTTGGACGACCTGGGCCAACAGCTAGGGATCTTCCTCTCCTGCATTATGGAAGTATATCATCACGGTTTACAACCTCGTTTCTCCATAACGCTCGTCAGGCCTTTCAAACCTTTGGGCGCTCCATGGCGCTTTGCTTTGTAGGATGTGACCAGGAGGAGGAGGAGGAGGACGAGGCCTTCAAGTTGTGCCTTCTTAGGAAGGCGGCCCCTAGCCAGGTGCGTTTGCCTAATTCCCCGGCCCCGGGACGTAACTTTAATCAAAACCGTTCTCGAGCGACAAGCTCTTTGAACTCTCTTTCTGCAGTAACCCTGTCTAAAAGACGGAGGGTTTCTTCTGGAGGGTGCCCCCCTCCCGTGGCTGCCCAGCCTATGTGTTTAGTGGATGGGGTGTGTCTCGAGCGACAAGCTCTTTGAACTCTCTTTCTGCAGTAACCCTGTCCAAAAGACGGAGGGTTTCTTCTGGAGGGTGCCCCCCTCCCGTGGCTGCCCAGCCTATGTGTTTAGTGGATGGGGTGTGTCTCCCCCCCATTCAGGGGGTCTGTTGTGAGGGAAAGTGCAAAAGCAGTGTCACCACACCGCACATACTGTGTCCCCTCACTCAGCAAATAAAGGCTTCGGCCCCAGTTTTCCCAAACCCCAGTGTTTTCCCTAAAACAAAACACACAAAAACACGTTAAATCAGACGAATCATATTAATTCGTTACAGAGAGATACCCTCTCTCTGCAGGGAAAGCACTTTTCTCTGCAAAGAGTGGACAGCTCTCTGAACCCACGCATGCCGTCCCTAGTTTCTCCACTAGAGGGCGTCATTGCATCACAAATAAGCCAGCTGGGCAAACACGAAGCCAGCACGGCGCGAGTGGGCACGCTCGTGAGCCGTGTAACCACCCGTATGGGTATTGTGTACAATATCGCAGGGTTATCGTCTGCAGTTTGCAATGAAACCCCCACTTTTCAGCAGCGTTCGTTTTTCTCACACAGAGGAAAACACGGCGCGCGTTCTGAAAGAGGAAATCTCCTCTCTGCTGAGCAAAAGTGCGATTCAGGTGGTACCCCCCAATCTGATAAACCAGGGTTTTCATTCTCGTTTTTTCCTGGTTCCAAAGAGGGACGGTTGCCCCCGTCCTATTCTGAACATCAGGGTGTTGAACAAACATTTGAGGAAATAAAATATCAGAATGTTAACTCATGGTTCGCTCGCCCGCGCCATAAAACGGAACGACTGGTTCACATCGGTCGATCTGAAAGATGCTTTTTTCCACATAAGCATTTATCCACCTCACAGGAAGTGTCTTCGTTTCGCCTATCAAGGCATTTGTTACGAATTCACGATCCTGCCGTTTGATGAGTCTAAGCCCTCGCAGCTCCTGTCTGTGTGCGGAAGCGGGCTTGACTCCCCTGAGAATGTCTGGTCTACGGATCCTGACATACATAGACGATTGGCTCATCATAGCCGATTCGAGGGGAAAGGTGTTGCAGGACACCTGCCACGTGCTCGCGCACATTACATCTCTGGGCTTCAGGGTGAATGTGAACAAAAGCAATTTTACACCCAGCCAGAATGTGATATTCCTGGGCCTGGAGCTGAACTCAGTCTCCATGCGAGCGCGTCTCTCTCAGGAGCGCGTTCTCTCTCTGATGAACTGTCTGTCGCAGTTCAGAGAAGGGGCGAGGGTGCAATATCGCACATGTCTCAGGCTACAGGGTCTTATGGCTCCATCTATCCAGGTTTTGCCACTAGGACTCCTGAGAATGAGGGCGTTCATGAAGTGGGTTTTGTCACTACATTTCAGCCCGTTACACGATCTTTGCCGTTCTGTGACAGTGACGCGCACCCGCGCTGCAGCTCTGCAGCTCTGCGCCACTGGAAGAGCGTGGACTTTTACGCACAGGGCGCCCCTCTCGGGACGGTTATGTTGCAGAAAGTTGTGATGACGGATGTGTCCTTAACAGGCTGGGGTGCCACCCAAGAGGGCAGAACTGTGAACGGTTTGTGGCCGAGCAAACTACGTTCAGAGCACATAAATTATTTAGAGCTTCTGACTATTTGGAAGGCTCTGAATAATTTTCTGCCCCGTCTGCAGGGACATCATGTGCTCGTACGCTGAGACAATACCACGGCAGTGGCTTATATCAATCGTCAAGGCGGCGTGCGCTTGTCGAAACTCCATGCTCTAGCTTACAAGCTTTTGGTATGGAGCAGTCGATTTTTCCTGTCGTTACGCGCGACTCATGTTCTGGGCATTCTGAACAGAGGTGCGGATCTTCTATCGAGGGGGAACCCGCTCTTCGGAGATTGGCGCCTCCATCCTCAGATAGCAGACATGATTTGGATGAGATTCGGACAGGCGTCCGTAGATCTATTCGCCTCGCGCGAAAACAGCCGTTGTCCTATGTTCTTCTCGCTAAAGGACTTGGACGTGCCCCTCGGGGTAGATGCACTGGCCCACCCGTGGCCCAAAGTGCTGCTGTATGCCTTTCCTCCCCTGTGCTTGATAATTCCAACACTGGCCAGGGTGAAAGAGGGGCACCTGTCTCTCATCCTGATTAGCTCCCAGGTGGCCCAAAGCGCCCTGGCTGGCGGAGATAATTCCTCTGTTACATGCCTAGCCGTGGCGCCTCCCCCTCCGCACAGACCTATTGTCTCAAGCGAACGGGGAGATTTATCACCCACACCCGGACAGGGTAGCTCTCTGGGCTTGGCCCGTGAGAGCGCGAACCTGAGCGCGTCAGGGCTTCCCCCGCGCGTGGTGGCTACTATACAGAATGCCAGGGCCATTTCTACACGGTCCTTATATGGCTGTATGTGGCAAGTGTTCGATGAGTGGTGTGATGGGCGGGGTCTCACGTCATATCAGTGTTCAGTTTCTGATATTTTGTGTTTCCTCCAAGACCTCATGGATAAAGGAAGGTCCTTTTCCACTGTTAAGGTCTATCTGGCAGCTATTTCTGCTTGTCATGTGGGTTTTGAGGACTCAACGGTTGGGCAGCATCTTCTAATCCGCAGATTTATGAAGGGTGTCCGTCTTTCGTTGCCAGTCATTAGGGGAACGATCCCTGAATGGGACCTCTCCATGGTGCTGGAAGCCCTGTCTCAATTCCCTTTTGAGCCTCTGGGGAATATTTCCCTAAAGTTGCTGTCCTTCAAGACAGCCTTGCTCTTGGCTTTGGCGTCAGCCAAACGTGTCAGTGAGTTACATGCACTCTCGGTTCACCCCTCGTGCATTAAATTCTCTCTGGGCGGAAATAAGGTTTTCCTTAAGCCTAATCCAGCCTTCATGCCGAAATGTTTTCTTGCGTTCACATCGGAGGTGTTGGAGCTTTCCGCTTTTCACCCTCCGCCCTTTTTCCTCCGCGGAGGATCAAAGGCTGAATGCTCTGTGTCCGGTCCGTGCGTTACAGACGTATTTGGCTAGGACCAGTGCTTTCCGGAAGAGTGACCAACTCTTTGTTTCATGGGCTCCTCCCCACAAAGGGGATCCCCTGTCTAAACAATGCCTTTCGCATTGGTTTGTGGACGCTATAGTTTTGGCTTACGAATTGAAGGGAGTGCAACCCCCCAGGGGGCATCAGAGCTCATTCCACGAGGGGCTTAGCCGCCTCTTGGGCTCTGTTCAGGGGAGTACCACTGCAGGATATCTGCTCTGCTGCCAGTTGGGTTTTTCCCCATACGTTTGTGCGTTACTATAGGCTGGATGTCACCAGAACCTCGGTAGCACATTCGGTCTTGGGGGTGGGGTCTTCCTGACCCTGCCTTCTTTTGTGTGTGCCACACACGTTTCATGTCCTGCTTGCACACCGCAGTTACGTGTGTGCGTCCGTTTGGCGGGTTCATGATTATGAGACGTGTCAAGCACCGCCCCCTTGGGGGTGACCGTCTTTTTCTGGCTAACAGGACCTCACTGTGAGTATATTGGGCAATCGGGGAGCTGTCCATGTCTCTCCCATAGGTGGATCTCGAACACGAGATGATGAAAGAGAACAATAGGTTACTGTCGTAACCCCGGTTCTCTGAAACATCGAGTGGAGAGATCCACCAGCCTTGCCCCGCTTGCCGCACGAGAAGCGAATATTCTTACTGGAGTACAGTAGCGCGTGCAGGCTATATATGCCCGCAGGTAAGGGGCGGGGCCTTACCGGGCATTGGCTGCGCGCTCCTGCCTGTCTTGTCAGACTTGGTGCAATTGGATGCTTCTGCAGAGGTCAGGTACGGATGCCCTTCCCATAGGTGGATCTCTCCACTTGATGTTTCAGAGAACCGGGGTTACGACAGTAACCTATTGTTCTCTACTATTTTCACAAGTAAGCTGTACATTTTCAAAACTCTTAGTACAAAAATCCAAACTGATCACACTTGTAACATATCTAGTGTGTTATCAAACGGTGTGATGAAGTAGACACAGCCATGAGGATTTGATTACATCTGTCTCCCTTCTACTGATGCATCTCTGGTCAATCTGATGAACTGTACACTGTCTGTCTGTCTCTCACACACTCACACATGCACATGTTCGTGCACAAACTTTGAACATAGTGGTGGTTATTGTCTAAGATAAATCACTTGTGTAAAAAGAATTTGTTTAATTTGGTAATCCATATTATACATGTGACCCTGGACCACAAAACCAGTCATAAGTCTCACAGGTATATTTGTGGCAATAGCCAACATAGGCCTAACATTGTATGGGTCAAAAATATTTTTCTTTTATGCCAAAAACCATTAGGATATTAAGTAAAGATCATGTTCCATGAAGATATTTTGTAAATTTCCTACTGTAAATATATATAAAATGTATTATTAGTAATATGCTTTGCTAAGGACTTAATTTGGATAACTTTAAAGGCGATTTTCTCAATATTTAAATTTCTCAATTGAATGTTGCTCTGTTTTTGAAGTCCATAAAAGTGCATCTATCATAACTGCTCCACACGGCTCCGGGGGGTTAATAAAGGCCTTCTGAAGGGAAGTTCAAAATGCTTATGCTACGTCTGACGACATCGCACATAGACATTGCACACCAGTTGCTCGTCAGATGTAGTGTAAGTATTTTGAGCTGTGAGAGGTTACACTTTTTCTGTAAGTTGAATACGGAAGGCGATCGACCGGAAGCTAGATAATTTACTTTATAAAGTTTTAAATATTTGATATTTTTCTTACACAAACGCATCGATTCGCTTCAGAAGGCCTTCATTAATCCCCCCAGAAGCCATGTAGAGCAGTTATGATGGATATAGATGCACTTTTATGGACTTCAAAAACAGAGCAACATTCACTGTCATTACAAAGCTTGGAAGAGCCAGGTGATATGTAACATATATATTGCATTGTTTGCTGTTGGATGAACTGATTGTTAAAAGCACTAAACTGAAAGATGTTGTGTATTCGTGATTAAACCAAATGTTCTCATTACATATTACAATAATCTTGTGTTTGAAACACTGATTATGCGGACTATTGTAAAATATTGTGACAAGATGGATGGTAACAAAAGATGTCAGTCTATTTGGATGGTAACAGCCTATAATGATACAAACATGTTTAGGGATATCTATATTTTTGGTTGTTCAGGGCCAAAAGAAAGCAGGTGTGTGTATGAATCAGCAGAGCTGAATGAGTGTGTTCAGACGGCCTACTTTCATGACCAGCCTGCTGGTGTCTCTGTCCCTTTGCAAGTTATCATAAATATTTGTTTTATTCAGCTCCAAGCCTCCAACATACCTCTTTGCCAGATCAAACACACACACACCACTTAAGACAAGCTTCAGCTGTAATTTCAATTCACATTTGTTCAGTCTTAGCACATCACCTGTCACCTCTTTGCCTAATGTTCAAATTACATGCACAGATGCAGAATATAGCAGGTAGGCCTATATCTTCCTAGCAACACACCTGTTGTCTTTGGATTTGGTGAATTGTAAAATGAGGAGATCATAGTGCATTCACAGTGTCTTCGCTGCAAATGAGAACACTGAGCCAGAATGGTGATAGTTATGTTTAAATAGGCTATGGGAGCGTGTTTGTTCTGAACATTAGAGCACACTGAAATTAGAGGATCTCACCACCCTCTCTTTTTCTCAGTGCCGAAACAGTGTTACGCTCAGAGTCACCCTGCAGCAACCCACAAGTCACAGCTGTGAAAAATCAGGATAGGGCAAAAAACCTTGTCTACAAGCCTTGGAGTCGCTGATCACGACAAGCTCTGAACGGCATCGGTAATGATTACAACACCACGCATAGACCTATATGTGGAAAGTGTCCCATAGATCATCTTCCCCTTTGTGATAGATAGATAGATAGATAGATAGATAGATAGATAGATAGATAGATAGATAGATAGATAGATAGATAGATAGATAGATAGATAGATAGATAGATAGATAGATGGATGGATGGATGGATGGATGGATGGATGGATGGATGGATGGATGGATGGATGGATGGATGGATGGATGGATGGA